>JAVSCE010005541.1:0-239563 GCA_032199065.1 Smutsia gigantea
GGGCACTATTTGCTCAGATTTTTTTTTCCTTTTTTTAACTTCAGGTCATTTTGATGTAATTTATTAACAAAGATCGGGAATTGTAGCCAAGTGAAGAACAGTATTTTTACACATGCAAAAAGTACTTTAAGTACATTTCTGTCTGTATTATCTTCACTTTCCTGTGGTATCTTGCTTACCGAATTTCCAAATACCAGAGCTGGCACATTTTCTGAGAAGTCTCCTTAATGGATTTACTATCACCCTAGTGCAGGGCACTATTGTAAAGTTTGAATGAAGGGTGACAATTTTTAGCAGGCAATCTTTTTCATTTTTGCTAAATTATGGTGTCATTAAACAAAGCATTGCCCACCATCATGTTTTTTAAGTCAACTGAATTTGGATCTACGTGATTAACTATACACAGCTCCAGTCCCTGTCCAGATCTGCACATCTTTCCACATTACTATTAAAGCTAAATTGTTCAAGAAATTGAGATACTGTTTGCAAGATGTTTAAAAACATAACTTGTCGTTATCCTCTTGCAGAAAATGCTTCACAGGCACCCATAATCTAGTGACACTGGGGTCAGTGAGAGCTCCGGGGCCCTCCCAATCCTCCTGGCACTCTGCTGAACACACGGTAAGAAAAGCAAAAGAGCTCTAGGGAATGGTGTTGTCATCGTCTACAATGGCACATTTGCATTTCTCCGATGTGCATTTCTCATCTATGCAAGAGGCCTCTTTAGGGCAGAGAAGGCAAGCCAGGCGAATGGCCTGGTGGGGCTAAGTGGGAGGAAGAGCATTGGTACAAACAGCCAAGCAAATTCCAAGTACACAGAAGCAGTCATCCAGTTTAGCAGCTTACAAGTCCTAGACCTAAGGGCACCCATTCACCCCTGAGGCAAGGGGCCCGCCTCTCACCTGGAGGCAGGAATGCTAGCCCTGCAGGAGAGATGCACAACCTGAGTCAGCTGATAGGGAGGGCTCTGGGGGTTGATGTGGGAAAGGTGCTGGATGAGTCCAACAAATCACTGTTGTTCTATTATGGGCTGTAGTAACAAGATCATGCATTTATAGTGGCTCCTAGCCTTTTTTTTCCTATAGAGTCTTAAACTGCAGGCCAATGGCGGCTGTATAACTTCCAGGCCAAAAGAAAAATAGATAGTGCTTCCAAATACCAATTAAAAACCAAAACCCCAAAGCAATGAAATTCATACAGAATGAGTATCTCAACAAAGATCTGTTCCTGTAACCTTTATGTTGGTCCCAGGCCACTGATTCTCCCTAATATCTTCCCAACACTCTTCCCTCATCTGCGTCCCCATTGGATACACACTGCGTCACCGGCAGGAAGAGGCACTGCTAATGATACTGTCAGCAGCACCGATGCTGGACTAGGGGAAGGACATGTGTCGAAGCTGGGCTCTCCTCCTTGCTTTCCCCTCTGCTCATTTTACGCTCTGCTTCAGGTAGAGCTGGCAATTGGCTGGGCACATCCTTTTGCAACCTCTGGCTGATGATGAGAAATTCTGTTTAGTGCTACAGCCCAACATCTCGGCCAGTGTGGTGGCCCTTTGTACTTTTCCAAGCGGTTTTCATATCCCTGACCTCATTTTATCTGCACACGTCCTCTAATCAGATAGGAAAGACACGTATCAGGATCCTCATCTTAGGAGGAAACAGGCCTGAACAGTTACAAAGCAAGAATTAAGACCTATGAGACTTAGTGGCAGAGCTGGGTTTTGATTCTCATCTTTTCAGTCCTAGTCCAGAGATCTTTTCAATAGGCCAGTATTCTTAACTAGCTGCTAGTGAAGACAGCTCAGATCTGGTGCCCTGACTTGACTTTGAGTTCAGAGCAACAGTGTCCTGGTACTGTCCCAGCCCTGGGTACAGAAGGGATGCAAAACCATGTGATCATAAGGATATATATGAAAGTCTCTTATGTGTTAAAGGCACACCCAGGGCAGTGGGTGACAATTGAGATGAGGAAGCCCTCTGTTCAGAAAACAGAACATTGCTTTGACTCTACGGCTGCTTGAGAGTAGTGAGTTTCTTGTCACCAGAGGTGTTCAAGCAGAGCGTAGATGTTGCTCTCAGAGATCTGTAGAGAGGTTCAATATGAAGATGTCTGAGATCCTTTCTAATCCTGAGAGTCTATGATTCACTCCTGCCTACTCCACTTGGGATTCAATGGAACCAAACCAGCTGTAGCCCAACAGTGAGCAAATCAGCCATTCTGTTTGCCCAACTGATGAGGGGAGGCTATTTCATAGAGTGATTGGGGGTTCAACTGAGATAATATGGGCCAAAAAGAAGGTATTATTTCATAATTCAGTCTCTGTAATACAATGAAAATAAACATTTTTTTTTCATGTGCTCTGAAGGCAAAAGGGAGGGGCAGGAAAGGAATTTATAAAGTATCCTTTCCCAGTCTTCAATTTACAGTACAAAGCCAATAAAATAAATGCCAGTTCCACCAAAAGTCATTACTGATTCTAGCAATGAAACACACCAACTTCTGCTGAAAGATCCAGGAGACAGGCCTGATGACATCAAGGCTGCTTCTGTTATTTGAAATAAAGTCCCAATTTGGTGACTGCATTCTATAATTATACAAGGTATACAGTTTTTTCCTCCGACTCTGGCATAAAGGTCATTGCTAACTACGGAGCTCAACACATTAGAATTTTCCAATTTCCACGTGACTGATCATGTAAACTTTGAAACATTCAAGAAGACAAAGGTACACAGCCGCTACCTAAATTTGACCAGAGCCTCCAAATGCTTCATTTGTCAAACTCAATGGCAATCTCTTTCTTAAAACTTACCACCTACCAAATCTCACTGATTAATTACTCTATACATTAGGAATCTCAAGAATATAACTACATTCTGAATCTTTGGCATTTTTATTAGATGGCTTACAAATTTTCTACTAAGACTTGTTTGAGAGATATGTATTGTACAGGGTCTCTCCTCTTGATTTAAAAAATTTAGGGGATCACATAAGTTGGAGAAACAGTGAATTGTTTAAAAATTACTGACAGAATAAAAGGTTTACCAAGATAAATAATCTAATGAGCTATAAATCCTGAAAATGTGATTTTAATTTGATGAGCTACCTAGAGCTAAGCAGCAAGGGTATACACACTAAAATCTCAGGAAATGCTAGCCAAGTGATTACATTTTAGATTTTTCTCTTTAAGGAAAAGATTATTTTAAACAAAGAAGCCTACAAATTTGAAAAGTGAGACTAATACTTTGACCCTAACAACTTGGACGATTTCTCTTCCGCTTATCTGATGGCTTTAACTGTAAAAGAAAAAGGACACAAAAGAGGCATTTCAGTGAGTGAAGAATCTTTAAATGTCCACATGGGTACCACGAGAATTTGCTTAAAACTGTTTATAAAGATGATAGAGAGAATGAGCCCCATCCTATTATTCAATAACCATGTTTGTGATTCATCTGCATAATCTAACCATGCATAAATTAGTATGTGTAATGCAACACTTATTTGCATAATAATAGCAAGTTAATAGATGCTTAAAGAGCAGAGACCAACACCACCTTTAAATCAGACAGGCCTCCAGGCACTTTGGCCTGTACAGACCAAGATGCCAGAAAAACTGTGAGCATCGACCAGAGGAAAACAGTCAAACCACTCATTTTTCATCCCTCTAGACATTTCACTTTTTCCCCACCACACTGGGGAATCATTTCCAAACCATAAAGTAGGCTTATATTTTAAGTTCTAGCACACTTATAAATAAAAATCTTAAAGAAATGATAAAGATTGTCATCAGCAATGGCAATATAATGGACAGTTTCCTTTCTTAGAAATGTGCATAGGAAGGGGTGAAATTTTAAAAACGAGTATTGTTCAAAATCATGCCCCCATAAAATTGGGGGCCTATCTGCTTAGCAAAAATAATGACCTAGATTAGGTATTTTCACCCTTTATCTCAGTCCTTTAATACAAATAACTTTAATTGAATCCAAAATCTCAAATAGTGAATCAAGAAAAGGCTGTGCCTCTCCCCCAACCTCAGTGTGAGCACATGGCACTGGGCTAGGGTAAGGAGAAGCATCGCCAGTGTCACACAAAGGAAGAGTACAATGATGGCTTTCAACCCTTAACAAAGAGGGAAAAAATCTGGAGTTTAAAAAGATAAAAAATCAATAGAGACTTCTAAATGACTCCTTTAAGATACCACTTTTCAATTTAACAGGACAGATTTATTTGTATGTGGCTCAAATGTTCACAATTGCTCCCTGCACCTTCATACATAGGAATGAATGTCACAGTGGCAAACGGCAGTAATGAACAATCTTACCTGAGGATATGGAAACCTCCCAAGAGCAAGCTGGGAAAGGAAATAATATTTGTCTAGTTATAGATTTGCATGTAGGGCAGATCTCCTTAAGACAGACAAGTACTAAATTTCAGAATTGTATCTGGCAAACATAAAAAGCTCACAATCTTGAATGCATGAACTAAACTATTGCTGTAATTACATTAAGTGTTGTATTTAGAATGGACATTTTCAATGGACAGTGTTGTATCCTTGATAAAACATTCTGATTTCAACAACTAAACATTACCATTACATGGTTTCTCTCAGAAATATTTTCAGCTATATGGGCATTATTCACATTTACATGTGTGTGACAGTTTCTTCTAGACAAGGGTGTAAAACTATAGGAAACTTGTCATTTCTAGCCTACAGCTCTGTCGAGTTTTCAGTTACAAATACATAGGCAGGGTTGTAGGAAATGGGAAAAGGGCCATACAAAAAAGAAAATTTTGCCAACATTTTCATCATTTGATAGTTTTTCTCATTCATTTTCTATCCACAGTTAGAAGAAAAGAGCTACTACTAGTGGGAAAATGGCTGTTTCAAGACTGGGAAGTCAGAACTATAGATCTATGTCTGAAATTGCGAAAGTGAATCCTTAGAGAGCTTCCAATTTTGCTTGATTTTAAACAGCTATGTGTTTCTAGGCCAGTCATTTCATTTTGGTCTTTGGATTCTTAACCTCTAAAAACAAAATGATTCAACCAGGAAGAGAGCTGATATAAAGTGATAGGATCCTGTTTACCCAACATACCATAACTTATTTAAAGAAAAGAATGGAAAAATTTTACAACTTCATAATATAGCCCATCCTCAGGCCTGAAATCTTTTACATGTACAGCCCACCCTTGGACAATGTGGGGATTAGGGGTGCTGACCACTCCTCCCATCCTCTGGCACAGCTGAAAATCCATGTGTAACTTTGACTCCCCAGAACTTAGCTACTAATAGCCTACTGTTGATTTTATGATAGTAAATGGTAAAATAGATTAGTATCTACATGTTTATGTATTTATGACATACATGACTTTCATTTTGTCAGTATTTATAGGCTAGAGTTTCACCCATGATGTTTTTCAAATTGTTGCAGACCTCCAAAAGATTTTCCAATATATTTGTTGAAAAAAAATCTGCCTCTAAGTGGACCTACATAGCTCAAACCCACCGTTGTTCAGGGTCAACTGTATTTGTAACCACTCTCAAAGTAGAAATTGCTATATTAGAGAACTATGAAGCTAGAATAGATTCAGGAGAAGATCAATCTACGCTACAGATTAGAACCTGAGTCCCCTGAAGAAGTTCCTATACAGTTAATCAGTAGAAGTCTAGGGACCAATCCCAAGACTTGCCACTTAATCCACTGTTCTTTCCAGTGTATTACACTTTTTCTAGACTTAGAAGTTGTGCATTCTTTTCAAAGGCACTAACACTGCTCAAACATTTTCTGAACTCCTCTTTGGGAACTGTGTTGAGAATCATTTCAAGTAACAGAAGAACACCTACTTCATTTTATTAGAATTGCATTTTATTTTACCTTGGACTTAAAATTATACCCCTTAGCTTTTTGATCATGCAAATTATCTGTTGACTAAGGTTTGAATGGCCTGTGGGTTATTACCAAAACCCAAAGCCACCTTCAAAGAATAAAGTTTGTTCCTTACTAAGGATAGACATGAAGGTGCTGAGGTTAATTTTCAAAGTTCTAAAACAATTTTGAACAAAAGGAATGTAATAGGAATAAACTATATGCTCAAGTAAGGTGATTACTTTGACAGGGCCAACACTCATTTGGATGTATGTTTTTATTGGAATACCCAGTAAGTTTCATTACCTGTACTCATTTCTTATACATTCAGAGTTCACTGATTTTCAAGATACAAAGTTATGCTATCATTATTTCATTTGGTGAATATCATTAATCCCTCAAGTATAAATAGCAAAAACATCACAAGACGTGGTGAAAGAGTATGAAGGTAACCAAACTCATTTTCACACCTTTATGATTATGGTTGTTGTCTATATACTGTTATTAAATAGGAAAGCGAGGAACTTAGCTCTCCACTGCCCTTACTCCACTCCTACACAATACAGACCATCAATCTGCCTTAGATTTTGTAAATAGAGTGTGTTTCTGGCCAGTGAGAGTGTGCACACTGATCGGGAGAAATCACTGTGGTTTACTATGGGAGTAATGGGGGCACTGGGAACTTGCACCATTCTTTATCTGACAGGCAGTGACAGTGCATCGAGAGCTGTCACCTATCATCAAACTGACCTGTGGCTTATAAGTTCTGCATATTCTTTCATTTGGAGTTAGAAAACTACCAAGAGGAGGATCGCTCATTTAAAAAAGCTAACAGCTTAAAAACTACTACATGACATTTGGAACATTCTGTTTCCAGCCCTGCTACAGGCGCTGTGCCGTTCGTTCCAGTACACGGGGAACATGTCATTGGAGACTATGGAAGAATTCTGTCCATGCAGTTTACCGGCAGAAGAAACTTGATCACCACACATAAAGTTAAAATCTAAACTAGCTGGCATGTGCCAACAATGGACACTGGTTCCTGTACTTTAAAGAACTAAGCAAGTATAAGTGGAAGGCTTAAAAAAGAGTGGGATAACATGAAAAATGTGAATTCTTCCCACTTCAAAACAAAGCCTCACAATTTCAACTCATCCCTGTTCTATGGAGAGGCCTGGTCACAGCCCACTTGGGAAGGGGCACTCATGTACTGGGCGTCCTCTGTCATGACTGGCACAGGTAATGCTGGCTGCGTCATTTATTTACTCCACAAGACACTGTCATGCAAGAGAAGAGAGCGAGTCATGCAGGTGGGTCAGTGGGGAGCCTCTTTACACCACTCCTCTTAGCACTGGTTTTGTGGGTACTTCCTTGACATCCTGTGGAATCTCAGTCCTACTTGTCAATGACATTCCCAGGAGAACTGCTTCTAAGGCATTTTGCAAGGCTGACTTCTTTGAGTCGGAGGACAGAGAATGGACCCTTGGCCCTGACCAGAGCAGCCCAACAACCACTTCCACTCTCACACGTGTCACCACTGGGCGGCTCTGGCAGCAGGCCAAGGATGCCAACTCTTCACCAGTGAAAACCGGCAGTGGCACTATTAGGCTGGCACCAAAAGCAGTCATTTTAAGGCCCTGGCAGAGGGAGCTACCTTCCATGTATATCCCTGTCTTTCTAGGTTTAGTGCAGCTGTAGCATTTTTATTCCGCAGTATTTGTCTTGTGGCAAAATAGAAGGAAATATATAACCAGGCCCTAGAACCCTTTTATCAAGTTCAATTAGGAGAAGGTAAAAAAGGAAAAGGACTCTTGGCAGATAAGGCTGCAATGAAGAACAAGTTCTTCAAGACGCTGTCAAAAGTAAAAATAAACACTGAGCCCCTACGGGGAAGAGGGAGCACATATGCTATGAGTGAATATTTCAGAGACAGATGGACCTGGGGCCATTCTGTATCTTTTACCCCTACTGGTCTATTAATCTACTTGCATTTCCCTGGTTTTTATTGTCAAGGTATTATAAATTAGGAGGAAACTTACAAAAGAGAGTATGTAATCTTCTCTGAAATGGCCTGCAGATATGTCACTGTACTAAATGTGTTTCAGATTTAATGAAGCTTTAATGTCCTTTTTAATTTTGCCTGTTTCTGTATCACCAGGGGTCGGGCAAGGCAATCAGCACTCAAGAGGGTGGTTTGGTTTAAAACTAGGAAAAAACTCATTTGCTTATGAGTTGCACTGTATTTTCTTAATTAAATTTACTGAGTAAAATGGTTTAAGTTCAGCCAACCAATGACCTTTGTCTGTAGATTTAGATTTATAAATAGGTTAACAGTTAAAGTGAAGAAAATGGAATCACAACGAGCAAACAGATTAGGGCTAAGCCAATAGAAATCTTTGCTCTCTTTATCATCTTTACAAAAGAGAAGCATGTAAATATAGGCAGCTTAAGTCCAGTTAAAAAAAGAGTACACTGAAAAACGTGGATGCACGTAAGTGCCAACAATTCATCAAACAAACTCTCACATCCTTTTCGTTCCCAAGAGGGGAGCAGCTCCCATTGTAAAAGATTTGGAAAAGCTTTATTTATTTTGGGCGGGTGGAGACAGAGATGGGAGAGGGAAAGGATTCTATTTAATGTTAAATAAAAAGGTACATTTTCATTCCAAATACTTAAGATGCAGCAAAGTGCTACTCTGTTAGTTGGGGGAGATTTACTATGTAAAAGGCAGAAAAAGGATGCTCTGAAAACATTTACCAGTTGGGAATACATTTAAAATAACAGCAAACCACTAATATTTCACTGTAAAACTAGGACTGTTCTTTAGTGTCCTCTTATTGATCTCTGATTTGTCCAACCATCATCTATGAAATACTCGGGAGTTGGCAGCATTTGAATGTTGGGTTTTACAATTTAAATAACAAATGCATGTGTGTGGGTATGAGCCTAACAATTGCCAGATGCACAACTGCACGATAGAAATCTTTGTATTTTAATCAAATGTTAGAAGATATTTATGAAGCAACAAAAAATGGCTTCCATTGATAATCAGACTAATCACTGTTATGAAGTCATAAATGAGAAAGAGGATGTGCCGGACACAAATTCAGGACATGTCATTGGTGATCAGATCTTCTACTTAGAATATCAACAATGTGGGGAGCAGTTTTAAATTTAGTCATGCTGAAGAGTACTGGGTTTTTTTTATTCTTAACTTAGACATAGTCTATGTTTGTCAGGATAGCTGCAAACTGAAAAATAAGCATTTGCAATATAGCCAGTGATCTAGCTGAAGGAGGACTTTATTGTCTGAAATGTCCTAAAATTTGTTCTTAATTACCTTGTGCACATTTTACACAATTAAATTTCCATCTAAGGATTTTGCATTTAGATTGTCTACTGCAGTTGGACCTTCATTTTATAGAAATGCAGCAGCCACTTTGGCACATTCAGACACAGGGAAACCTTAAAAAATCAGACTTAACTACTGGATTACATAAAATTCCCTAGGTGAGATTTCATCCCAAGACCAATTTACACAGTCCTAGAGAGAGAGTTTAAATCATCCAAAACTACGCTGGTGAAGAACCGTAATAAATATTAAATACCTCAAAATCTACCCTAAGATTTTACTTTTCTTTCCATGTATCAATTTCACTGTCCTCTTACTGAATGGCTTAAAAACAATCCAAAGGATATAACAGCAATTTACCAGTGTTAAAGTGCTTTGGAGGTTAAACTGATGACAACAAAGAACACAGAAACACAAAGCGTCTTGAAGTAGGGTTTCAATTAAATGTGGAGGATTTAGTAATGCAGGCCTCCCCCCCAAAAAAGAGTTACAAATTAATTTAATCTTCTGCCTATAGTTTGCAGCTGTACTCCGAAGTGTCTAGGGCTTAAGAACAAAGCCTTGAAAGGCCTGGGAGTGAGGAAAGCTTCAATTTTTAATGTATAACACCATTAGCTGATAACTTGTGGAATCTGCAACCCCTGCGGAGGGGCTTAAGTGCGAGTAACAGAGACTGATGAAGTGACATATTTGTTCACGTCTAGAACTATGAGGAAGTGGGTTATTACTAACACCATCAGGCCCAACAGAAATATGCCCTAATAACCTTTGGGACCCTCCATGTTATCAGTTCTCACTACATCAAATATATTAAAATCAAAACCTAATTCACTTTAATTAAAGACAGTCTGTTTTACTATTATTGTTTTAACTTGTATATTATAATGCATTGCAAATTAAAGATGGGATAATAAATGTAACGACGTGTATACCTTTCCACCCCTGCTTGGTGAAATTAGCTTATCGCTGGGGTCTACTTAAGGAAATTCAAGGACCTCATCATTAAAAGTGGTGCTGAAACATTTCACTCTAAAAAGAATGCTGTGGAACCATGCATCTTTTCCCTATTCAATTTATACTTCTTTTCTCCAAACACTTTCCTATAAACTCTTAAGGATTTTTTTTTTTAACACAAACAGAATTATGGCCCAGTGGAAGCACCAGAAGCTTAATTAATTTGCCCAAGGTCATACTGTAGGTTGGAGGCAAAGCTTGTTAAAGCACCAGGAACTCTGGGCTCTACAGATGTTTCAGCAGTGGCAAAGGAGCCTGGGCAAAGGCCCTGGAGACACCAGTGCAGTGGGTGAGCCATGGCAAATAACTCATTACACCTGCATAAAAGAGGGCCAAGCGCTCCTGAGAGCTCACAAATAACATGTTTTCTTTGTGCTCGAAGAGCCTCAATGTGGGGTTCCCATTAGGAATGCTTCTTAACATGTGCCAATATTTAAAAAGAACTCCTCATCCTCACCAGAGTCCACTGATAAAAAGTAAACTTATTTTAACTTAAGGAGCCCAAACCCAGCAGCCCAAAGAAATAAATCAAGCACTTCTCCATCATTTAGAAGGTCCTGAATTCTACCCCATAGATTCCTAGTAGTAATGGAGAAAAGTCAGCATTACAAATAAATGTTTCTAATAGTGTTTTTTTTTAATTAGAAATGGGCTTATTACGCTGGACACTTAAATGGGGAGAGGGCAACAGTAATTCACAAGTACAATATCCTAATGCTGTTCCTTTAATTGCTTTATTTGTTTCATTGTTAAAAATGATTGCTTGCTGTAGCCTAACCACTAATGCTGAAAAGCGTGATACACTGAGGTCTCAACCTGGGCAAACTGTACCTAAACTTACACTTTATTGCAGCTTAGTTCACAATCTTCACCTAATATAGGGTTATATCCCAGTGCAGCAGGAGGATAAATCATCCTGGAATATTACTCCGGCAAAGTTTAGCTGTGACTGGAGCATATGTGCTTTCGAGCCACTGAAGCAAAGGCCCATAAAATACACTAATTACTGGAAGTTATGGTCACTGAGTGATTGATAGCGCTCTGCAAGGCAACTTCCTCATTTTCAGCTCTTCTGACGGGGCTCATCCGCCACACAGCAATTATTAATTCATGAGCCACCCCTCAGGCACTAGTACCTTTACTTCTAATTCTCTTGCCACCAAACTACTGCTACAGCTGGACACTGTCTTTCTTCATTCTGATGGCTGGGTAAGGATGATAGAAAGTGGATTTCATGCTAAACGCCATTGTTTTGAATCTTTAAATGTTGCTTGGTCTTTCTAACCCTGTTCCCAAACACAAAATTCTCCTTCCTCTCCTATAATGCTATTTCACTTGTATCGTTTTTTTTTCCTCAAAAAAGTGTGTGCATATATATGCATTGTGTATGTGTGTGTGTATACATATATACATATATCTGTCTATACTACATTAGAGCAAAAACTGAATAATTTTTTTGGTTGAATACTGTGGTTTAAATGCAATATATAATTTCAACTTGGCCATAGTAAATATTAGACAGCTAACTGACTCAAAAAAAAAAAGGAAAAAAACCCCTTCATTTAAAGAGACCTACTTCTGTAGCTTTGAAGACACTAATTGTTCCAAGTTGATTTCCATCACTAGCTCTAGTTAGAGCAATGCTAATGAAAATACCTGGGTATATAACTAAATCTCTAAATCTCTAAAAGTCACTTAAAAACAAATGCAAAGGTCTCTTTTGATGGTGTTCTGTGCATTGAGAGGAAATTCTGTGAGACTCTAGAGAGAGAGAGAGTTCAGTCACAATGGATAAAAGCAAACTTAACTTTTCTAATAGATGAATGAATGTTCTTCAAATTTTTGCACAATTCAAAATGCAATACTGAAGGTAATTTTCCTATGTGGCATGTGAGATGGTGGAATAGATGAACAGATGGATCCCCAAGCTACCTATCCGTTTAGGGCTTGCTTCAAATTATCTCTCCTCTTTTGTTGGGAGCTAATCCCAAAAGAAAATTTTGAGGACGAAATGCCTATCACTCCCTGTCCATACCATTTAATGAGCAGTACATCACATCCTACCTGGTGTAAGGGCAAACTCTTAAGTCATAAGCTCTGTATGTTCCCCATGACACCAGATAAAGTATTTTGTAGTAGGCTGATAATAAGCATTTGTTGATTATAACCCCCCTGAAGATGTGTCTTAGAGCCTGGTTAACCCAGTGGTATGGCGTCCCTGTTCTACGCTACAATACTTTAATGAACACAGTACACAAACTCTTCAGTATTATGGGTTCAGTCTGAACTGACAAGGCCCTGTTACATACCACTGCTTAGAACAATCACTTTCACATAGTTAAGCATTATGAGTACTTAGAGGGCTTACTTCTTATGAAAGACTAAGAATTGTAATAAGGGAAAAGACGAGTTAACTGACCCCACCACCACCTATCCATCTCATGTGCTTAATTCAATAACCATTTTAATCATTGCTTTGTCTCCATTTCCAAACTGCTCACTGGAGTCATGTAGCTGTATATACCTGAGAAAACATCAGTGCTGGGGTATAGTTTATTGAGTTCAACCTAATCTACATTTCTGTTTCTGGACATTTTAAAGTCAAGGAAGTGAGTCTTAATCAGGTAGTGTTCTCATACTTCTGGCCTCTATGTGTTTTCGTCGCTGCTCGGGAGAGAGAGAGACAGACAGACACAGAGAAGGAAAGGGCCATTCCCCCAAGATATCATGCAGGTAGACAGAGTCATCTTTGCATCTTCCATTCTTAACCATCTGACTGCACCCTCACCTGAGGCCCCTGCGGATACTACATGGAAAGGCTGAGCCCTGCATGCATTCCTGACTCACAGAATCCTGAGTAAATAAATGGTTATTATTTTAAGCCACTATGTTGGGGAGTTTATTAAGAGTAACAGATAACTGAAATGCCTTCCCTCACACTGATGTCAGCCCTCCCTCTCATCTGCCCAGTCCTATGTGGTTCCACTGCACTTTTACTTATCTTTCTCCCTCCCAGTCTAAGAGCTCCTGAGGGTAAAGTTTGTATCCTTACTTCCAGCAAAGGCAGCATTACATAAATGTTCACTGATTACAAGGAATTCCCACCTACCCGCTTCCTATGATAGCAGACATAGTGGAGATTAGTTTCATATTTGTTTCTTAAAAAAAAAAACAACCTAGGTGTTGGTTTCTGAAAAACAAACAGCAATATACACTTTGATGTATTGGTAAAACAGAACCAGCGGCAGGGATCACGTAAGTAGTGATGCTGCGACAAGCAGTCTTGACCGATGAGCAGAGTCACAAACCAGTCTTTTCCTTCACCTAACTTCCTGCTTATTCACACTTACCACTTATCTCTCCTTTTTTTCAAACTACGTAATCTACTTCTTTTCTACAGCACAATGGACCAAGCAGACATTAATCCAGCGTCAGGACACCCTGACTGCTGCTGTCTGGTCTAGTCACTTAACCTTTCTGGACGAGCCCTTTAATTTTTCTGGATCTCATTTTCCTTATTGGCAAAATGGGATCTTTTTGATGCTTATAGGGCGGAACAATTTTGGGTTCCTCAAATTACTGTTTTTTCAGTCATTTTCCATCACAGTGTAGAGAAGTTTAAATGAGCTAATGAGTATCAAATGGTTTTATCAAGTACACATAGTGTTAAGCCATCACTCTTAACATGACACTGAGCAAGACACCACCAAGGAACAGAGGAAGGAACATGAGCCTTCCCTTCAGCAGTCCTAGACTCCAGCCCTCTCCTGCACAGTACTAGCTGTGCGCCGGGACTGGGCACATTCCCTCCCTTCTCTGGGCCTGAGCTTCTCGCGTTAGGAGGAAGGATCTGATGTAACAAGTCCTATGGTCTCTCTCCAGTTTAAAATCATTTTAGTTTCTAAATACAAGATAAGTAAGAGAATTCTTTAAATAAATGCTATAAAATGTTACAGTTATTATTATCCAGTTCAGAACCGAAGTATGTAATATGGTCCATAGGATCTTCGAGAGGATTTAAAAAGCCAATTCCAGGTCACTGGATTGAGTATTGATAGAAATTTAGGAGCAGTGGCTTTTACTGGATAGCTCAAAGGTAGTAGCAATGGTTCCCCAAATTATCACACTGTAGCATTTTAGAGTTAACAGATATCACTAGAAGACTGGTTCCTTCTTACCTCTTAGAGCTCCACTCAAAAGTAGCCCTACATCTCTCAGTTGCTCTTACCATGTAATACTGTTTGTTTCTGTATGGATAAAATGAGAGTTCCTGTGGCCAGGATTCTCACCTGGCCCTGGTTGATTGGCTCATTGCACACCTGTGGGCAATACATGGCTGTTGACTCTATGTAAAGAGCTCTGCCCAGTGCTCTGCACGTGACATGGTGGTATGGCTGCAAGGCTGCAGGAGAGCAGAGCAGAGGCTGGAGTGGTGGCAGCGCCGAGGACAGAGGCCCAGAGGACGGCTGTGTGGGATGACTGTGCAGAGAGGCCCAGAGGACAGCTGTGCAGACAGAGGAGCCAAGAGGCAGAGACCGGCTTGCTGCACACAGACTTGCTCTGAGTGAACAGGATTTTAGTGACTGACCTGCCACCTGAAAATAAAGTTGGGTATAACCCTTTCACCCCAAGAACATTTTGCTGTCAATTTCTTTGGTCACACTGAATCCAGAGCAGACTTGCCTGGGGCTGAAACCATTGGCAAGACATTCTAACAAGTTACTATTGTTAAGCACCTCTCATGAAGATGTAGGTTCCACAAAAGCAGGGATTTCATCAGTTTCACTCACAGCAATGTCCCCACTGACTAACACAGTGCCTGCCACATAATCAGCACTTAGCAAAAATTTGTTGAGTGACTAACAGATAAATGACTGCACTTGTCTAACCTTAGACATGCCTCTTCCACAAAGCATTTCTTAAAAACCTGAGTCAAGTGGTTATTCAGTCACTACTTAAACACCCCCAAGGCGTGAGGCATTTTCATCTCTAAAGGCAACAATTCCACTGTTGAGTAGGAAGGATATAGGGATCTAGCCATCAAAAATTCTTCCTTAGGCAGTACAACACGGAGAAGACAAGTAGTGACTCTACAGCATTTTACTACGCTGATGGACAGGGACTGCAATGGGGGTGAGGGGTGAGGACTTGATAAATGGGTGAATGTTGAAACCACAATGTTGTTCATATGAAACCCTCATAAGATTGTACATCAATGATACTTTATAATTAAAAAAAAGTGAGTATGACAAAAAAAAATTCTTCCTTATATTGAACAGAAAACCATGGGCTTTGTTTTTTGTTTTTTTTGTTAGCTTCAGAAAGTTCAGCCTGCCAGTTATGAAGCAGCAGCTTGTCTCTTTACTGACAGTCCTTCAAACATCTGAATATGAGTTGTCAAATGCTTGTTTTGTCTTCTCTTTATATCTTTACTCTTCATATCAAGACTGTTGACTGAATGGCTTTTTAAAAGTCCAAATTCTGTGTGTGGGTGCGTGTGTGTGTGTGTGCGTGCACGCATGTGCATATACAATTTGGACATGTTCTGTTGGAAAAACTTAACATTAGTCTGAAATCCATCAAAATAATAAAATGCTTAGCTGGGACTGCTAGCACCTGTTCCATCTTGTTTTGTCGATCTCACGGTTGTTCACGACAGCTCAGAGCACAAAGCAAGGTCAACAATGCCTCTTTCAGTGGGAAACACTTCACTTTGTCTGCCAGTTTCACACTCACTACAATCACTGACAACCTTGGAAAATGCACATTTAGGCATGGTAATCTGAGACAGCTGGGTCCCTTCACAAACCTTGCAAAGGACTGAACTAGTCAATCCATCATCTCCTAAAGGTCATTCTAACAGCTCCTTTTTGCAATAAGTCTTAGGAAAAAAAAATAACATGGAAAAAAATCTAGTTAAGACAAAATTACAGAAAGGGGAGTAAGTGCAGGAGAATGAATGACAGAAACTGTTACATGCTCTTTTCCACAACATTCTTCAGTGGAAGGGAAGGAGGCCCATGACAAAGACTCCAGAACTACATTCTTGCCCACTTTCCTATACAATCTCTCACTGAAATTTCCTTGGTGTTTGGACCCTTCAGCGTTGACCCTCTTGCCTTCTGATGCTTTTTGGCAGAAACTTCTGATCAACAGGTAAGATGTTTCACTAGATGGAGCAGCAGACTGAACATATTATAATAAGATTCAACTTCCGTTCATGTTCTTCACAGTAATTATAAAAAAGAGGAGGAGGAAGTATCAGTATTTATATGGAGCACACCAAGTTTTTATGGTCAAGAGAAGCTGACTGCAGCTGCCCACAGGACATCCAGAGCCGCCCATCATTCCCCAGACCAGGTTCATCATCCGCAAGGGCTAGAAAGGCAGACAGAGAAAGCCGCAGCTGTAGACCACTAGACACCCCTGTGCATCTGAGTGCTTTTTTCATAGGGAGGGGAGGGAAAGGGTTCTTCTGTGTATTTACAGGCAGGAGCCTAGTCTAGATAATGCCCCATAATTCTTATCACCTGGTAAACACCCACTATGTCGATGAGGATGTTATATATACCAAAGAGACACTTCTCAAAGTAACTTTATGGGATGTTATTGTTAAAGTGTTTATAAAAGAGCCCAGAATACTGAAAAGTGCTTATTTAAAAAAAATGTAAGTGTTCACTACTATTGTTCACTGCCTGCCTCCCTCCTTACACTGTAAGGTTCAGTGAAGAAAGAGAACATGCCTATGTTGTTTATCAATGTACCCTCAGCATTTAGTAAAGTGGCACATAAAAAAAGGTGCTTAATAAATGTTTGAGGAATGAATTCTAATGTTACCTTCATTTGAAAGATCAGAGACTGATACTTGGAATGCCAGAATGCCTTGTCCTTGGAGTGCCAACACAGGTGGTCAACCCAAAGTCTGAGCATTTTAACAGTTTCAGAATTAAAATGACAGCACTTGAATCTGAAAATGACATCATAGAAAGAAAATTACATGCTCTTCAACAAACTTCTCTAGAAGCTTCTTTCAAGGGTTCTGGACTGAGCAATCCATGCCATTTTTTCAATACTGCTGATCCTTGAACAACATGGGAGTTAGGGGCACTGATTCCCCTGTGAAGTCAAAAATCCACTTCTGACTTTTGACTGTCCCAAAACTCAACTACTAATAGCCTATTGTTGACTGGAAGCCATACTGATAACATAAACAGTTGATTAACACATAATTTGTATGTTATATGTATTATATATTAGATCACAATAAATTAAGCTAGAGAAAAGAAAATGTTTTTTCCAAGTGTCACAAATCTACAGAAACTTTTCCAATGTATTTATTGAAAAAAATCACATATAAGTGGACCTGTGCAGTTCAGACCTATGTTGTTCAAGGGCCAACTGTACTTCCATTTTCATTCCACATAGCTTTATGTATTTGCTTGTAAATGTAAAAGATCACACAGCATTTTCTTGGTATCTGATGAGTCTTACCTGGCATCCATTAAACAATATATAAAGGAAAATTTAAAAAATGGGATGTGTTCACAGCTGTTAACATTTCTATAACACAAGGTAGTTACATAAAACTATTTGTACTTTTTATGCTAAATTTTCCTTGGAAAAAATTCTATTACAGATGCCTACAGAAAATTAAAAATTTTACTGTTTCCCAAGAAAACTCACTTTCTCTGGGCGAAAGTATTGACATATGTCATTTAAAAAAACTTCAGGTTTTGGTTTTGGTTTTTATCTAGAGACAATCTCAAATGACACGTAAGTTCCTTTGTTACAGGCAGCCTGTTCTTGTTTCCTGGATGCAATATATTCTTTTATCATTCCGAGAATACTATCGTAGTTCATTTGAATTTTTCTCCCCGGCATAGTTTCAAAGGCCCTCCAAGTTGCTTTTTACAGATATTTTAGGTCTCTGTTCTCGCCTTAAAGGTCTTCCTCAAATGTCTTGCTAAGAGTAAGGCACTAAAAATCTGACTGGAAACACTGTGCTTACTGGTGGAGCTTGTAGACTGAGATAACATGACCTAGCTGGGCTGTTTCCTTGGGGAATGCTTAATGCCTGGATCTTTAAGACTCCTTGGTCAGATGTGTCTAGAGAAAGTCTCTTCCAATCTCCTGTCTGAAAGCCAGTGTCCTAGGAACAGGGTGTGGTAAGAAGGCTGGGGGGGGTCTGAACATTTAAAATTCAACTTTCACTTAATGCCTCCCTACTCAGTAATGGAATGCAGTTTTCGGAAGTGCCAGAAATCACTTACTCTGTTCTCTCCAAGAAAACGTCTACCCAGTCTTGTGTTATGGTTGGGGAGTGGCAACTGTCTGCCCACGCTGAATTAGGGGAAGAATCTGTAGGTCAAACAGCTTAACTGCTTCCTGACTTTGGAACAACTCTCTTCCCTCCGGTCCCATCTCTACTCCTAGTTCCAGGTGTTGGGACCACCAATTCCTGAGCTTTTGAGTGTTTTGCAGGAAATCAGGCCGTTCTTCCTTTCTTACTGCTAGCTTAGGATTTCAGCATTCTCAGCTCTGCTAAGTTGTTCACTGTTGTCCATCTGCTTCCCACATCCACAATTTGGTGGCTGTTGTCTCCTTTCCCTTTCCCTTTTCCCTTTATGATTATGACTTAAAAGAATCCCTTTATTGTTTTTTTTTGGGGGGGGCGGTTTGAGGAAAGAGTGGAAGCTAAAGCAGGTGTTCTATGCTTTATCCAAATTACCAGCCTTTCTGAACCAAATATAAACGTTTCAAAAGGCAGTACCTTTTAAAGAGAAGGGATAATAGCTTACTTTTCTCATTGTTACCTTTGTCCAGAGCTCTGAAGTACAGCTTTGATCTACAGGAAACTGAGTCCCAGAGAGTTTAAATGATTTATCTAAAGGATTCATAGTTTATACTGGCAGAGGAAGAATTTGAACCTAGGTCTGACACTTGGGCAAACAGAAAGCCTTTCTTCACATGCAAAACATGTGTGATCTATTCAGCAAAACTTACAGGGACTTATGTTAAAGGCTCCATCAAATTTTAAACTCTGATCTTTTCAGAAATAGCTTTAAAGCCATTACAAAAGTATGCAAAAACTGAGCCAGAAAGATTTTCACTAGGGCAGTGGAACTGTGCTAGAGAGTGTAGGAGATTTTGAGAGAATCAGATTTGAATCCTATCATAAGGAACTATGATGTATCCTATGAATTATTATAATTCAAAGTGGAAAATGCACATGCCATATGGAAGATGTAGATGAAGGTCATAAGAAGATATTACTTTCAACTAAGAGATCAGAGCTGGCATCATGAAGGATGAGTATTTAAATTGTATTTTGGGGAGATGACAAAAAATGGTATTTCATGTAGAGTGAAGAGCATAATAGTTCATGGATTTATTTTTACCTTTGTAAAGGCAATTCTAAAACTCACAAGAAAAACTCTTTGTCACAAAGAACAGAACCCATAAAATCTTCACAATAGATGGTGTTACTTTGATGACAATGACCTTGTGTGGCTTTCTGAATATGTTCTTCACCTATCTAGAGACATTTTTCTAAGCCATGGACCTTGCTTTCATCATTTAACTCATCATTCAAACCACTTCAATAAAACAGTGATCATGTTGAAGAGGGGTCTCCGAGGACTAGATGACACTCCAATTAACCAAGCATTTCGAGCCAGACTGTTCTATGACGCAGACTCAAGAGACTGACAGACAGAGGCTGCAAACAAAGGCAGAAAGCACGAGGACTCAAGTGAAAAGAGCAAAAGGCACATGCTAAAGATGGGGCTTTCAGTCTGACTCCTGCAGAAAACCCTGTCAGAAGATTAGTCACCACCAACCATGATAAGGTTTGTAATAACCCACGAGATAAAATAAACCAGAAGAGATACTCATGCAGCATACTGAGTGAGACTAAGAACATTACAGGAATGGCCTGGTGCCTTCATCGTCCTGGGTACTGCAAATGGCAAGGCTAGGGGAGGGTGTAGATTGGTTTTTTGACTCAAGAAGGGCCCTCTTAAAACCTGGCTTCCGCATACCTGCTGTGACCCAAATGACACAAACATGAATGGGGAAACGAGTTAGTGAAAAACAACAGTGGGGCTCTCTCCTCAAGCCCTCCTCTGGGAAAAGAGCTGCCTGTGAGATGAAGAAATTGTGCCCTAACATGTGTTAGGTACTCCCCACCTCTAAGGAGTAAATAAAATCATCAAACTTGGTAAAATAAAGCCTTTATTATGTATCAAACTCATTTCCACTTTCAAGTTACACCCTGAAGTTTTGAATGGCAACTCCCAGGGTGAGCAGTCCTACAACGCACCCGAGTCATCTGAGTCGCTGCAGTTTTCTAGAAGAGTCAAACAAATATTGTGGCAACAGGATTAATCCTCCCAGTTTGTCCTAATTCAGGGATGTTGTACCTTCATTAGTGGGTCTTACTTTTTTTTTCCCTTCTCCTGTTTCTGCATTTCCATGCTGATCCCTGTCATGGATGTTTGGAAGAAGTGCAACTTCGCATGGGTTTTTTTCCCCGTTACACAGCGAGCCCACGCAAACCCCCATGTATGGCAAGGACCTTTATTTGGTTCCATAAATAATCCACATGAGCAGAGCTACAGCACGTTCAAAGATCTGAGCTGGAAACTAGAAACAAAAAACAAGAAAGGGGCCAAATTCTTATCTAGTAAAACTGCTGTGCTCTTGTCAGGCTGCGTAATCTAATTTTTTCTCTTTGTAAGGGTAATTTCCACCTTTATGTTACTTCGGCCAATTCCAAATACAACAGACAGCTGACAGACTCCTGGAAGAGACCCCTTTTATCCCACAAACAGGGATGCTGAACTGAAAGGAGAGGGGGGCAGTTCTGTCCTGGGCTAAGAGATAGTCAGATATTAAAGATTCCTTGCTTAAGGCCGAAACGTACCTGTCTGTGACTTTTTTTAATGGCACATTTTAGTGGCATGGAGCATCATCTTTTATGAAAGACTGTGGCAAGAGGCCTTGTTATGACTCCCCATGGGACTGTATGACAGCATAGTAACAAGGCAAGGGGCAGTAAGAAGAAGACAAGCAAGACTGAACCTCATTTTAGGAGTTTAAAACAGTGAAGGCAACCATCTGATTCTTGCATCACCAAACCTCAGGGATGGACTGAGTTCATGGGATTGGAGTGGGTCGTGTGTCACGTCAGGCAGAGGGAGAAAGGATGGAAAACTCTGGCTCCCATTTTGTCTCTATTTGATTCTTGTGTAATTTCAAGGAAGTTCCTTTGCTCAGTTTCTTCTATTTTTTTCCCTATTTGTTCCCTTACCACCAGCACCCTAAGGGAATAAATTGCTTCCAAACTCTTTGAAGAAGGCCCCCACACAAGCAGGAAATGAAACAGCCTGGGCGAAACCTTGCGTACTTGGATGCTCTATCTGTTTCAAAGGGTTTACAGAGATCCCCCTTGGAGTGTGCTGGGCACGGGAGGGGCTCCTTCCCCTTCCCCTTCTTTCTCCCACTGGCAAAACTCCCTTCAAGACCAACCCAGCTCACTGGTGAACCACTGTGTTGTATACCTGAAACCAATATGTACATCAACTATGTGTCAATTAAAAAAAAATTTTTTTAAGACCAACCCAGCTCAACTGTCAACTCCCTCCCCGCCCTTCCCCTCCCCTGTGGCCCAGGGGGCTCCATGAACATCTTTTTTTTTTAATTTTAATTTTTTATTAAGGTATTATTGATATATACACTCTTACGAAGGTTTCACATGAAAAAACAATGTGGTGACTACATTTACCCATATTATCAAGTCCCCACTCATACCCCAATGCAGTCACTGTCCATCAGAATAGTAAGATGCCACAGATTCACCATTTGCCTTCTCTGGGCTAGCTCCATGAACATCTTTACTGAAGACTTTGTCACACGGTCTGGGCTTCAGGGGCCTTCCCTGCCCTACTCTCTAGTGACCTAGCGGTCTACCAGTTGTGTCTGGTCACGTTGTCAATTGCTTGTCTGGTGGATCACAAGCTCCTAGAAGACAGGGGCTGTGATCACACAGCTTCTTCTGAAAGCATTTCATCGTGCACCATGCACGAAGACGTGCTCAACAGCCCTTCTGATGGTAATCAGACTGCACTTTACATCCTGGAATGGTATCTCCTCTTTCCGATTTAGCATCCACTCCTCACCATCCATTTTAAAATACAGGGACCATCAGACTGTGTAAGCCATTCTGCCTCGCACTCGGGACCACTCGGTCCTCTTCTACTCTCCACTTCACCACATGAGCCAGCGCATTCCTTCTGTCACACAGGTGTCCCACACTCAAGGCTGACACCTTTACACAGAGTTCCCTGTACCTCAGTCCTCCTCAATCTTAAAAATTCAGCAAGTCTGTTTTCTTCAGTCTTCCAGAGACTGTTCAATAGTTCACCTCCAGGATAAATGAATATGATCAACAAAACCCCAAATTCATCAGTGGCTATCTCCCTCCGTATAGTACAGAGTCTGATAAATTGTTACATCCCTAGCGCCCAAAATACTGGCAGATATGTATTTCAACATGCAATATGAGTATGTTCTATTTATTGGGCATTCATCTACCTACCTACCTATCTTAATTCATCTCCCTGTTTCCATGCTTGCCCTTCTACAGTCTGTGCTCCACAGAGCACCCAGTGTTCCTTTGAAAATGTAATTCAGATCATTTACTCTTAGAATAAAATCTGAAGTCCTTACTCTGGCCTGCAAGCCTGCATGTGCTCTGGTCTCTGTTCCTTCTCTGGATGTGTTTTCTCAGATTTCCCTTGCTGACTTCACCCAGTCACCTTGGTGTCTCTGCTTCCCTTAAATATGCCAAACACGCTCAGCTTAGTGCTTTTGCATTTGCTATTGCCTGACAGCTCCCTTCTTTCACATAATTCAAGACTCTGCTCAAAAGGTATTTTATCAGAATGGACTACTCTGTTTTATTTTTCTCCATAGGACTGACCACCACCTGACAAATTATATATTTAGTTAGCCTTCTGTTTTCTGTTCTCCTCATGCCCCACTCCTCACCAAATGCAACTCCATGAGAATCAAGACTAGAGTGTCCTTTCATTACTATATTCTCATTGTCTATCTAGCAGGCAGAGTAGGAGCTCAATATATGCACAAAAAAATGAATGTGGAAGGAATGAATGGTGAATATTTATACATGATAAGTATATTAGTTATGCTTTCTTACAGTATTGCTATGCCTCTGCATATTATGCCATGTTAGTGTATATTACTGTCTAAGTCACTTAACTCTGACATTGTTACAGAAAGTCAAGGAGAGACAATAGCAGACTGCTGAGAGTCACAGAATATTAGTCTGGAAAGAGACTCAGAGATCATTATTTTACAGATGAAGAAACTGAGGCCCCAGGAGGGACAGTGTCTTGCACAGTGTTGCCTAGAAAACTAGTAGCAAAGTTGGAACTGCAATTTATCTTTCATTCCCAATCTAGGATTCTTATCTCTACACCAAGTAACTTCTCAAATGTTCTACACTAAATCTGGTCATTTATTATACATTCAAATGACAGTGATGTGAAGTGTGCCAAGGAAAATTACACAACAGCAAGGCCTGAGTCCCACGAGTCAAAAGCACAAGTTTCCACTGAAACAGATTACCTGAACGAGCCCTTCAAGATTCTGTTGGGAGACTCAGTTCTGAGCATGTCCGTCACTACTGCTAACCTTCAACTGATGCGTACATATTGTATTTCCTCTCAGAGTTCCTTTTATGAACAGACAGAATATGGCTTAATAAACATTAAATACTTTATTTTTGCTTTCTTTCTATAGTCTGCAGATATAGATACAGTTCCTTACAAATTCAACTGCATTCATATGTGATGAAGATTACAGAAAAAGTGTGTGACCTGAAAAAGGTGGTAACGTTGTGACTGTTATCCATGATCTTATTTAAGGAGTCCTTTCTAGTTTTTAAAAAGTCTTCCTTTATCTGAATCGATCTATGTGAGAAACAATTCTTGAAGTACTGGTGAGTATCCAGACTCGATACTACTGTAATGCTCAGCCAGATGCCCTTCTAATATAAACTGAATGCATTTCCTTATAGTTAATGGTCACTCTTATGGAAACCTTAGCACAGAGTTCTGGTGGGGCTACATGTAGCACACTAAGATAAAGTCCATTCTAAATACAGCTATGAAGAGTAAAGACATTAAAGTTGTGCTAAATACATATCCCTTATTCTTTCCCAAATCATTTCAAACCCCGCCCTCCAACTTGTAATATGACTATACTGAAACAAGATGGCTTTTTTCTCTCCAAATAAACATATAGAACTTACACATCCAAATGAGCAGGGCTGCACTCTTTAAAGTAATCACCTTTGAAAGTTACATGCATTCCAACAAGACTACCATCACACAGAATTTTTTTGGACTCTCTCTTTTAGCATACAGGTTTAGTGTGCATAAGGATCACCCAGGGGGCATGTTACTAATGCAGATTCTTAAAGGTTTGGATTTAACTGGTCTTGGGTGGAGTCTAGAAACCTATTATTTTTAAGAAGCACCCCAGGTAAAAGTTTTATGTAGGTGATCTGTGAGAAACAGCAGTTTAGAATAGTCAGTTCATAAGTCATGCAAGAATATAAAAAATTTTTTTTGAGTTAAACTCTCTATACACATAAACGTAACACACTGGAGATCAAAATTTTTCTGAGATCGCCATCCTTCCTGTCAGAACATATCGGTAAAGATATACATAGAAACAACCATTTGCAAACAATAACATACCTCCATGAAAGAGATTCCTAAGCTCCAGACATCAGAATGGATTCCATATTGCTCCCCTGAAATTCTTTCAGGCTGAAAGAAAACAGAAGGGAGCTCATGAGTTGATGTAAGCTACTCTGGGAAACATACACTACCCTGGGCTCAACTAGGACAGGGAACCATTAACATTTGCATAGCACTTTATGAAGAGAAAACAATGTTTTATGTGTGTGTGAGTATATATTACATAGATAATATATAGGAATTATATAGGTTATATATATATATAAAATCTCCCTGAATCCTCACAAAGTCCCTGTGAGGAAAATTTTATTACCTCTACTTTACAGATGAAAAAAATAGAGGTTCAAACTAGGGAAATAATTTATGCAAAGTCCTAAACTAGTAAATGACCTGAGACTTGAACTCAGATCTTCTCTCTCCAAAAGTTGTGGAATGAGAAGTTACACATTACATAGACTTATTTGCACTTTGAGAGATAGGTCTGGATCACTAGGGATTCTTTTACTTTTAATTTTTAAACTTTTTATTTGGAAAGAATTTCAAACTTGTAGGGAAGTTCAAAGATTAAAACTAGTGTAAAGAACATTCATATTTCCTTTGCCCAGATCGACCTACTGTTCAATGTTTTATTCTAGTTATCAGAATTTCTTTTGATATGAACCAAGGAATAGTTTGAAAGGTCCATTTTGTGACTCTTAGTCCTCCATTCAAGATGTGGAGCAAATACCTGGTCTAGAAAGCCACTACATGAACATCCTGTTTCAACAGAAGTTTCCTCATACTGAAGTGGGTGCTGCCTAGTCTCTCTGTCCCTTCAGGATTTGGCATTAGTAGGGTACTTCCCAGAAGTCTTTTGAATGAACACAGGAACAAATGAATGCAAGAAACCGAGTTCTCAGAAAGGTGGAATGGTTGCTCAAGGTCATAGAGCTAGTCGCAGCCAAGCTGGGATAACCTGCCTCTCTTGGCTCTAGGACATTCTATTCTTCATACCATCCCTGGAGTTCTGGAAGCTACCACAGCCATCATCCTTCAGGAGCTCCCATGGGAGCTCTTAAGAGTATGTGGAGTCAGGGTCAGTCTAGAAAAGTGGGCATATGGAGGAAGTGGGCATCTACCACTCGCCAGCAGGGGATTGACAAGGGGCGTGGAAGATGTGGGCCAGATGCTCTCAGGTAAGTTGGCACAGTCCTACGTCTTGGGGAGCTGGGTTAGCTGGGACCCAGAACTTTGTAACTGACTTCTTACTCCCACCTACCAGACTACTTCAGTGTACTTACTGGCTTCTCCTGGGACCACTTCCCATAAAAATTACATAAAGTCCTACCCTGAGGTAGCAGGATGGATTGTCTTATTTCCCTTCCTTTATTTATTTCTGTATTTGTAAAACTCTTCCTACCAAGAATAATTCTTCCCAAAGGCCAAGTGTCATGTGACCATTTCTCCCAGCTGCTAGCAGACATGGACATGGTCATTCCAAACCCCTAATACTTCTTCTATGTGTTCTAATCCCCACACCATCATTTCTCAAGTTTCTTCTTCATACATGAATGAACTTGTTATCTAAGTCTAGATACTCCAACAGATACTAGGATGTCTTCTTACAGAACTGGCCAGTTACGGGACTCCACGACGACCCCCCACCCACCAAGATCATCATGTTCATTTACTGAATAATTTCCATGTGCCTGGCATTAAGTCCTTTTCATGCATGTCTCATTTAAAATTCATAAACATTCATATCAGATTGGCACTATTATGATCCCCTTTTAACAGAAGAGGAAAAAGGAAGCACAGAGAGGTGTAGTTTGCACCCACTATCTAAGGAGATAATAGTTATCATTTAATAACCACCTAGTATGTACCAGACACTGGCTAGACACTTTGCATCCCCCACACTCCATAACCACCTAGCTAAGTTTGATATGATGCCCTCATTTTACAAATGTAAAATTTGCAGTTTAATAAGATTAAGTGACTTGCTGAATTTCAGAGCTTTGTATTAGCATTAAACATATTCAAAACCCAGGTATGTCTTTCTGCAAAATGAAGGTTCTTTCCAGTGTATCAAACTGCCCCCAGAACTAGAAGTTGTAACAGCCCAGCATTAGTCTAGACCTGGTCGGTATTTCTTAAAATGCAGTCCTGGACTAGCCATCAAAGAACTGCTAGAGGTGCTTGTTACAAATGAACCTCCTGAAACAGAATCTCTGGGGGTGACCCTGGGGATCTTCATTTAAAAAATAATTTCTCTGGGTGATTCTTTGGTACATTCAGCTCTAGTTACTAAACAATTCCATGTTCCCTGCTGAGGCAATGACCTACCCTTCCTCTTCTCTGCTTGGTGAACTTCTCTTTTACAGGCTCTGATTAGGGGCCACCTATTTTTTTTTTTTTTTTGGTGAAACTACCCTCTATTCCTCAGGTAGAATTATGAATTCTTATCTCTGTACTTTCTTAAGATGTTGGTCGTATCTTTAGTATTAATTTATCGCACAGTGTTGTGATCATCTGTTTGCTAGTGTTCTTCTCCTAAGAATCAAAGAGTCTTATTCATCTCAGACCTAGGAAAATGCCTGGCACACAGCTGGGGTGCACTGTGTGCAGACTGAAGGGATGTGATACACATTTAGTGCACATACGGTTTTAAGCATGAACTAATAATTCAGTTCCCTGGAGTGTTCTACTAGTATAACTTCCTCACAGATTATTGCTATTCATGTCCATCAAGAACTTCGAGCAAACATGAAAATGCTAAAATCCTCTAGAATTGTTAAAGAAATAACCAAGTGTTGTCTTTCCCCCTGTCTCTTATTTCCTGCTCTCCCTTTTTTCATTCCAGTTGCTGACAGTTAATACATAGCACATCACCCAGAGTACCAAACAAACAAACAAACAAAGTGAACCCACATACAAAATATTTTGGCAGGACCAACAATAAGATTAAATACATTCTTTCTGTAACATTTGCCCACTGAACTACCAAAACAAATGCAAACTGTCAGCTGAAAATAAAGCAGAGAAAGATTAAGTTAAAAAAGAAAAAAACAGAAAAATGATAATGGTCACAGATGTCAGATGGCAAATAAGAGAACTCTTTAAGGACAAGATTCTGACAATCTCTCATTGGAGAAATTATTCTTGCAATAAGCTAACAAAATGAAATTACTTTCGTGATGCAGTGCTTAAACACAACTGCTCAGCAAAAACAGATAGCCAGCTCTAAGGACCATCCTAAAGAATTCCTGTAGTAGACAGAGACTGGGAAATATGCCTAGGCCCCTGAAACTGACACAGGCACAAGATAGGCTCCAGTACATTTTGAATTTATGAAGCCAGTACTTGATGGCCTGAGTTTGCACAATTCAAATCTGTTCTCACACTGGAAGCCAAGGTGGCCTGCCCTATCTTCTCCCCTCTAAAACAAAGCAAAATCAACCACCAGGTACCACAACTTTGACAGAAGATCTGTGACGGACATTTTACAGTTAAAAGCTGGGTTATTTTCTAACTGGTGTGGCACCAGGGTGGAAAGCTAGTAGGAAAAACATGATTCTTGTCTGAAGCACTTCTGCACTGAGGCTTAAGTGTAGGGGGTAAAACCCCTGGTCTGTTTTTAAATAAGAACAGTAAGGAATGGTGATGATATAAAAATAAGAATTTATCGAGAATCTTAAAGAACAGTGACTCCAAGCTGTCACACACAATGATTCACTCTTTCCAGCAATCTTCTGTGACTTGGCATTTACCCAGTACCCAAATTTTGTTAACTCATTCAAGAACAGTCTCTATTTACAAACAACAAATACCCCAGGGTTTACTTGTCAAAAGCAGGAAGATACTGACATATAACCCTCATCTCTTCTGATAAACAATTTCTGCTCAGGGTTAGGCTACTCAGAAAATTAATGAAGTATGCACAAATACTTTAGGTTAGTATGTAATCAAAATATATGCCACAAATGAGGCGGATTTTTTTTTAAGTTGGCAAGATCCTGGTTTGGGTATCAGAGCATACTGGTTAAATAAGGGGGCTCTATCTTCTAGTCACTAATTCTCTCTTCTGCTATGTCCAATATGCTACCTAATGGTGATTTTTAATTTTAACCTAGTTGTTTTGTTTGAGACTTTCTCAAATCTACTACGTCACTTTTAAAATTTGTGATCCGAAGCCTGTATGCCTGTATATTCCTCTTGTTCTTTCTCATGTTGCTTTGTTTCCTTGTGTGCCTGGTTTTCTCTTGATTGCTTTCTGGGTTTTGTTCTTGAAAAAAATCTGTGGAGGGGTTCTCTGAGGCCTAAGGTGGATGTGCCCATTTCAAACCAAGTTCTCACCATGAGGCTCCTCTTCCAACTCAGATCATGTATACAAATACCCAGGGTGCAAATCTGTGCCAGAGTTGGTCTACGGCCGCTGCTCTTCCTTTTTCTTCTGCTTCTCTACCCGGCTCAGAGAAGCCTTCTCTTTATTTCCTGGTACTGGGTGAGGGAGAACAGCAGTAGCTTTGCTCTTACACTGAGGATGAGCCCTTCAGGCTTCCAGCATGATATGGGAAGATCTCCTCTGAGACCCTCTGCCCTAGGGGCACCCCCAAACCATTCACAGCTGTGGTATGGGCAAATGCCCTCAGGAATAAGTAGCTTTGGACCTCTGACATTCTGCTTTCCCCTCTGTTATCCATCTGAAAATTGTCCTGGGAATTCCCCATTGTCTTTTCAGCTGTTCAGTGCATTTGAGATGGTTTTAAAAGTATTTTAACTAGCATTTTTCAGCAGAAGAGCTGGTCCAAATAACCTAACTTTCCATTACCAGAAACTAGAACCTGGCATCCTGATTATATCTTTACTCTCAGAACTTGGCCAACTCTTGACACCCTGGGTTAAAGTTACCTCACCTTTGGTTTCCTTATCTGTAAAATGAAGACAATACTAATACTATATATGCCCCAAGGTTGTGTGAAGATTAAATGAATCCATGTAAGTGTGCTTGCTCCAGTACACATCACATGGGAATGCTCAATAAAGGTCAGCCTCCTTGCAGTCCTTACCACTGTCATAACCATCACTGCACGAGCATGGCCAATTGAGTTGGATCATGTCATCTGTATAGGTTTCATTCGAGGTAAAGAAAATTTCCAAGGATAGGAATAGTCCAAGTAGAAAAAAAATGTTCAGTAGTTCAGAATACTCATTTAGATTGGCTTACTGATTCCAAAGGACAAGTATTTGTGTAAGATTTTTTTTTTATTTCCAAACTTCAGTTATTCATTAACAATAATGTTGAACTTTTATATTTGGTTAAAACATTATAATAAGCAAATCACAATGACTGAATTGTGGGTTCAGGTTTTAGGGACTTCTGTCTTTAAATTTTTAGTAATTAGAATTTCTGAGAAATGGTTTAATTTAATATAAGCCCCCAAAGCCTTCTGAACCCCTTTTGTAATATTTCTGGGGGGATCCTTTTAAAACGTAGTTGAAAATGGGGACTAAGAGGCACTATAATTAGCAATCACAATATAGGTAGGTCACAGGGAAGGCAGTACAGCATGGAGAAGACAAGTAATGACTCTATAGCATCTTAGTATGCTGATGGACAGTGACTGCAATGGGGGCAGGTGAAGACTTGATAATATGGGTGAATGTTGAAACCACAATGTTGTTCATGTGAAACCTTCATAAAATTGTGTATCAATGATACTTTAATTTCAAAAAATGTAGTTGAAAATCGTTCTTGCTTTGGATTCAAATGTCTACTGACCTCCATTATTTGCCCATGTAATGTCTCCTTGGACATGCCACTTTACTTTCTGGGCCTCAATGTCCTCATGGGTCAATGAGGAGTCTGGACCAGATGACTTTCCAAGTCTCCTAAAGCTTCACTGCTTAACATGACTATAAGTTAGTCTTATCTTTTTTGTTTGTTTTGTTTCTTTATGACAGGATCTTAGAAAAACCTTTTTCCTAATTATAATTTTCTTGTACCTTACACTTCAGATTATAGGAGAATGAAGTCAGATTATTTGCACATGCAGGGCTATGTCTTTTCTTTTCAATATTTGAGTAGCTGACTGTATTTGAGTAATTTGGGGGTCTTCCATTTCTTATAATGCAAGTAAGATATTCTTATTTTTTTCTATCATTAATCTACAGTTACATGAACATTATGGTTACTAGACTCCCCCCATTATGAAATCCCCACCACATACCCCATTACAGTCACTGTCCATCAGCATAGTAAGATGCTATAGAATCACTACTTATCTTCTCTATGTTATACTGTCTTCCCCGTGTCGCCCCCCCCAACCACATTATACGTGCTAATCGTAATGACCCTTTTTCTCCCTTATCCCTCCCTTCCCACCCATCCTCCCCAATCCCTTTCCCTTTGGTAACTGTTCATCCATTCTTGGGTTCTGTGAGTCTGCTGCTGTTTTGTTCTTTCAGTTTTTCCTTTGTTCTTATACTCCACAGATGAGTGAAATCATTTGATACTTGTCTTTCTCTGCCTGGCTTATTTCACTGAGCATAATACCCTCTAGCTCCATCCATGTTGTTGCAAATGGCAGGATTTGTTTTTTTCTTATGGCTGAATAATACTCCATTGCGTATATATACCACATCTTCTTTATCCATTCATATACTGATGGACACTTACATTGCTTCCATTTCTTGGCTATTGTAAATAGTGCTGCGATAAACATAAGGGTGCATATGTCTTTTGCAAACTGGGATCCTGCGTTCTTAGGGTAAATTCCTAGGAGTGGAATTCCTGGGTCAAATGGTATTTCTATTTTTAGCTTTTTGAGGAACCTGCATACTGCTTTCCACAATGGTTGAACTAGTTTACATTCCCACCAGCAGTGTAGGAGGGTTTCCCCATTCTCCACATCCTCGCCACCATTTGTTGCTGTTTGTCTTTTGGATGGCAGCTATACTAACTGGTGTGAGGTGATATCTTTTTGTGGTTTTAATTTGCATTTCTCTGATGATTAGCGATGTGGAGCATCTTTTCATGGGCCTGTTGGCCATCTGAATTTCTTCTTTGGAGAAGTGTCTGTTCAGCTCCTCTGCCCATTTTTTAATTGGCTTATTTGCTTTTTGTTTGTTGAGGTGTATGAGCTCTTTATATAATTTGGATGTGAACCCCTTATCGGATATGTCATTTATGAATATATTCTCCCATAATGTAGGATGTCTTTTTGTTCTACTGATGGTATCCTTTGCTGTACAGAAGCTTTTTAGTTTGATATAGTCCCACTTGTTCATTTTTGCTTTTGTTTCCCCTGCCCGGGGAGATATGTTCATGAAGAAGTTGCTCATGTTTATGTCCAAAAGATTTTTGTCAATGTTTTTTTTCTAAGAGTTTTATGGTTTTATGACTTACATTCAGGTCTTTGATGGATTTTGAGTTTACTTTTGTATATGGGACCCAGTTTCATTCTCTTACATGTAGCTGTCCAGTTTTGCCAACCCCAGCTGTTGAAGAGGCTATCATTTCCCCATTGTATGTCCATGGCTCCTTTATCATATATTAATTGACCATATATGATTGGATATCAGGGCTCTCTAGTCTGTTCCACCGGTCTATGGGTCTGTTCTTGTGCCAGTACCAAATTGTCTTGATTACTGTGGCTTTGTAGTAGAGCTTGAAGTCAGGAAGCATAATCCCCCCAGCTTTATTCTCCCTTCTCAGGATTGCTTTGGCTATTCGGGGTCTTTTGTGGTTCCATGTGAGTTTTAGAACTATTCGCTCTAGTTCGTTGAAGAATGCTGTTGGTATTTCGATAGGGATTGCATTGAATCTGTAGATTGCTTTAGGCAGGATGGCCATTTTGACAATATTAATTCTTCACAAGTAAGATATTCTTAGGATGAAAAGTTATATGCTGCTTATGATTAAGTCATTTTTGGAATGCTGCTTTTGTATACCAATCCATTCATTTAGTAGGACTCTGAAGGACTGGATACAGAGAATGAACAGAGTAATCCTGCCCCTATGAAAATCAAACCTAGGTTGGGAGAGACACATAATCTGGACATAATGAGAAGCACAGCAGTTAAGAGTTTGATCTCTGGAGGCTGATTACGAAGGTTTGAATCCTGACTCTGCCTCTTATTAGCTGGATGAACTTGGGTAAGTCACTTAAATTCTCAGTATCTTCATCTGGAAAACTAGAATAATACTACCTACGTTGTAGGATTGTTGTGAGTAGGTGAAGTGTTAATATATGTAAGAGTTTAAAAGAGTGACTGCCACATGGTGCTGTTAGTTTTTACTGTTATTGTCACCATACAGGAGTATGTACGAATATTGATAGGAATGGGTATAAAATGAGGATATGACTTCAAATGACCTTTATTCCACAATTTATTATTTGTCCTCTACCCCATCTCCCTACCCCTACCCATGTCATGTTACCTTTTCAGTCTTTGCCCCTCCTTCCATAGTGATCTCTTTTATCAATGCCCTTTTCACATACTTCTTGAATCACCAAATTCCTACACATTTGTTCACCTTTTTATTCTCTAAATATATGTTTGGTACATATTAAGTCTTTATTATAGCACACTTAATGTGGCCACATATAATGAACAGAGGGGTTCCACTGTGCCTGGCTAACAGCATGGAAGGTGCTCAGTAAATACTGGTTGATTAATTGAAGGTACTCAGTTCCAGATACAGCTTTCTCTGGCATAGACCAGAGGCTGGCAAACTTCTTCTGTAAAGGGCTAGACAGGAAATATTTTCCCCTTTGTGGGCCATCTGGTTTCTGCTGCAATTGTCACAACTACTCCACTCTGCCACTGTAGTGCGAAAGCAGTCACAGATAATATGTAAATAAATGGGCATGGCCACATTCTGATAATACTTATTTTTCTTACATAATTTTTTATTTTGAAATACTTATGGATTCACAGAAGGTTGAAAAAAATATATACAGGGACGTTTTGTGCACTCTTCACCCAGTTCACCCAAGTCATAGTACTGTAATACAATACCAGGATATGTCAGGCAGGGATTAAAAACCTGTAACAAAATAATAAATATTATTTCCATCTTCCTCCACTCCCAGCCTTTGGTCTCATACCAGTCAGGTACGTATGTGGCCAGTATGAACCTGCTGAATTGAGAGAAGGTCACTAACAGACTGTCACTCTTTGCTTCTTAGGTATCTTGTGCTTTTTACAGCTTGAACTATAAAGTTGAAGACTAGAATTCATTCACCCAGGAAACAAAGCAATTTTAGCTTTGCCAATCTGAGCTAACGTTTCATAATTTTAGTCCTCATATAATTTCAATTAACAGATGGATAAACAAAAACAAGAAAATGTAATTTCTTTAATGTACACCTGGGAAAGACAACTGTAATCTGGATTTGTACATTCAAACATAATGCAATTTAATTATTAGAGCAATTTAAAGCTACTAGCTACTAAGAACATGATGGGTAGTTGAGTTTTGTTTTTTTTTTTAATCACTGTTTTCCATACTCTCTCAAAGTCTGAAACTGTGATATTTTGTTAATTATAAAGGTGGCTCACCAATCTCAGCTAATTTGGTAGAGCCAACAGGGTGATTAAGTTTTATAAAAATAGATATGATGACTTGAGAGATTAATTTTTTTTCCCTATACTTCCTAGAAAAATGAGAAAGAATGAATTTTCTTTAAAACCAATGCAAGACAAAAATTATTCCGGTATAATTCAATTAAAAAAATGCTTTGTACTGTTCTGAGAATAAGATCCAAGGTTCTATGTTGGGGGGCCACGGGGAGGGTTGTACAACTCAGAGAAGACAAGTAGTGACTCTATAGCATCTCACTACGCAGATGGACAGTGACTGTAATGGGGTTGATGGGGGGGACCTGATGAAGGGGGTAGTTTAATAACCATAATATTGCACATGTAATTATAGATTAAGGATACCAAATTAAAAAAAAAAAAGAACCAAGGTTCTATCCATGCTAACACCATTTAACTTCCTATAAAGATTAGTGGTAGTGAAATAAATCTAGAACCCTCATTAAGAAAAGTAACCTTAACCAAACAAAGTTAAAACAAAACTTAGCTCCAAAATGATACCAGATAAGCTTCCTGCCCGCCTTCCCCTACGCCTTACTCTTTAAGGGATTGTGGAAACCAATAAACAAAAGCATTTTTAACATAAATAACTTGCCTTACTTAAAGGAAGAAAAAAGAAAAAGGTCAAAGATAAGTCTACATTGTTTTTGAAACAGTTCTATGCTTCTATTTCTCATTCCTGGTTTATTTCAGTGGAACTAAGTAAGTTATCTTACAATAGGCATGAACCCAACAAGTAAATGACAGTACAGACGTACAAGTTCTAAAGAGAACTGCCTGTTAAACCCTTATATTCAGAAATCCGTAAGTAAGTGTTGGTCACATCGATAATGTAATTTTAATCTGGTGACAAAGCATGTTTGTATTCCTGGAAGAAACAACCAATCTTATTGACTGACATTTTGGTATAGTTGAGGGTTAATTAAATAAGCAATATGGCAAAGTAGCCAATATGCTATACGGTGCAATTTCTCTGTACGATTAAACTTCAAAACTCAGCGATTTTACACTCGAGCCCATCAGTTAAATCAACAGAGTCAGATAAGTTAGTAGCTCGGGTATAAACTTTAATGTCTTTTAGAAAGATTTAAAAATCAGATCATGACTGAATTGACTTTATAATTTATGATCTGTTAGGCTGAAGCTGTGGAATTAATTCAAGAATTATACATTACCAAGTACATAAAGATAAAGATGCTGGTTTTAAATGTTATTTTTGCATAAGTTTACTTACCGCCATATAAGCATTTGTTCCAACATACGTCTTAGCTATAGAATTCACCAGCTATGAGACAAAACAGTCTGTTAGAACAATATAAAGATAATGTGGAGATAAAATGGGCAATTATTCCTCATTTAACCTACAATCATCATTTCTATAAATCAACTAAAAATTATGTAAAAGGGAACAAACAAATTTATCTACAAAGGCATTAAAAATGATTAAATCTCTTTTCTTTTGAATGTGATTTCCAATTTAAACAAGCACAGCATTACAGTTTATAGCAGATAACCTTAAACAATTCACTTAAGCAGGATGCTTAACGCTTTAGTACCCCAAACCCGCCTGATATAAAAAGTCAATTTGAAGTAGAATTTGAACACACTCATTTTTTAGTCAGATGGTTCAAGATGTGCATGAAGCCCCATGCATTACTAGAATGAAACGAACACTGAATTCGCTGGAGGGATAACAGATTTTGACAACTCATAATACAACGATGACCTCCGCTTTGGTCTTCGTGTTTGGCTGGGAGTAAAGGTGGCTGAAATTCAAATCAACATCACAGCACGCTCATGGGTCACTATCACCGGGGTTCTCAGGGGAGGCCCAAAATGGAAATTAATTAAAATTTGTGCTGCACATTGTAATGGTCCTCCACCATTGTTGCTCCCAATATTAATTTTTATTGTGGGCCAGTTGGGCTCCCCAGGCACAGCTCCCACTCTGCCCTCCCTTTTGTCTGGCCAAAACGCTTTCCTATCAAAGCTGCATATCAATGAAGTTTGCTATTCGTAAGTAGTAATTACAATATCAGCAGTTTTTACTGTCATTAAACAATGAACAATCATATTCTGATGAAGCAAACTCGCTCAGAGATTAAAAATGAATAACACGCTCCCAGACAAAAAGAAGATGCAGAGTTCTGTTTGTCTGGCAGCTAGGTGGTTTTTCAATCCAAAGAGTGGACTGAAAGAAAAAGCGGAGGTTTCAGAAAGGAGAGAGCAGACTGGGAGGAAAAAGAGACCTACCTGAGTGCTGACTCCAAAATCACACAGCTTGACCTGTCCTCTTGTGTTTACTAGCATATTGGAAGGCTTCACATCTAAAAAGGGACCAGAAAAGTCCATTTAACTAATTCCATATCTACAGTGCTAGCTCTAAAAAAAAAAGCATGCATGTTTGTGTGCACGCACGAACACACACAAACACACACACATGCGCGCGCACACACACACACACCCATACCATATTGCAGAAATGACATCATCTGTTCAACCGGAATTCTAATCACAAATTTAATGCAAAGCATTTTATCTGGAGGCAAAATGTAAGGTCCTAACTTTCACTTCCAACCATTTCTGGTTTCTATAGAAGCAAGGGTTTACTTCAAGGGAAAGTAAAATAAAATCTTGACTTCCAACAAAAGTAAATACACCCATCATCCTATCCCCAGGCTTTCAGGAAAAGTAGGTAAATAAGAAAATGTAATCTTCTTGTAAAAAATTTGCACAAAAAGCTTTAGCTTTGCTCTCAATGTGAAACTACTCCTCCCATCTAAGACGCAGCGAGGTTAAAGGGAAGCCAACAAGAGAAAATGTCACTCATATGTTGACAATAACAGGTCATATCTGAATGAAACAGTGAGAAAATAAATGCAGTACTGCTCATTTCTTGAAGCATGTTAACAAATGCTATTTCAGATAATACTCAAAAACTGATCTAAAAGATGTGTGTGTGTGTGTGTGTGTGTGCACTTATCAGTCTGTTTCATTTACCTTCAATTCCCATCCGTCAGTTTTGACCACTGTTAAAGTTAACAAAAGAATTGACATAGTTTTTGCCAAGGCAGTCAGTTGCTAAATAATGACACAAAGGGTCTCTGTGAAGCATGTCAGCAACAACAATGAGCCATTTCAGGAATTCAGGGAGCCCACAAAAGCCTCTGAGCAAGACAAGAGCACACCACTGCTGATGGTACAGAGCAGCACCTGCTCAGTGTCTCATCTTCAATGGCAAAAGTGGTCTGGAACGGACAACTTGTTATATTTCATACAGCAGATAGCCCTAATTACCCCCAAACTGAACAAAAGACTCACAATTTTTAAACTTATTTTTTATTAAAGTATCATTGATAAACAATCTTATGATGGTTTCACATACACAAAATAGTGGTTCAACATTCACCCATATTACCAAATCCTCACCCCCTCCACTGTGTTCACTGTCTATCAACATAGTAAGATGTTATAGAATAAGACTGTATATCAATGAGACCTTAATAAAAACATGTTATAGAGTCATTAATTGTATTTTCCGTGCTGTACTACCGTCCCCGTGACCTACCTATGTTGTGACTGTGATGTGTAGTGTCCCTCAATCCCCTTCTCCCTCCCCACCTACCCGCGCAGCTCTTCCCCTTTGGTCCACTAGTCCCTTCTGTGTTTATGGAGACTCATAATTTTTTATGTAACAGTAAAAAAAAAAGTGAGTTAATCTCACTCTGACTCTCCACCCTGCAAAAGTATACCCAACAAAGTACTTGCCAAGAGTAGGTACTTAATTCAAATTTTTTAAGTTCATTCTCAGTAACCAACACTTACTGAACCCCACTTACCACATGACAGGTGAAATGTCAGGCACTTACTCAGACATGTGCTCTTCTGATGTTGCCTGTCTGACACCAGAATGTGGACTTCATGAAGGCCGGGACTTTGTCTTTTCTATTGACTATAATATCCCCAGCCCCCAGATGAGTGCCAGGCACATAGTAAGTGCTTGGCAAGTATTTGTTGAAAGAATGGGGGAATAAATGAATGGAAACTGTAAGCACATAGTCATTTTCTGTAGATGATTCTGTTGCAGTGACTAGGGGCTAGCCACAGAACATGTCTGCATGGCACATCTTTCAGACAAGACACACTATGTACTTCCTTCAGGGAGCCTCTCTCTTTGAATACAGGTTAGTATGCCTAGGCAGGTGGAAGCTCTTTCACCAACTAACTGGTCTCTGCCTCCAGTTTCCCCCAATTTCAATATAAATCTTATACTACCATCATATTAAATATACCACTTTCACTACATCATTTCTTTCCTTGAGGAGGAAGTAAAATATTCCCTGATCTGCCTGGCCAACCCACATGTGAACTCCTTAAGAATAGGGTTGTGCTTCCAAAGTTACCCCAATAAGTACAACAGACAGCCACAGTAGGCATTTGATAAAATATTTGCTGAACTGATACTTAGGCTGGTCTTATTTCCCCAATCCAATTCTCATTATAGAACCTTCAATATTTTTCTTTTGGACGATCTGCTCTTGTATCTATTGACACCCGTAAACCACTCTTAAGCCACAACATCAGATGGAGAACAAATGAACAAATACTTTGAGTTGGAAGGAGTGCCTGGAAACCATGAGGTTTGCTAAAACTAACAAATCTTTAGTTTTAATCAGGTAACACTTTTGATTTAAGTAGCTCAATAGAGAGAGAGAATAAAGCAACAAAATTGCTAGTTTATACTCTTAAAAAGCAAGGTGTAAATAAGAACTCTACGGCACTTTTCAGCTCTCCAACATCTTTTTGAATTTACATGTAAGTCTGCTGTACGACTTTCACACATTCACCTCTCAGGCTAGTTTTCAGGAATACTTTCTATACGAAAGCAGTAAGTCCAGTCATCCTCAAACCAACCTTTGTATTCCAACTAGACTGTTTTAATAATTGTCTCAAGCAAAACAAAACAAAACATCCCATCACCAAGCCTTTGTTTATGCTGTGCTTTTCTCACCCTCTTACCGGTAGGTTTAGAAATTCTTCCCTGATACTTTCTGACTGAATTCTGCCCATTCTTCAAGTCAGGTCCTCTGCCTTGCAGTCGCTCTAACTACTCAGGCCATCACAGTCACTGCTTCCTTTGAACTCAAGCATTTACTGTCTGTAGCATTTGTTTGGAACTGAGCAGGCGACAATTTTACTACTAGTAGCTACTTATTTACTGTCGTAAGTATCACCACCCCAATTATTAAGTTCACAGGGTGGAACAGGCTTTACACATCTTTGTATGTATCCCCTCCGACAACAGTATCTTGCTCACTCGTTAATGCATTTTTAAACAATATACTACATTTGCTAATGTAAGTGCCTCTCTTCCCAGCAGCAATATCTTGAGACATCATTTGACCATAACAGACCCCTTTAAACAAAATCATTGGATTTAGGCTAGGCGACAGATGATCTGTGCTTCTCACCTTTTTGGCTCTGCCACAAAGTTGACATGTGACTCTGGACAAGACACATGACATTTTAGTTTCTACCTTTGTAGGGAGATAATAATAGCCACTGCGTCAGTCTTAAAGAATTGTGAGGATTAGATGAGATAATGAACGTAAAATTGCTTTTGAACTGTCAAAGACTCTATAAATATATTAAAATTATCCATTGGTTATCAACCGAGCTGTCATACAACAAAAAGTGGTGTATTTTGTTACATTTATGAAAAAATTTCTGTTGCTACTGTAGCAAATTTAAGCTATACCCAGCTATACAGCTGAATGGAAATAATTTCTGAAGCCCTACTAGTACGGAGAAGTATAAAAACAACTTAATGTTTAGGAGGAGGCATTTTTGCCAGACATATGCACACATTCCTTAAGAAGGCTCCACTGAGCTGGTTGGTCTATTTTTATGCTCGCTCTACTATAGTCTGCACTGACCACAGCAGCTAAAGTGATCCTTTTAAAACCTAAATCAGACCACATCACCTCAAGGGCTCCCCAAGTTAATGCAAAATGCAGACGGGTCTCTAAGGCCTTCTCCGAGCCAGCCCCCTGCTACCTCTGCTCTCATCCTTCCTGTTCCTCTCCCTGCCTGCTCTGCTTCAGCTCACAGGCCCCTTGCCAGGCAGGCTCCTGCCTGGTGGTTCCATATCCGTGGAATACTCTGTTCCCATATATTTGCATGGCTTGCCCCTTCATTTCTGTTAGATTTCTGCTCAAATGTAACAGAAGCCTTCCCCGGTCACCCAGCATGAACAGCAGTCCCTACCTACCCCAGATACTCCCTTTCCTTCTTCCTTGTTTCAGTGTTCTTAACACTTAGCACCATCAACACACTTTATCTGTACATGTAAATCTGTTCCTTCTCAGTCCTCCCTTCTTGACGGGAGCCTCTGTGAATGCAAGACTTGATCTGTTTTTGTTCACGACTGTATCTAGAATGGTGCCAGGTACAGACTAGAAACAACATTTGTTGAACAAGTGGTGAATGAATGATACTCTACTAAACAGATGGGCAAACATGCTCATTCAGGGAAGCATGAATTTGGTCTGAGAAGGAGCTGCATCTTTTCCCATTTAGTGGCATATACTTCAGCATATATTTCACTATTAATGAATACATTTCTAAATGGCTTTTCCTTCTGAGAAGAATCAATAGTCATTCAAAAACCCTCATTCAACAAATATTTATGAACACCTTAATGCGTGCCAGATAAGACAGGTGCTGTGAAGAGAAACAAGAGTAAGATCCTGTCTCTGTCCTTCAGGAGAGTCAGCCCAGGACCTGTTGGTATATTCTTTGACCAAAAATACTGCACATGAGATTTCAGGAGAACAGCATTGCTTATGTATACTCTAAATAGGATTTTCTTACTGAACAATTGGCAGGCTTCCTATAATAAAAACAGTGGGAGTTATGTAACTAAACAGCTCCCAAGCCAGGATGTACAAATTAAAAAAAACTTTTGGGGTTCCACCTCAGATATACTGAATCAGAAACCAAACTAACATAGCCTGGTAAGCATTTAGACAAGACTGCATAAACTGTATTTCCTTCTGATTTAACTGCATGAAGTTCAGAATACCTGAAGAGAAATTTCTTCTCATTTTACTTTATTTTTTAAATCAATTTTAATTCATTAAAAAAAATCAGTTTTATTGCAGTCATTTTGAACGTACAGTTTGAAGACTTTGACGAATGTGTGTACCCATGTAACACACCACAAGCAAGGTATGAAACATTTGTGTCATCCCCCAGAGTTCCTTGTGTCCCTTTACAGTCAACTCCACCCTGACCTCTGGCAACAAGTGATTGGTTTCTGTTGTTAAAGATTAGTTTTGCCTTTTCTACATACATTAAAAATCCCATAATATGCTGTTATAATTTTTGCTTTAAACAGTCTGAATTAGTGTTTGGATAGTATATCTCTGTCATTAATTTTTAAAATGGGTATCTTGCAGACAATATACACACTTGGGTCTTGCTTTTTCAACCAGTCTGACAATTTGTGCTTTTAATGGGAGGATTTACACCATTTACATTTAATGTAGTTATTGATATGAGTGGGTTCAACTCCACCATCTTACTATTTGTCCCATCTGTTCTTTGTTCCTTTTTTCGTCTTTTCTTGACTTCTTTTGGGTTAGCTGGTTTTTTTTTTTTAGCATTCCACTGATTTCTACTATGGACTTCTAAGCCAAAGGTTGGCAAATTTTTCTGTAAAGGGCCATATTTCAGGCTTTGAGGGCCTTATGTTTTTATTGTAACTACTCAGTTTTGCCACTGTGGTGCAAAAGCAATCACAGGCAATACATAAACGAATGGGCATGGCTGTGTTCCAATAAATTTTGTTTACAAAAACAGGCAGTGAGCCAAATTTAGGCTATGTGCTAAAGCTTGTCAGCCCGTTTGAAGCTTTTTAAATGGCTGTTCAAGGGTTTACAGTATGTTTCTTTAACTTTTCACAGTCTACTGTCAAATACTATTAGGGTGTTTCACTTATAATGAAGACCCTTGCAACAATATATGCCCATTTTCTTCCTCCCATCCTTTGTGCTACTGTTATATATCTTTTCTCTATATATAAGCATCATAATGTATTGTCTTTATTTTTGCTTTAAATAATGATCTTCTAAAGAAATTCATAAGTGAGAAAAAAGTCCTATTATGTATATTCACGTTTAATGTTTTTGGTGCTATTTATTCCTTTGTGTAAATTTAACCATCCATTTGGTATAATTTTCCCTCTGCCTAAATAACTTCTTTCAACATTTTTTTACAACGTTGGTCAATTGGCAATGAATTTTCCCTGCTTTGTTTGCCTGGAAAAGTCTTTAGTTGTTATATTTGAAAAATATATTTATTGAACACAGAATTCTGAATTGACAGAGCTCCCCCAACTTCATACACAATTTTAAAGATACCTTTCCATTATCCTCTTGCTTTCATAGCTTTGGACAAGAAAGCTACTGTCATTTTTGTTCCTCTCTACTGAATGTATTTTGTTTTTCTGAATATTTAAAGATAACTAAAAATCACTGGTTTTTGAATTTTGAATTTTGATGTACTTGGTATGGTTTTATGTTTGTCCGAGTTAGGGCTTGTTGAGCGTCTTAGATCTGTGTGTTTATTAGTTTCATCAAATTTGAAATGTTTAGAACTGTAACTTCTTCAAATTATTTGTTGTTCCCCTTCTTCCTCCTTTCCTCTGAGACTCCAGTTACATATATTATCCTAGACTTCTTGATATAGTCTCAAAGGTCACTGAGGCTGTGGCTAATTTTGTTTTTAATTATCTCTTTTCTTTGTAGTGATTTTGGATAATTTCTATATCTCTAACATCAAGATCAGCAATCATTTCTCTTGTAGTGTCTAACCTACTGTTAATCCACTATTAATTCCACTAAGTGAATTTTTTTATTTCAGATATTTTACTTTTCATCTCTAGATGCCCCCCTTGGTTCTTTCTTATGTCTTCCATTTCACTACTCCTAATGCACACCTTTTCCTTTAAAACCTTGAGTATATTTACAATATTTTTAACTGTTCTAAAGTCCTTGCCTGCCAAGTCTATCATCTGGGAGTGTTCTGTTTCTATTGATTGATTTTTCTCCTGCTTACAGTCTTTCATCCATTATCAGAAGAATTTTTTGTTCACCTAGTAGTTTTTATTTAGATGCCAGATATTGCAAATTTTGTGTTGTTAATGCTGAATTTTATTGTAATCCTTTAAAAAGCACTGGTCATGATACTGGCAGACAGCTAACTTACTTACAGGCAGCCAGATCATTTTGAGGCTTATTTTAGAGTTTTTATTTATAGAGAGCCTAGAGCAACCCCTACTTTGAAAGTGTGGCCCTTCTATACTCTCTCTTGAATGCTCCAATGTATTCAATAAGGTATTTTGACTCTGGCATTCTGGAGTTTTAAAAATTCCCAACCTTGTATAGGCATTGCAAATTATTTAGCTTATAATTACCCAGAAATATTATTTCCCAGACAGTTCTTTGTCTACCTTTGTAAGACTTTACCTTATGAATGTAGAGGTTGTATCGGGCCAAAGATTTAAAGAGATTACTACACAATTTCTTGAGTTCTTTTTCTACATAGCTCTTCCCTCTCTGCCCTGTAAATTCGAGACATTTGGGTCTTCTTGATCTCCAAACTCTGTTCATTTCCTTAAGACCTTTGGGCTCTGCTTGGGTCCCCCCTTATATGCTGCAGTGTAGAAATTGTCTCCAGGCAGAAAGCTTGGGTATTTATAGGTCACCTCATCTGTTCCCTTTCTCTCAAGGATCAGAGTCCTCCACTGCTTGTTATCTAATGTCTGGAAACAGATGTTTCATAAATTTTGTCTAGTTTCCTAGTTGTTTTCAATGCAGAGCAAGTCACATAGCAGTGATTCCTTTCTAGGCAGAAGTGGAACTATCCCTTTCTTTTAAAATTCTAGTTTTTGTCTTCTATTCATTGTTTTGTAAGTTGGCTCAAATCCTTTTTCAAAATAGATGGGATATAAATAATATTAAGACTTTACTTAGGCTAAATCTTAATGTATGTGGGAGAATTTGAAGCACACAGAATCTCTTGAATATTGGAATGAGGATAGAAAGGTCCTCTGTTTGTTTCACTTTATGCAAATAAGTTATATCCGAGGTATCAACAATATTAATATATAGCCACTGAACTTACTACTTCCAAGTTTTCATTTAAAACATGCAAATTCTACAACTCTCAAGAGTAACTCCGGGAATACGGAAATGATTTTTTTGTTTGTTTGTTTTTCAACTTTACTCCAAGCCATAAACAAGAGCACAACAACAGATTAGGCAGAACGTTTACTTTTAAGGAGGTAGTTATATCTCTGTTTATTTTAATGTAATCTCAAGTTATGGAAAACAAACAGCAATTGAAAGCATACAGCTTTTCATTCAACTCACTTAAAAAATCATAGCCTTTCATCTGTAAGCAATGTATAGAAAAGATGAGTCATTAAAGTGACTGATTATAAATGGCAATCATCAGGGCAGATGTAAGTCATTTTGGTTTAATCAGGCCATTAATTATTAGGGTTTATCAATTAGTTTTATTGAAGGCAAAGGAGCTTAAATGAATAGTAGGGTATTGATTTTAACTGAGACATTTTCTCAAAGGAAAACACAAAGGAGGTGTGTAGAATCCTGGAATTTCAGGTCCTTTTTGTATTACTAAAAATAAATCAGCTTTGCTTAATGTAAAACATAACCCTTTGGTGAAACACCAAATTAACTCTAACCCCTTTGCATTACATATGAAATGTCATGTTTTGGTGTTTTCTAATTTGAGGTTTGGTTTTAAACTATCTTGGCCAAGAGGTCAATATCATACTGGAGAAAGTGAGATAAAGGTACAATGCGAAGTTACCCATTTTTTAATATCAGGTATTTTTTTAATCTTCTTTCATTTTAGAAAAAAATTTAGTCATTTTACGCAGATAGGTTTTTATAGGAGTCAGCACAGATTATTGTTGGTTGGATCCTCTCAGAGAAAGCAGAGATGAAACAGAAAAAAGTATGCGATTGTGTGTACATGTTAGTGTGTGAGCTATACAAGATCATGGCTGATAGCTGATCTTCCTATACTGACAAGGTTGTTATCAGAATTGTGGCTGTGCTTAGCAGTGCCTGTCACAGAGCCAGAACTCAATGAAGAGCTGAATGAATAAAATGAAAGGCATTATAAATACTGAAAGTATTGCTTTGTAGAATTGGTAATGACAATGACTCTCACCTTAGAAAGTCAGGATGTGGATCTAATACACTGGACCAGACTCAAATACTAAACAAAGTTCACTTTCATAATCTACCTGAAGGCAAGCTTCTTCTAGAGTGGCAATGGCTGTTCAGCTGGGATCACAAAAGAATTAACAATTATCTAATCACAACATGTGTCTCCTGTCACAATATTTTCCCACTCCTTCCATGAGGTTTCATGGTTAGCTGGGCTTTTTAATGATGATGTAATGCATATTTGAGTTGCGGCATGTAGATAATAGGTAGTTATGATGCAGTTCTGTTTAATAATTTGAAGTGCTTAGAAAATTATTAGAGAAATATCAGGGAGTGGGAAGAATGGAACAATTTACAAATAGGGTCTCATATCATGCAGAAGATAAAAGTAAGTGGTTTTCTACAGGAGACAATAATTGAATAAAAATCAGCCTCAAAGTATCTTTAAAAATTAAATGTAAACTTGCCACATGCCTTTGTGGTCCCTTTCCTATTCTACCTTTAACAAAGTATGAAACATCAGTTAATTACACTGATCATATACTATGTGCCAATAGTAAGATGGTTACTTCTTCTCAAGACTGATTTGTACTAGACAACCTGATTCACTGTAATTACAAACATTTAAAGAAAGATACTAACCCCCCCAGATATTTACTCAAGAGAAATGAAAACAGAACCAAATAAAGACTTGCATATGAAAGGCAGCATTATTCATAATAATCCCAAACTGGATATAATCCATATGTCTCTCTACTAGTAAATGGATGGACAAATGTGAAACATCCATACAATGGAACCTTATTTAGCAAAAAAAGGAATGGACTGCTGACGCATGGCACAACATGGATGAACCCCCAAAAACATTATACTAAGTGAAGGAAGTGAACAGAAAAGATTTCATGTTGTATGATTTTGTTCATATAAAATGTCTAGAAAAGGCAAATCTATAAAGTCAGAAAATAGATTAGTGGTTGGCTAGGGCTGGGGCTTGACTGACTGCAAATGGATACGAGGACTCTTTTTGGGTGATAGAAATGTTCTAAACTGAATTATGGGAGTTGCCACACAATTCCATAACTTATTAAAAATCCCCGAATCATACATTTAAAATGGGTGAATTTTATGATGTTTAAAAGATCAGCCTCAATACACAATCTGGCTTACTAACTTTCGGATAGTTTTTCTTTGGTGCTTTGTGGTCACTGTGGTTACCCTTCTCCTCTGTGTACAGCATAATATAAAATATTAGTTAATCACACTGACCATACACTATATGAAAATGTAAAATGGTTATTCCCTCTCAAAAGTGGCATGCACTCGAAGATCTGATTGTGATTATAAATATTTAGACGTACTAATTTTTAAATGTCATTTCTGTGTATTGAATAGTATTTCCCCAAATGAGCAAGGCTATGTATGTATACAATATGTGAAAACTGGTTCAAACATGAAAAATTTGGTCAACCCACCAGAGTTTCCTCAATGACCTCCAGTAATTGCTCTGGCTGATTTTCAGACTGGGCTCCTTTTTTTTTTTTCCCCACTGAATTGACCAAATTGACTGTGGAAATTGGTATCATGTTGAGACAACCCATGTTGCCACCCATAACTGCCTCATGCAGGAAACTGTATCTTTACACGTGCGGCATCAATTAGCCATTAAAGAATCCACATAAACAGCATCAAGCTGACGCGGGCTAATAAAGGTCAGAGCGCACAAGAGCTTGTGCTTTCTGCAGCTCTTCACAAAAGGCTCCTCCGCCCACTGCCCCGCCCCGCCCCCAACACAATCAGGGGTCAGAGTGGGAGGCTCCCAATAGTTCAGATATGGCTGGGTGCTGAGGGGCCAGTTCAAAAGGTATGAGTTACCCAATGTGCTTTGTACAGAGACCTGTACGTCCATTTCCTGGTAAGGTTGTGCCAAAGAAAATTGTGACTTTGTACACACTACTATATATGTGAAAGGAAAGAGGAAAACCATGCAAATTGTGGATTCTCTTTTTGGTGTGATCTGTTTTGTATCAGATGCTGGTAATATATCCCACTTCACTCCCTAATGGTCTCTGTTTTGTTTTCTACTTGAAATATTTAATTCATTCTGTGATTTCATGTATAAGCCTCACTGAATACTTTTAGAAATAGGCATGATTCAGTTCTTAAGTAAACATGAGTTCGTTTTTAAAATATGGCCACGTGACTCTGTTGTGGGATGATAATGGAACCAGAAACAAACTTCTCAAACTTTTTCTCTCTGCAAAGCAATTACACTGTTTTGCTCAAATGGCAGAAGTCCACCCTCAGTTTACCAGGAGCCAGAGGACCTTAGCAGGTCTCCACTCCAGTAACTCCTCTTAGCTCTGTGCCAGGGTGCTTCAGCAACCTTTTTCATTATGTTTAATTGTCTTATGAAAAGACAATAACTAATATATCTATCTAGTTATTTCTTGGGAACTGCATTCTAATGAGTGAGAACAGCAGGTACAATTACACACAGACTATGCTGACATTCTGCACTGCAAATTCATCTGTGCACAACAGGAACGCACTTAAGAGTAAACTACAATGTGACATAAAAGTTATTCTAATTACTCCACATAATAAAGGGTAGGTCATCCAAATATTCTCGCAAAGCCTTAAATAAAACTAAGTAGCATAATTAGCCATCTTAAGTGGCAGTTATTATCTAGAGTGTCATGATTCAGTTCAGAATGGAGGAAACAAACATGGTTTCCCTCCATGTACAATAAACGCAGGAGACATGCAGCATTTACAAGGCTTCTACCATGGCAAAAAGGCCTGGGCTTCTCGATCCAGCCTTCCCTAAATCCTTTCATAGTAAGTAAGAGAGGTTCCCTTCTAACGTGCTGGATTTTGAGATTCCTACTGGCAATATGTGCATATTGTCATCAGTGAATGGGAAACATCAGGTATGGAGGAACAAATTTCTGGGAATCAGAAGGGACCTATATTTTGCCCCAGCTGGAACAACCTCCTTTCCCACAAAGTTTAAGAAGCCACCAAGTTCAGGACCCCCATGACTACAAAAGATTTTCAGTAAAAAAGAAAACAATAAAATACTACATTAAATGCATAACTAAATGTAGGATAATTTTGATTGTAGACTTGAATTGGAGCAGCATGTCCATAAGAGCAACTTTGTAAACTGTTCTAAAGAAAATAAAGATCATAGCAGATAACACTTCTTTGGCACTTACTAAATGTCAAGCACTGGGCTAAATGCATTATTATCTCATTTAATTCTCATTATAATCCTGGAGGACAGGTACTATCATTAACCCCATTTTATAGATGAGTAAACTGAGGATTAAATTTATGAAATTACTTGCCCAAGGCCTCACAACTAGAGTCTCCAACCCTCTTAAGCCTTAACAAACTGCATTATATTTATATAAGATAAATTCCATCTGAATTTATGGGCTAGATTATTATCCTAGCTTTGGCACTGAATAGCTGGCTGATCTTGAGATGTTTTATTTTATATTTTTCCACTTCTCCCAGAAAAATAGATATAGAAGGGAAGTCTGGGGAAGGTTTTAACTATATACTCTGACTTAACCCCTTGCTGCTCCTCTTGAGAGGTAGTTATCTGAACTGTAACAATAGCTATTATGTGCCAGACACAGTGCTATGACCTCACAGAGGCTAAGGAAATGACCCAAGGTCATATAGCTGAGTTGAATTAAAAGGCAGAAGCAAAACTTAAACCTGGGTCTGACCTCAAAACTAGAGCTTTTCCATTAGGCCACCAACCACTGATTGCCTTTCTTATGACCAAGTTACTTGGTCTTTTTGAGCCTTTGGTTTCCACATCTAAAAAGGGGGATACAATGATACTTTCCTTGCAAGCTTATCAGAAGCTTAAAGGAAATGATAAACACAAAAGATCTAATATAATAGCATACAGAAGGCACTCAATGAATGATAGTATTAGTAATAACTGTTATTACTATTATACCAAATCTAGAAGGAATTTGTCCTCCAACAGCAAAAGAATAGATTTGATTTCCATGGTGCTCATCACTTTAAACCATGTCTTTGGAGAAAATGGCAGATCTGGAGGGCCTTCTAACTGCTAAACATTTTGGCAGAATGTTTTACCTGAGGATAACTTTCTTACTTTAAAACTAGAAAGGGGAATAAAGGACAACTTCCAATTTAAATAAAACCACAGTATAATTTTTTCTCCCAGAAAATTATGATTTAATTTTTTATCTTATAAATATGTATTGGCATAAAACTGTGGCCTCCAACCTCTACAAGCAGAAATAACCATCATATTGGTATTCTTCCTCTTTCACTCCTAAATTTCATGGTTTGCCTAAGAGACAAAGCTATGATCAGAGCCATCTGTGGGGCTAACCAGAGTGGTGAGGAGCTCACTTTAGGGTACCATAAAGAAAGACGTGTGAGTGAAAACACATCACGGTCACATAATCTACTTTCAACCCTTATCCCCAGCAAGGCAGAAGGATCTTAGAGGATGTGACAGGGGGACTAACTACCTTCTCCCATTTGTATTCCTTCCCTCTGTGGTACCTGACCTCTTTTCCTCTCTCTTCTCTAAGGCTTCCAACTGATACTTATTTTCAGAACAGGAAAGAGGGCTGGGTCTACCTGGTAATTTTCCCTCACCCTCTTGAGCTGTCCTAATAGGGATAACTGCCTGTTATCCTACCACAGGAGAAAGAAAAACAGTCCAGGACAACTCTCTCTAAATAAGTAGATCCCCCGCCCCCTGCCCCCAAATACAGATGCTATAGAAAAATCACATATTCTTCTTCAATTAAGCTTTTTGGGAAAATTGTAGACTCACATGTAGTTGTAGGAAATAATACAAAGCCATTCTGTATACCCTTTATCCATTTTGTCCCAGTGGTAATGTCCTTTAAGACTATAGCACAGTATCACAAACAGGTATTGACAGGGATACAGTGAAGACAGAGATGTGTCCATCAACACCCCTTTTCGTAGCCACACCCACTTCCCTCCCAGTCCCTGCATCCTTTTGATAGTCCCCGGAATCCACTAACCTGCTCTCCATGTCTATAATTTTGTCATTTCAAGCATGTTACAAAAATGGAATCATACAGTATGTAGTAACCTTTTGTGATTGCCTTTTTCCACTCAGAATAATTCTCTTGAGATTCAATCAGGTATTGTACGTCAATACTGTTGACCCTGAACGACATGGGTTTGAAATGTGAGGGCCCACTTCTACGTGGCTATTTTCCCATATGGAAAGTTTTTTGGAGATATGCAACAATTTGAGAAAACATTTTCTTTTCTCTAGCTTATTTTAAGAAAACCGTATGTAATACATAGAACATAAAGAATATGTGTTCATTGACTGTTTATGCTATTGGTTAAGGCTTCCAGGCGACAGTAGGCTATTTCTTTTTTAAGTTTTTGGGAAGTCAAAGTTATATGTAGATTTTTGACTATGCAGAGGGTTTGTGCCCCTAACCCCTAGGTTGTTCAAGGGTCAATTGTAGTTCATTCTTTTTTATTGTCAACTAGTATTTATAGTATGTATGATAGCTTATTTATTCATTCACTGAAGGTTATCTGCATTGTTTCCAGTTTTTGGCTATTATGAATAAAGCTGCTATAACCATTTACATACAGGTTTTGTGTGAACCCAAGTCTCCACTCCTCTGGGATAAATGCTCATACTGCTGGGTAGTATGGCAGTTGCATGTTTAGGTTTTTAAGAAATGCCAAATTGTTTTCCAGTGGAGGTGCAATGTATCACTTTATATTCCTATCAGCAGTATATCAGTGATCTGAGTTCTCTGCATTCTCACCAGCATTTGGTGCTATCACTATTTTTTTAATATAGTCATTCAAGTAGGTGTGTAGTAGTATCTCATTATGGTATTACTTTGTATTTCTCTAATGGCTAATGAGGCTGAACATCCTTTCATGTGGTTATCTGCCATTTGTATTTCTCTTCAGTAGAATGTCTCTTAATGTCTTTTTGTTCATTTTCAAATTGAACTGTTTGTTTTTTTACAGTTGAGTTTTGACAGTTTTGTATATATTCTAGATACATATTCTTTTAAAAGAACACTTCACAGTAATGCTATATGGGGTTCCTTGTCTTCTGAAAATCATTATCACAAATACAGAAATCCCCAGTGATTACCCAAGGCAAAAAGAATGAATGACCATCCTATGCACTAATGGTGTACTAGCAGAAAGAGAAATCAGGAAAACAATTCCATTCACAATCACATCAAAAAGAATAAAATACCTAGGAATAAACCTAATCAAGGAAGTGAAAGACCTATACCCTGAAAACTACAAGACACTCTTAAGAGAAATTAAAGAGGACACTAATAAATGGAAATTCATCCCATGCTCTTGGCTAGGAAGAATTAATATTGTCAAAATGGCCATCCTGCCTAAGGCAATCTACAGATTCAATGCAATCCCTATCAAAATACCTACAGCATTCTTCAATCAACTAGAGCAAATAGTTCTAAAATTCATATGGAACCACAAAAGACCCCGAATAGCCAAAGCTATCCTGAGAAGGAAGAATAAAGCAGGAGGAATTACGCTCCCTGACTTCAAGCTCTACTACAAAGCCACAGTAATCAAGACAATTTGGTACTGGCACAACAACAGACCCATAGACCAGTGGAACTGAATAGAGAGCCCAGATAGAAGCCCAAACATATATAGTCAATTAATATACGATAAAGGAGCCATGGATATACAATGGGGAAATGACAGCCTCCTCAACAGCTGGTGTTGGCAAAACTGGACAGCTACATGTAAGAGAATGAAACTGGATTACTGTCTAACCTCATACACAAAAGTAAACTCAAAATGGATCAAAGACCTGAGTGTAAGTCATGAAACCATAAAACTCTTAGAAAAAAATATAGGCAAAAATCTCTTGGACATAAACATGAGCAACTTCTTCATGAACATATCTCCCCGGGCAAGGGAAACAAAAGCAAAAATGAACAAGTGGGACTATATCAAACTAAAAAGCTTCTGTACAACAAAAGATACCATCAGTAGAACAAAAAGACATCATACAGTATGGGAGAATATATTTGTAAATGACATATCTGATAAGGGGTTGACATCTAAAATACATAAAGAGCTCACACACCTCAATAAACAAAAAGCAAATAAGCCAATTAAAAAATGGGCAGAGGAGCTGAACAGACACTTCTCCAAAGAAGAAATTTAGATGGCCAACAGGCAGATGAAAAGATGCTCCATATTACTAGTCATCAGAGAAATGCAAATTAAAACCACAATGAGATATCACCTCACATCAGTTAGGATGGTCAACATCCAAAACACAAACAACAACAAATGTTGGTGAGGATGTGGAGAAATGGGAACCCTCCTACACTGCTAGTGGGAATGTAAATTAGTTCAACCATTGTGGAAAGCAGTATGGAGGTTCCTCAAAACACTAAAAATAGAAATACCATTTGACCCAGGAATTCCACTACTAGGAATTTACCCTAAGAATGCAGGAGCCCAGTTTCAAAAAGACATATGCACCCCTATGTTTATCGCAGCACTATTTACAATAGCCAAGAAATGGAAGCAACGTAAGTGTCCATCAGTAGATGAATGATAAAGAAGATGTGGTATACATACACAATGGAATACTATTCAGCCATAAGAAGAAAACAAATCCTACCATTGGCAACAACATGGATGAAACTAGAGGGTATTATGCTCAGTGAAATAAACCAGGACGAGAAAGACAAATATCAGATGATTTCACTCATCTGTGGAGTATAAAAACAAAGCAAAAACTGAAAGAACAAAACAGCAGCAGACACACAGAACCCAAGAATGGACTAACAGTTACCAAAGGGAAAGGGACTGGGAAGGATGGGTAGGAAGGGAGGGATAAGGGGGAAAAGGGGCATTACGATTAGCACACGTAATGCAGTGGCGGGGGACACGGGAAAGGCAGTATTCATAGAGAAGACTAGTAATGATTCTATAGCATCTTACTATGCTGTGGACAGTGACTGTAGGGGGTATGTGGCGGGGACTTGAAAATAGGGGATCTAGTAACCATAATGTTGTTCAAGTGATTGTACATTAACGATACCAAAATAAAAATAAATTAATTAATTGATTTAAAAAAATCTTGCCACTAACCAGTTCTTTTAAAAAAATGTGTCTGGTCCTCCAGATAGCAAAAATATTTCTCAGATAATTTAAAAATTCGCTATAACCTATGAGTAAGCACAAGCTATATAAACCTCTGCAAAAGAGGTGGTTAGAAAAGTATTTTGCCCATTACATTTCTTCATAAATTATTTAAAATTAACCAGGTTAGTTTTCTGTTGATAGCAATGCTTTCCAACAATTTCTTCTCTAAGAACCACTTTATCTGGCAAATGATCATTCCCTTATTTATTTTTGCACAAATCCAGACTTTCACACAGACCAAGGTATTCTTTTAACACTATCACCTTGACATCAAAATTTCTTTCATAAGAAATTCAAGGGTTTTACTTCTACTATCACATACCTCTTCTGTCATTTAATAAATGTAATAATTTTGGGATGTAACACAAATACTTTTATAATATTTTTTAAATCTTAAAATTGACACTATTCTCATTTGAAAGATATTAGCAAATATATATATAACATTTATATGCCTACACTCTTTTGCATTATCAGCCTCCAATTATCTTTCTAATTCCTCCATTAAAAAGGATGCCCTTGCAAGTACAAACCTTCTTGTGCTTTTTTTGGCAACTTCCTGTAGATCTACAGTGATTTCAAAATAAGATTTTAAAAAAAGAATGGCCTTGCTTTCAATCCAAGTTATGACCTTTTTATAATTCTTTGTTAGCAATATTTTCAGGATATCTTATCATTTAAAAACTCTTTTCCCTTAGAGATGTCTTTTGATTTGATGACATCAGTCTGGTACAGAAAGCAACCACTTTCTTAGCTAAGCCACATTGCTTTAATTCTCAATTATTTGTTCGTATTTCAGTCCTTTTATCTTCAGTTCTAAAATATTTCAGATTTCCCAGAATTCCCCATTGTGAAGGAACACAAAATAGTTTATGTTAAGAGCTTACAACAGTGCCAGCTCCAGAGTTAGTGCATAATATTCATTATTATTACTATTATTATTTTCATAGCAAAATCTACTCTCAGGGATTTTCAGTCTTTTCTTTCTTCAACATACCTCTCAGATTTGCCTTCTTCTCTTACCTTGCCAACTAGTCCTACTTTCTTTACTCATGTATCACTGATCCAGAGCCCTGGTGCTTGAAAAAACTGGAGAATTCATTTAGCTGTCCCTTCACTGTGTATATGAGGAAACTGAGCCCCAGAGAGCAGGAGTGACCTTCCTTTCCAGGGTCACACGAGACAATCAGTCAGAGTGACTGAACGGGGAAGTCAAATACAACGTTATTCCTTTTTAGAAAAATAAGCTTTTTCAATTGTCCAAGTCAGGCCAAGTCAATACTGCGCAACTGAAATTCTTTAAAAATTTTTGAGGAAAAAGATGGCATAAGGAGAGAGAATTCTGTCCCACTTCCAGATGCTCCAAATTGCTGGTCAATGATAATAGCAACTTTTAAGTTTCTCTCTTTCTCTCTCCCTCTCTTTTGCTTTCTGACAATGCAAGTGTCCTTTAAATCATGAGGGATTTTTTCCCAACCTGAATTGACAGATGAAACCTAGGTGAGATTTTTCAGGAACCATGAAATATAGTGATAATGACAGAATCACATAGAACCTTTGAAAAAATGGTTTGTCTTTCTCACAGGGGAAACTTCTTAAGTACAGCTTCTACTGCACTGTCAAGTAAGAGAAGGCCTTCTTTCTCTCTGTTCTCTCCTTTCTTTAGTCTGATATACTGAGGTATAGTTTACAGTAAGATTCACCGTTTCTAGGTGTATAGGTCTATGTGTTCCAACAAACATGTACAGTGGTTATAAACCACCCAAATCAAAATACAGACCATTTCCAATACTCCTCAAAATTCCCTTATGGCTTATAATCAACCCTTCCTCTACCCTTTGGCACCCACTGACATATTTTCCATCCTTACAGTTTTGTCTTTTCCAGAATGTCATATAAGTCAAATACATAATAGGTAGACCTTTGAATCTGGTTTCTTTCACTCAGCATAAAGTATTTGACACTCATCCATGTCATTTGCATGTATCAGTAGCTTGTTCCCTATTACTGTTGAGTAGCATTCTAGTGTAAGGATGAACAACCACTGAAAGACATCTGGGTAGATATTCTGGTTTGGGGCTATTATGAATAAAGTCATTAGGAGTGGGAATGCTGGATCATGTTGTAAGGAAGTGCCAAACTGTTTCCCAAAGTGGCTGTACCATTTTATATCCCTACCAGCAATGGCTGAGAGTTCCAGTTGCTCTGTATTCTTGTCACCACTTAATATTGTCATTTTTTCTTTAATTTTGGTGATGGGCCCTCTTTTAGCAGCAAAAAAAGTTGCAAGAAACATTTTTTAGCACACCAATGTATTGATGAAAGTTGAAGCAACCTAGACTCTGTACTTCCTCTTAAAACTCATGAGAATACACCAGGAAATTCTATTGACTTTATACTTAAAATATATCCAGAAAATGGGCAGAGGATCTGAACAGACACTTCTCCAAAGAAGAAATTCAGATAGCCAACAGGCACATGAAAAGATGCTCCACATTGCTAATCATCAGGGAAATGCAAATTAAAACCACAATGACATATCACCTCATACCAGTTAGGATGGCCAACATCCAAAAGACTAGGAAAACAACAAATGCTGGCGAGGATGCAGAGAAAGGGGAACCCTCCTACACTGTTGGGGGGAATGTAAATTAATTCAACCATTGTGGAAAGCAATATGGAGGTTCCTCAAAAAACTCAAAATAGAAATACCATTTGACCCAGGAATTCCACTCCTAGAAATTGACCCACAGAAAACAAGATCACAGATTAAAAAAGACATATGCACTCCTATGTTTATCGCAGCACTATCTACAATAGCCAAGACATGGAAGCAACCTAAGTGTCCATCAGTAGATGAATGGATAAAGAAGATGTGGTACATATACACAATGGAATATTATTCAGCCATAAGAAGAAAACAAATCCTACCATTTGCAACAACATGGATGGACCTAGAGGGTATTATGCTCACTGAAATAAGCCAGGTGGAGAAAGACAAGTACCAAATGATTTCACTCATTTGTGGAGTATAAGAACAAAGCAAAAACTGAAGGAACAAAACAGCAGCAGACTCACAGACTCCAAGAAGGGACTAGCGGTTACCAAAGGGAAAAGGGGCGGGGAGGAAAGGAGAAGGGGATTAAGGGGTATTATGATTAGCACACATAATGTAGGAGGGTCATGGGGAAGGCAGTATAGCACAGAGAAGACAAGTAGTGACTATAGCATCTTACTATGCTGATGGACAGTGACTGCAATGGGGTATGTGATGGGGACTTGATAATGGGGGGAATCTAGTAACTACAATGTTGCTCATGTGACTATATATTAATGATATCATAATAATAAATTAATTTTAAAAAGATTGTATAGCTATGATACCTTAATAATATATATACCCAGAATCATCTGGCCACTTCTCCCTATCTTCACAACTGTCTCCCTGATCCGAGCCACTGTAACTTACCTGGATTACTGCAACAGCTTCCAACAGCTGATTCTATCCCTACTTCTATCCTCAGTTGCAGATACACTAGCCTCCTTGCTGTTCCATGAACACTCCAGGCATATCCCACCTGGTATCTTCTGCTTTAACTGTTCCCCCATATAACCACTTGAGTAGCTCCTCTTCTCCTTTAAGCCTTTGTTCCAATTTTATCCTCTCTATGATGAGGCCTACCTGATGAACAATGCAACCTACCTTTTGTCTCCCCTAAACTTAATCTACTTTTTCTTTTTGCCATATTACTATTTTCTAACACACTCTGTATTTACTTTTTTATTATGTTTATTAATTATGGACTGTTTCCCAACCTTGCCACAGCCCTGCTAGAATACAAATTCCATGAGCGTAGGGCTCTCGTTTTATATATTGATGTATTCCAAGTCCTTAGACAAGTACCTGGAACATCTGTAGGTATAAAATAGATGCTGAATGACAAACTAACAACACTGGCTTTGGCATCGAGGGTTGCACCAACTGGAAGATCTGTTTGAGGCCAGATTTATAAAAAGTAAAGCTGGGGTGGAAAATAAAATTTCTGATATGCATGTCAAAACCACAGGACTTAATTTCTCTAAACAAAAATCTTATCTGGGCAGCATTTTCCTTCAGAATAATATAAATTTAAAAAATATGTAACATACATAAAACATATAATTTTATAATTTAAAATATTAAAAAGCTCTCCTATTAAAGAAAATAAATTAAACTAACCAGGTTTATATATAAAAAATATGTCCTGGGACACCAACTACCTAGGTTTTCCCTTTTTACAAACTTCTCCATCTGTGTAAGATTGCCCCAGCCTGATGGCCAATTTTATTTTTTTAATCTAAGTTCTAATCTCATTATCCTTCCATTTCTATTTTTTATCCTCAGGGAAAGAGAGAGCAGTTACTGCCAGGGCATTCTCACATCTTCCAAAGAAATGGCATAGGTGTTAATCTTGTATTTATGTTTGATGTGGGTAATGATGGCTATGACTGGAGCTGCAGCTTTATTAATATGCAGGGCTCTCACCTCATTAGTGGCGATGTATGTTTTGAAGTTAGGCTGCAATGTTTGCTGTAATGCCGGATCTGGCCTAACAGACTTTCTCACTGTTCATTTTCTTTGTTTTTACCCAGTCACTACATGCTTACAGGGTGTATGCTTTTTAATAAAGATAATTTTTCCACTGTAGTTGATCGTGGTGGAACCTTCAAACATTTTTAATAGTTATGTCCTCATGTGATACCACATGATTTTCTTAGAGAAAAGATTCTTACCATTTTTGACCCAGTAATACAAAGTATAATAAACTCTCTCCCTGGCTTGATTTAAAAAAATTTTTTTATTTTGGTATCGTTAATCTACAATTACATGTGCAACATTATGGTTGCTAAACTCCCCACTTCATCATCCTTGATTTTGAAGTGGCATATGCTTATTAATGGGATAAAGTGATTAATTCACTGTTATATAACAAAACCATACCTACTGGCCATCCTGCCTAAAGCAATCTACAGATTCAATGCAATCCCTATCAAAATAACTACAGCATTCTTCAAATCAACTAGAGCAAATAGTTCTAAAATTCATATGGAACCACAAAAGACCCTGAATAGCCAAGGCAATCCTGAGAAGGAAGAATAAAGCAGGGGGAATTATGCTCCCTGACTTCAAGCTCTACTACAAAGCCACAGTAATCAAGACAATTTGGTACTGGCACAACAACAGACCCATAGACCAGTGGAACAAAATAGAGAGCCCTGATATAAACCCAAGCATATATGGTCAATTAATAGACGATAAAGGAGCCATGGATATACAATGGGGAAATGACAGCCTCTTCAACAGCTGGTGTTGGCAAAACTGGACAGCTACATGTAAGAGAATGAAACTGGATTACTGTCTAATCCCACACACAAAAGTAAACTCAAAATCCATCAAAGACCTGAATGTAAGTCATGAAACCATAAAACTCTTAGAAAAAAATATAGGCAAAATCTCTTGGACATAAACATGAGCAACTTCTTCATGAACATATCTCCCTGGGCAAGGGAAACAAAAGCAAAAATGAACAAGTGGGACTATATCAAACTAAAAAGCTTCTGTACAGCAAAGGACACCATCAGTAGAACAAAAAGACATCCTACAGTATGGGAGAATATATTCATAAATGACATATCTGATAAGGGGTTGACATCCAAATTATATAAAGAGCTCACGCACCTCAAGAAACAAAAAGCAAATAAGCCAATTAAAAAATGGGCAGAGGAGCTGAACAGACACTTCTCCAAAGAAGAAATTCAGATAGCCAACAGGCACATGAAAAGATGTTCCACATCACTAATCATCAGGGAAATGCAAATAAAACCACAATAAGATATTACCTCACACCAGTTAGGATGGCCAACATCCAAAAGACAAACAACAACAAACGTTGGCAAGGATGTGGAGAAAGGGGAACCCTCCTACACTGATGGTGGGAATGTAAATTAGTTCAACCTTTGTGGAAAGCAGTATGGAGGTTTGTTCCTCAAAGAACTCAAAATAGAAATACCATTTGACCCAGGAATTCCACTACTAGGAATTTACCCCAAGAATGCAGTAGCCCAGTTTGAAAATGACATATGCACCCCTATGTTTATCACAGCACTATTTACAATAGCTGAGAAATGGAAGCAACCTAAGTGTCCATCAGTAGATGAATGGATAAAGAAGATGTGGTATACATACACAATGGAATACTATTCAGCCCTAAGAAGACAACAAATCCTATCATTTGCAACAACATGGATGGAGCTAGAGGATATTATGCTCAATGAAAAAGCCAGGTGGAGAAAAACAAGTATCAAATGATTTCAATCATCTGTGGAGTATAAGAACAAAGCAAAAACCGAAGGAACAAAACAGCAGCAGACTCACAGAACCCAAGAATGGACGAATAGTTACCAAAGGGAAAGGGACTGGGGAGGATGGGTAGGAAAGGAGGGATAAGGGGGAAAAAGGCATTACAATTAGCACACATAATGTAGTGGGGGTGGGGTGGGTGGGGGGACACGGGGAAGGCAGTATAACAAAGAGAAGACACGTAGTGATTTTATAGCAATCTACTACACTGATCAGTGACTGCAATGGGGTATGTGGTGGGGACTTGATAATAGGGGGAGTCTAGTAACCATAATGTTACTCATGTAATTGTATATATTAATAATAGCAAAATAAAAAGAAACAAACAAACAAAAAACCAAACCTGCATTATTAGTGTGGTATATATTATTAACTGGATAAAATGACTAACTCATTGTTATATAATAAAAACATACTTGCATTATTAGCATTTGATAGTTTATCAAGTACTTTCACTTATATCATCTCAATCAAATCTTAAAAAGAACAAAATGAACAACAGTAAAGCCTTAGTATAATATTTGATGATCCACTGTGAATGGCAACAGTTGTACCTGAATTTCTAAAAAAATTTCTAGTTGACAATATGCACTATCAAATAAACTAACTTGTATCAGACTAACAAGCCTCATGGGGATGGGCAGTTGGTCATTGCTTGTTGCTCATATTTCAATCTACTCTACAGTCCTCACTGGATATGCACTATAGGAAAGATTTGGTTTTCAACAGCTTGTTCGGAAGTCATTAATTATGCCTTATAAATTCTCTAACTATACATATATAATTTAAGTTATAAAAAATATAATTTAAAAAAATATATGTATTTAAACCGCTAAAAATCCAGGACCACTGTATTCCAAGGAAGCCATTTAATTGTAAGAAATGTTTTTTATCTTTTCTTATTAGATAACTGAATATATCTCCATTTTTTAATTTTTAAAAATTTGTGTTCACTAATACAAGACCCTAGTTTTTATGAGAAGCATTTGGTAGGGAAGAAAATGATGATCAGAGTACACAGGTACTTAGAACAAGACAAACGAGTAAGAAGCTTAGATGCATCGTCTTTCACTCTGTGCTTCCCACTATGTCTGCACCAGGCTCCCCCTTCTGCAGAAGGCCCACTGTCCTTGATTTGACAATGTGAGACATTTTCAGTGAGAATTCTCATCATCATTCATTTAGAGGAAGTAAAAATGAGTATATGTGCTTTTAAGAAGGTACAGCAATGAGCTTATATAGCAGGAGTGAATAAACAAGTATATTACCTATTTAATTGCCTTAGCTGAACTTAAAAGCTCTGATCTTTAATTGCCTGATTGAACAGATCTAAAAAGCTATAATGTTTTAATCAAGGAGAAAATTAAATAGCTTTTTGGTAAATAAAATAGCATCTTTAATCTTATTTTTATGAAATCCAAGTTATTAAATATGGACAAAACCTCTAATAGTAAAAAATAGTAAGTTAACGACTACTCAATCCAGAGTAAGTTTCTCATTACACTGCTTTACAAAAGTCTTTAGGGACACCTGGCTTCTTCCACTCTTCAATACAAACACATGCTTTTAAGACAGTAAACATGTCCATGAATTACTAGGACACTCAAAAGCTAAACATATAAATATATTTAATGAGGTATATTGCCACAGCATATTATTTCTTTAGTTGACTACCCATAATAACTGGGGAATATCCATTCACCTGCACTGTAATTCATTAGTCTTTCCATCCGGTTAGATGCAGAAGCACATCCCCTCACTGGTATTTATTTAAAACTGAAATCCCCCGAGAGGGTCTGTCACCCTACTGCCTCTGCCCCACCCAGCTCCTCACAGGTAACTTCTTTCCAGAGTGAGTGGCATTTTATAGCTGGCATTCTGCAGGCCAGCACAGGCTGAGAAGGGAAGCACAGGCTAAGGATTCTTTTTAGAAACTTCTATGTCTTCAATCAGCCAAACCACTAAGGCCTTTGAAAGTCACCCATCAAAGAATGCTTTCTTAGCCCAAGATGCATCCAGAGCAAGGAAGGGTCTGCCTGTCCCTGAGAGGCTCTAGTCAACCGCACATGCCCCAAGTGGCTGCGGGTGGTTGCTCTGGGAATCTGACAAACACCGCAGACTTTATTTTTAGGTCCAGTCACTGATTTGCTTGAAACACATCTATCAAGATTCCATTTCAAATGAAGAATTCCATTACTTTCCCAAAACAAAGAGTGAAACTAAAACTAATGATTTTTAAAGAAGAAAAACAAAGATGACTGTAGAATAACTAATACTATTTCCCTACCCACTATGGTTCCTAGTGCTTTGCAGATTCCTCACAGAAAGTAACAGCCAGTGAAACTCATCATAATCCAGAACTACACCCAAGGCACAGGAGAGTCTGAAGGATCACTTTAATCATAACATCTGCATTTCTACGACAAGGTCCTCTTAATGAAGACTTTGCTATTGAGACTGATGATTGCTTGAGTTCCCTTGTCAAATAGATAGCAGACATCCATAAAAATCAATAAAATGACAAGAACTGACCGCTGTGTTAATAACTACTAAAATGGCTATAAGCACTTGTTTGGGTTACTAAGTGTGGGGATGGAGGAATACAGGGAATGGAAGCAACATAAGTCAAATTATGTTAAATGCCATTCTCTCTTAATCTTGGCAGTGAAAATGCTCTACTTTTTTCTCACCAGATGTATTCATATGCTTATTTATTCCCAGGAAGAGTGATTCTAGGACAACTCAGCTCCTTTCCCTGTATCTGTCTGCATTTTGCATGAAATTGTACTCTAGAAACAGAGTGCACTGGCTTTAAAGAAAAATTTAGTTTATAATCCATTTAATCAGCATAAATACCTTCACTGAACTGAAAGTTTTACTTGTCAAAGTCTATACATTCTCTTCAAAAGTGGAAGAATTTAAGAAGAAATTTTAAATCACTAGAATATTAAAAACACAACAAAAAATAGCCCTTTGTGACAGATGTGATACTACAATTGAAGACATCAGTTGTTTCCTCTTTCTCATAGCTTATACCTTAAAAAAACAAAACACCTTTCCTTTAATTGTATCTAATGTGCATGTTGTTGCATTCCCCAAATGTTCATAAAGCTAGGGTGAGCAGATGTGTAAATACAATAGTAAGGTTAGTAACATTAGGCCCTTAAGTTGTTTTGTTATAATGTTTCTCACTTAATAATTTGCTCCAAATGGATTCACACATTTTGGGACATTAAATAATGCAAAGGGAAATTCCTGTTATAACATTCAACAGTTAGATTATTCTTCTCATGTGTTCTGTTAATAGATTAAAAGATGAATTTCTGATGCATTCACCAATTTTTTATATAAAGTTTCACTTCCAAGGTATGTGAAGCAATCTCTTAAGGAACAGTGTATAATATCTGAAATGTTAATAAAAGGAAGGGATCTAATTGTATAGGAAGTGAAGGTTTTACATAAACTAAAGTTAAGTAAGAAAAACAAGATCCTGTCTTTTCCAAATACTATGAAATACCTTTCTATGTTTGGTAAACATACTCACAAAAATACAGTATCAAATTTATAATCAAAATCAAAGCAGTTGATGGAGAAAATAAGAAAAATAACATTTACAAAGCAGCCATCTTTTTTGACTATTCAATGTATCAGCTGGCTGAAACATCAGGTCATTTAATCACTTTAAACATCAAGGTACCTGGAGAGGTCCCCACCCCATTCCAAATTAAGTTGGAGCTTGTAGACTCAGTACATACCTCTGTGTAAAATCTTTAAACTCCACAAATAGTTAAGGCCTTTAACAACCTAAATTTAAGAAAAACAGTACAATGATGTTTTTTGTAAGGAATTTTTCACATTTAATCATATAACCATATCAACCATAATTCTTCCTTCAAAATTCTGTCAGCCAATAAGCATTTATTAAACGTCTCCTATTTCTGTGTCAGATGCTGTGGGACCACCAAATGTAAAAACTGCAAGTCCCTTTCTTCAGTGTGCTTACAAGTTCTTTAGATAAGGTATGATTAGTGAAAGAAATGTGTATGTGTGTGTGAAATGACCTGGAAGTACATCTCCTAAGTTCTTCGTGGTGTCGGTGGGGAGGAGGACAGGAAAAAGGGACAAAGGCATTCACTTTTTATTTTTCTATGCTTCTGTACGGGAAATTTTTTTCAAAGTCATGACATTTATGATCAGATATTTAAAAAAGTTAACTAATGAAGGTAATAGGAGGAATAGAGGTTACTTTTCCCGTGGTCGTCAGGAAGGATTTACCAAGGCACTGGGCCCTGAGTAAAAGATTCAACTGATGTAAAGAAGAGAAGAAGGTGTTCAGGCCAAGGTAAACATCTATACTCATAAAGTGCTGGGGCAGGGCTCTAAAAATATCAAGGTCACGAAAGACAAAGAAACACTAAGACATTTTTCTAGAATAACAGAGAACTAAAGAGACATGATAACTAAATGCAACGTATATTCCTAGGCTGGATTTTAGACCAGAATTTTTTTTTTCTTTTTGTCTACAAATGTTATTATAGGACAACCTGGCAAAATCTGAATAAGAACAGTTACATAAGAGTTTTGATTAATGCTTGTTTCCTGATTTGGACCAGTATACAGTGATAAGAGATGTCCTTGTTCTTAGGAAATACACAACTGAGGTATTTAGGTGTAAAGGGTCTTAACGCATGTGTGGCTGTTAACAGCCGGGGAATCTATGTGAAGCACCTGTGGGAATTCTTTGTATTATTCTCACAACTTTTCTGTAAGTTTAAAATAATCTAAAAATGAAGTTTCCAAAGAAAGGTTTTAAGTGACATTAGGGAAGGCAAGAAGAAATATATAAAGATAATGATCTTCAAACGCCAGTTTGGCTGGTCCGAGCATATATATGCAGTCATGTAGACGAGATCGAAAAGGCAAGTCAAGGAGATACAGTGAAAACAAACATCTGAATTTCTGAAATATCAGCTTCAGTTCAGAATAACTAGTTAAGTAAGATACTGAGAAAAAGATGTTACCAAATCCTTAAGTAAAGTGCTATCTTCTAGGTGAGAAATTTAATCACTAAAAGCTTTAAAAATCTTTTTATAGAAGTTATTGTAAAAGGAGATGTACCTATCAAATGATTTCACTCATCTGCGGAGTATAAGAACAAAGAAAAAAACTGAAAGAACAAAACAGCAGCAGACTCACAGAACCCAAGAAGGGACTAACAGTTACCAAAGGGAAAGGGACTGGGGAGGGTGGGTGGGAAGGGAGGGATAAGGGGGGAAAGGGGGCATTACGATGAGCACACATAATATAGGGGGGGCATGGGGAGGGCTGTACAACTCAGAGAAGACACGTAGTGATTCTATGGCATCTTACTACACTGATGGACAGTGACTGTAATGGGGTATGTGATGGGGACTTGATAATAAGGGGAATGTAGTAACCACAATGTTGCTCATGTGAAACCTGAGCATAAGATTGCACATCAATGATATCTTAATAAATAAATAAATAAAGGAGATGTACATATTTTTATTCACATCCACTGACCCTGTATGCACATGAGTGTGTGAACTTGCCAGTTTCAAGGTTGGCTGTTAATAATTAGGTATCAGACACAATGAATAAACCACTATTATTACTCAAAATGTACAAGACTTTGAAAGTACTCAACATTATAGAAAATTTGAGGTGAGTCAGAAGAAAACTTACTATTTAGGAAAAGTAACTGAGTGATTAACATATATTGAAAATGATGAAAAGAGGATTGGGGCTAAATACGCAAGGATTTCAATTGACCAAGAAAGACTAAGACCAATATTAAACACAGAAATGCAAAGGAAGAAACTCAATCTCCAAATACTAAAGATCTATTAGAAGATAAAATATGTATCAATTAATGCTGAGCAGAGGTTAACTTATTTTAATTGTTCTCTCAGAGTGGAATGCACTCATGAAAGATTTGCTAAAGCAGTATGATCAATTCTACAATATGCTTGTCTATTTTAAGAGAACAGAATACATTTTTATAGCAAACGGTTTCCTCCAGGGTTTGGAATAAGTGGTACTACAATAAAACACATGTGTTCTGGACAGTAAGATGGTAAAAAAAGAGAATATCAAAATAGCAGTAATGATAACACAGAAGGAGGAAACAAGATAAAAATATTTTCGTAAGTGCTTATAAAAAATAACACTTAATGAAAACAATGTTCTTTTTTAGTAGTAGGATGAGGTGATCTTATTTAGAATGGAAGTAATCATCTTCTGAGTTCTGGTTAAACTTCTCAACTTATAATAAGCTTAGTTGCATATTACAAAAACTTTCCACTAAAGATAGCTCACCACTAAAAACTGGTTCCACAGAAAATGAATAATCAGAAAATACATGAGGGGAAAGCAATTCATTATATTCAGATTATCAGGCAGGAAAAACGTAATACTGATTTTTATGATACTTGCTAATATAAATTTTGTTAGAGATTAAAAAAGAAAATATTCTTCTAACTTAGTCAAAATAGACTACATTTTCCTATAGAAGCATGGAAGAATCAGCGTACAGGTAGCTAGAAATCTGTCCATTGAAAATCTAGAGGGCATTATTGGCATTCAGTAGGCTAGGTTTCACAGCAATGATTTGACAAAGCCTTGACACTAAACATACGTATACAAGCTGTCAATCACTCACTCCTTGACATGTCAAGTGCACATCCTTTCAGGGACAACTTCAATCACCATTAGTGCTCAAAATGCAGTACACAGTGTCACTGCTTCAGCAATGAGAGGGACAATAAAATGTGTTAGATGGCAGGGAAAGCCAGAAAAGCATTCCTCTTTATAGGAGACCACATTCAAGTGGAAAGTGGTTGAAAATCACTGAGCAAGTTGGAAGGCTGAAATCAGCCAGTTTATGTGGATATCTTTTTCTGGGAAAATATTCTCTTGCCATACATCCTACAAGAGAAAATCTGAACGACAAATTAGAAAAGCTGACAGGGGTCCATCCAGTAATGAAACTTGCTCTTTGGACTTGCATAATAGCATGCCAGATTATTAGCATCTGGAAAGTAAAGTTAATTTGGCAAAGGAGAGATACCTAAGATGGTTTTAGGCCATGAAAAAAATGTGAACCAACTGTATGTGTTACTCCATACTTCTCTATTTTCTTTTTAACCCTGATCTCCCTTTCAATCTATCCTCTTCTTTTTTCTCATTCTCTAAGCAAAAAGAGAATGCGGCCAGAAGTCAAACAGCCCTGGGTTCAAATTATTACCAAGTAGTTACAGAACTCTGGGCAAGTTATTTAATGTCTCTAAACCTTGTCTTGCATGTGTATAAAATATGTCCATAATCTACACTTTTACAGAGTTTGCTGTGACAGTTAAATGATACATTTGTATGTAAAACATGTATCAATGACTAGCACAAGGAAGTGTTCAGCATACACCCGTTTCCCTCTTCTCTTCTGATTCTGTGGCTTCTGACTTGGCAACAACACGGATGTGCTCTCTTGGCCTCACTGAGGAACTCAAGGGAATGATGTCTATGCTGTCATCAGAACATGAGAGGAGAGATCACCAAGGATACTGGGAACCCACTCAGGCTGTGCTAATGTTTGCTTTTCAAACCATGACCTAAACCCACCAATCTGCTACTCTTATTTTCATTGGTAGAATCCTTCCACTGGTGTTTTGTCACCTGCAATAGAGGATTATCCAAGCTTGTAGCCTATTCAAATTATATTAAACAATACACTTTGGAGGCATTATATAAGTTAGGCCCCAGTGGAGTTTATAGGAAGTGGCAAAACGAAGAGAAAAATTATCAAAAGCACTTCTACTCTGGCCACAGGAAGTTTTCATTGCTGTGACTTGAGCCATAAAAGCTGGAGAAATTGGGCACATTTAGGAAAAAAACCACACAACTTTTAAAAATGTAAGGGTAAATGTAAACAATAGTTTGGGCTCGAAATTATTTTAAATGCCCTTTCACTAAAATGATTTTTGTCATATTTTCAATTACCCAATAGGTAAACCCTGTGTTTGAAGCTGGATTATTATTTCTTTTTTTTGCTGATTCCATACTCCCTTCATAGGCTTCCTACTGCAACAGAATTGAAAAGACCAATGGCCTTGTGTGGATGCCCTACACAAGACAGAGATAAGATTTATGAAGTCCAGGAGGAACATGCTTCTCTACTAAAGAAAGAAGATTCCTATTTTAGCCAAGTTCAATAGATAATTGAGTATACAGAACTCATATATTTTTTTCTTTTTCAATTGGTATCCTTGCCTTTTTTCGCCCTTTATTATACGTGTTATTAAACTTTAGAGCCAAGAACTGCCAAAAGCCACAAAGCATTCATTCCCCCCTGAGATTAAAGGAGGAAATGAAACATTTTTATTTTCATCTAAAATAGTGATTTAAGTACTCAAATTTCATACTAAACTAATCTACCTAAACATGGAGATTAGAAGCTACTTAGCAGCAATAGCATCAAAAAGGAAAGTTCTCATCACCCTGGGCAGTTCACACTAATAATTAGAAAGAAAAAAGGAAAGCTGTGAATTACAATGAACTATGACTAAATAAGTGTCCACGTTGGATTAAAGGATTTGAGCTGTCAGTTTGATGTATAATGAATGTGAAAATCAGCCATTTAATTAAATGGTACATGCTATAATCACTTTGTTCTGCATTAAATTGCTTAAGTTATCAGAGTGCCTTTAGTTTAGCAACTGTTTACTATTATACCACCCCATGACTTCTCTTAGACACTGTTTAGCCCACATTATTCCAAATTTGAAATCTGGAGCTTATGTTAATTTAGTTGTAATGTTAATTTAGTTGATACATTTCATCAGTTTATGTGTGAATACATAAAGTAGGAAAACTGCTTTTAATCACAAAGGGAATAAATTCCTAGATAAAGTTGTTGAAAAAATTAAAAACCAACCAAAAATATAAAAAGTCTGCAAAAATCCTTAAGAATAAGGTAGTATTCTTTACACTTTTATTTTAATAATTTAGACTTTATAAGTATTTCCTAATCATATAGCTATAACTACAAAATACCTCCCAAACAGTTTGCTTTTTGTAGAACGTGGAACTTTTACTGGTTAACAAGAACACGGAGGTCCCTCCAAACACATGAAACTATGGGTTAGAGCGCCCATAAGCCTGAAGGATGCCATGTGACCACGTTTCTATTGTGGGTTGGTCTATGAAAAGAAGAAAGGACAAAAATGGTAAGAAAAGAGAGTTGAGAAGGGCCTGGCAGTCAATAGGGACTGAAGGAAAATAAAAACCATCCTGTTATAAGGAGAGTAAGATTTGACTAGAAAGATTAGATCACTCAAATTTCAAAAGGTTGAAGTCATATACTCACTGCTACTGCAATTCTTCCAAGAACATTCTCTGGAATTTTTCTATATACATCCAAAGATCCCCCTGGAAAGACAAACATGTTGTGTTACTACAACGAAACTACTAGATCAGTGTACTAGGCCCCCTCCTCTAAGCATTCATTATGAGAATGTTTTTTTCTTTTCTTCCTTTATGTATTGGATGTCTAGGGTAAAACTGTTTAGTCCAATTCTATTTCTGACATAATCATAACTCCACATGAAGCATAGGTAGATACCTCCATTTCATTCAAAAGTGTATAATCACATATATGTAAAAACTGAAGAAAACTAGTCACTGGCAGGCTAGGAATCTGTACTTTATGTAAAGTTAAATATATACACAAAACCAAAGATCAATAAGACAATCACATTTAGGTATCTAATTTGTGTAACAAATTTCTCAAATGTAAACCAGGACCCTATCTTTGAATTTTCACATCAACCAAACAATAGCTGGTAAATAAAAGCTCCAAAATACTTTTAAAATATTAAAAACTAATAAAGTAAAATAGTAATGTTAATAGCTATCTAAATGAATATTACCCTGCAAATTAGGTACCAAGACAAGCAATAAATCTATTCCAAAGATAATATCTTAATTCAGAATGTTTTTTGGGGATGGGGGGAAATCCTCTTTGATATCACCTTGAAAGCCACTTCATGGGGTAAAAATGAAAAACGACCTCCTTAAGTCATAACATCTTTCACTAAAATTTACTCAGTAACATCCTTCACCTTTACCAAATTCAACTTTCGGCAATTTCAAAAAACCAAAAACAGTTGACTGTGAACATAATAAAGGCAGGGGCCATGTTGTTTGTTTTTAATTTTCATCAACTTAGAAATTAGCACAACTAGCAGATAGTAGATACTCAGTAAGTACCTGTCAGATAAATAAATAAATGAATTAAAACCACCATGCATTTCACCAGACAGGTACAGTTTTGCTCTAGAAGCAGTTCCCAAGAAGGGAGGGCAGACCACATCACTGAAACAATTGCATAACTTTCCTAGGTAACTATTTTAAAAGAACCAGTATTCATTTATTTGGAAGTATAAATTTGGGTATGCTTATTAAATTTTTAATCTTACACAAGTAAAATAAGAATTTCAGGAAGATATGCAAAGAACCACTACTTTATTCATATTAATATGATTATGTGAGAACTATTTAGCAATATGCAATAAGCTCCCTTTGAGTCAAGTTAAGATGACAGTCTTCGCGTTCTACAAAGGAATTAGCCAGGATATTGAAGAAATCATTTGTTTTATCGGAGGAAAAAATTCGTATTTAACCACTTTATTATTGGATGATTTGTAAGTATGCCTCGTAAGGCGTTAATGTGGTACGTTTACTCTTTTAAAATGCAGCTGTTTTGCAAATATGAATACTTTTATGTGCCAAGTTTTCCTAAAGCTGAGTATCAGAGAAAAATTATTTTTCCTTGTAAAAGAAGTATTATACATGTGACATAAATATAAAGCTATTGGCATTAGTATTTATCCTTTTTAAAGCAGAAAAATGATCACTTCTTCAGGTAACTTTGGCTTATAGCTTCCGGATTCTGATTAGAAGCTGGAAAACCACATTGTGACTAAACCTTATGCTCTGGCTCCGGATACTACCAGAAAGATCATGAAAAAAAGATACTTCTGCGATGAGCCAAACCATCCTTATTTATTAGAACAGCACTTTTATTGTAGATGCAATAAAAGTAAAAATATGGTTGAAAAAACATTTCATGTTCTCACTGATCTTTCAGATGAACTGGCGGCTACAAGGATGAATAATCTCAAGAAGCTCAGGCTTTACATGTTGGTATTTAGAATACAGACAAATGCAATTTATTGGGCCAATCCCTTATGAAATGAACAGCTTCAGTGGTTCAAAACCAGGCGGTACAAACCCATTCAGAGAGTAAGAAGTTCTAAGACGTATTTTTACAAAGGATATAAATCAGGGCTTAATTAGCTAAATGGACAATAGTCAACAAGCTAACTCAGAAAGGCAAAGATGTCATTACTACCATTATGGGTAGAACAAGCCAAAAAAGAATCCCATTTTGAGGCAGTTCACTTTTTTTTGCAAATATCCACTTAATCTCAGTTACATACCACTCTCCTTAGCCACCCATATGGGTAAATCTTCACACAGGGCTGGCTTTGTGCTGTTACAGATTCATCCTGTCCTTGACATAATCGTTACAGATAACTGTCTGAGGCAAAAAAATGATGTGGCAGATCCACTCAGAATCAGAAGAGTTCCTATTAAACCTGGTGGGTTCTCTGTGTGCAATTCAATAATTCTTATCAGGTTAAAAATGGCAGAGGATTTTCAGTTTAATTTTTACTGAGTTTTACTATCATTTCTATCTTAGAGGCCTGTCCCAAGAAGGCATTTCTTAAGACTCATCAAATCATTAAATATTCATGCTGGAGGAACATTAAAGATTAGTCCAATGACTTTATTTGAAAGGTGGAGGAAACTGAGTGCCAGAGAGGTGAGTGTTTTAGTCACAGCCATGAGTCAATTGATGGCAGAGATCAGGCAAGATCTGAGCCTCTGAACTTCAGAACTGCAAAGATCTAAGTGGTTTCCCCATCTCATAGCTTGAGAATCACGTGTGAACTTTTTACAGTTTAAGAAATTGCACTGCAATGTCTTATTACTGTGACACATACTCAGAGAGAGTCACCTTATCTGAGATGTTGGTATTCAAGGAATTGAGAAACTCATTTATCTGTAGCACAGTTGGTTTGAACATTTTGTTCATGATTCCAAGGTCACTGGTTGCTCTCTGTGACCTGTCACTTCCCTGTCCTCAGATCATCCTTAGCCAGTCATTCTGGTGCATGCCACTGTCCACCATGGGAACCAGGAGGAAGAGTGTTATTAGATTAGCAAAAAATCCTTCTCAACTGCCAAACAACTACACGTTTCTGTTGATGAATTAGTAACTAAACCAAAAGGACTCATCGGTAAGGTTTGTGCTTACATAATACAGGGCTAAAACATAAAGCAGTATCTTGCAGGGAGGATAAACAGAAATATATAATAAATGAATGAGAAGCAACACTACTGTCATATCCATTACAATATTTTACTTAAAAGGACCATGATTATTATTAATACTAACAAAATTGAAATCTGGAGCCACAGGCAAAAATTTCAGAGTTAAGTTCTCTTAGCCTCTTCTATATTTCGGTGTTCTGAGTGATTTAGTTTTGTCTTAAAAAGAAGGCATGTCACATCACTCTTGTACGGGAATCCTTCCAATGGCATTCTAATAAATTCAAACTGAAACACATATTCTTTACCATGTTGTACAAGGCTTCCATATTTTAGCTTCTGGATACCTGTCTGGCCCTGGTCTTCTCATCACTACTCACTAGTCACTCTGGCGCTCTTGTGGGGTCATGATTTTACCAAGTCTGCTCCCACCTTGGAGCACTTATACTTGATACTCCTTCTGCTTTGACGATCTTCCCCATGACCTTCCCTGAGCTGGCTCATTGGCACTGAAGTCTCTGCTGAAGAATGACACTCCATAAAACAGCTATCCCTGACCATCCAATCTAGCACCTCCTCTATTTTTTATGATTTACCCTGCTTTATATTCTAACTAGATATATCCCTCTCTGAGAGTGTATTGTATGTTTCTTTCTGTCTCTCCTTCTAGAATTTAAGCTCCATAATGACAGGATTAAGACTTGTTCTCTGTTGTATTCCCAGGTTTAGAACACTGTAAGAAAGTGTGCAATAAGTATTTGGAAATAAATAACTAATATGAGATTAAAATAGATAATAAGAATCTACACTAAAGGAATAGTAGTAGGGTTAGGAGAAAGTTGTCAAGAAGTTTAACTGTAATGGGAAAGGGGAAGCAGGAATGATAGAGGGTGGTACATAGTTTTTGGTCTCTCTATATTTTCTGATACATTTTGCTCTATTACAGAGAGAGTGAAGGTCCTTATGGGAGAGGGTGACTGAGGGAGAAAACTCAATCAAGTGGATGCACATGTGGAGGGATTGCCCTTAATCAGCTCTTCAGGTGAAAGGTGTATTAGGTGGATGAATTGAGGTTAAGCAATAAGTGGAGAGCAAGGAATTGTGAGAGCTCGTACTTGATAAGTCTATGCTATCTTTGATTAAGAAAGAAGTAGGTCAGAGCTGAGAGATGGCAATAAAATTTTAGAATAATTGATGTGAGAAATAACAGAGAAGATGGAAAGGGAGGAACAAGACTTAAAAAGTGGGAAATCTTACTGTTCTAGGACCAGTTAACAAAGAGTAAAGGTGTACATAAAGTGAAGGTTCCTGTGGCCAGGATTCTCACCAGGCCCTGGTTGGCTAGCTCACTACACACACGTGTGGGAAATACATTGCTATTGACTCTATATAAAGAGTTCCACCCAGTGTTCTGGGTGACACAGTGGCACGGCTGCAGGAGAGCAGAGACTGGAGTGGAGGCAGTGCTGAGGACAGAGGCTGAGATGGCTGCAGGGGCCCAGAGGCCCAGAGGCAGAGGCTGGCTTCCTGCGTGCAGACTCACTCTGAGTGGATGGCATTCTAGTGATGACCTGCCACCATGGGAATGAAGTTGGGTATAAACCTTTTCACTCCAAGAATCTTCCACTGTCATTCCTCAGTGTTACTGAATTCATAGTGAACTTGCCTGGGGCTGAAACACATTGGCAAGACAATACAGAAGCAGCCAAGTGGTGGCAAAAGAAGGGCTTTAGGCAGGTCAAGTCTAGAAAGTGAGAAGCCTCAAAAAAGAGAGCTAAATAGGGACTCGGCTCAAGATGGCAGCATAAGCAGGGCAGCGGAAATCTCCTCCCAAAACCATACAGATTCTTGAAAATACAACAAATACAACTACTCCTAAAAGAGAGACCAGAAGATACAGTACAACAGCCAGGCTACGTCTACATCTGCAAGAACTCAGCACCTCACGAAAAGGGTAAGATACGAAGCCATGACCCAGCGGGACCCGAGCACTCCCCCACCCTAGCGTGCTGGTGGGAGGAAAAGAATCAGAGTGGGGAGAGAGTGGAAGCACAGGACTGCTAAACAACCAGCCCTGGTGATCTGCACCGGGAGCACAGACACACATCGCATGGTGTACTGGAAATTAGAGAAACGTAAGGGCATGATCTGAGATGGAGACTGCGAGCGGGTCCCCACACTCGGCTCCCCTGGGACAAAAGAAAAGCGGGTGCTTTTTTAAAAGTCTTAGAGAGACAAAGGCCCAACAGCGGGACAAAATCATCCCAGCGTACTCAGCCCAGCAGGCTGGGATTCTCGGGGAATTTCGGAGCCCCTGGCCGGAGGCCGGGCAAAACAGCCGTGCCGAGGCTTCACACAGAGATCAGCAGCCTGCCATTCATTCCCCCCCAGCCAGCACTGCAAAGACTTAGGTGGATCCACCACAGCTGCGGAACAGCAGAGGAGCAGCCCTGTCTACAACAACCTCACAGAATCTACTCCCGCTGGTGTGCAGCTAAGCGGGAAGGACCCCAGAACCCAGAATAAGGGCTGGAAGGCACTAAGGAGACCAGAACACACCCAGCGAGACTGCAAACCCCCGCAGTGCTATAGGCTAGGCTGAGGCGGCCGCGCACACAGGCAGCTCAGGGGATTATCCCAGAGACTGCCTCCCGGTGGGCAGGAAACCAGCTCAGGCCCCAGAGAAGGGCAATGAGAACAACAAGCAGGAAGGGACTTTATTCTCCCAGCTGACACACATGGCACCTATCAGCGACCATTTCTATTGCCATGAAAGACAGAGGAATGTGTTCCAGACAAGGATCACACAGACAACCCCAGAGACATACCTGACGGGAGAGACTTACACAACCTTCCTGAAAAAGAATTCAGAATAAAAGTCATAACCATGCTGATGGATCTACAGAGAAATATGCAAGAGCTAAGGGAGGAAGTGAGGAAAGACAATGCAGAAATGAGACAAGCGATCGACGGGCTTAGTAGCAGACTCGACGAGGTGCAAGAGACTGTTAATGGAATAGAAATCAGAGAACAGGAATACAGAGAACAGGAATACAGAAGAAGAAGAGATAAAAGGATCTCTAGGAATGAAAGAATATTAAGAGAACTGTGTGACCAATCCAAATGGAACAATATTTGCATTATAGGAGTACGAGAAGAAGAAGAGAGAGAAAAAGGGATAGAAAGTGTCTTTGAAGAAATAGTGGCTGAAAACTTCCCCAACCTGGGAAAGGAAATAGTTTCTCAGACCACGGAAGTCCACATATCTCCCAACACAAGGGACCCAAAGAAGACAACACCAAGACACATAATAATTAAAATGGCAAAGATCAAAGACAAGGACAGAGTATTAAAGGCAGTGAGAGAGAGAAAAAAGATCACCTACAAAGAAAACCCATCAGGCTATCATCAGACTTCTCAACAGAAACCTTACAGGCCAGAAGGGAATGGTATGATATATTTAAGGTAATGAAACAGAAGGGCCTTGAACAAAGAACACTGTATCCAGCATGATAATGATTTAAATTTGAGGGAGGGATTAAACAATTCCCAGACAAGCAAAAGCTGAGGGAATTTGCCTCCCACAAACCACCTCTACAGGATATCTTAAACGGACTGCTCTAGATGGAAGCACTCCTAAGGCTGAAACGATGTCACCAGAGAAAATAAAATCATAGCAAAGAAAGCAGACCATCCAAATACTAACTAAAAGCAAAAGTAAAATCAACTATCCACAAAAACAGTCAAAGGAAAGGTAAAAGAGTACAGAATAAAACACCCAGTATATAAAGAATGGAGGAGGAAGAATAAGAAGGGAGAGAAATAAAGAATCATCAGATTCTGTTTATAATAGCTTAACAAGAGAGTTAAGTTAGACTGTTAGATAGTAAAGAAGCTACCCTTGAACCTTTGGGAACCACGAATCTAAAGCCTGCAGTGGCAATAAGTACATATCTATCGATAATCACCCTAAATGTAAATGGACTTAATGCATCAATCAAAAGACACAGAGTAATAGAATGGATAAAAAAGCAAGACCCATCTATATGCTGTTTACAACAGACTCACCTCAAACCCAAAGATATACACAGACTAAAGGTGAAGGGATGGAAAAAGATATTTCATGCAAACAACAAGGAGAAAAAAGCAGGTGTTGCAGTACTTGTATCGGACAAAATAGACTTCAAAATGAAGAAAGTAGCAAGAGATAAAGAAGGACATTACATAATGATAAAGTGGTCAGTCCAACAAAAGGATATAACCATTATAAATATATATGCACCCAACAAAGGAGCACCAGCATATGTGAAACAAATACTAACAGAATCAAAGGAGGAAATAGAAAGCAAAGCATTCATTTTAGGAGACTTCAACACACCACTCACGCCAAAGGACAGATCAACCAGACAGAAAATAAGTAAAGACACAGAGGCACTGAACAACACACTAGAACAGATGGAAATAACAGACATCTACAGAACTCTACACCCAAAAGCAGCAGGATACACATTCTTCTCAAATGCACATGGAACATTTTCCAGAATAGACCACATACTAGGCCACAAAAAAAACCTCAATAAATTCAAAAATACTGAAATTCTACCAACTTCTCATATCACAAAGGTATAAAACTAGAAATAAATTGTACAAAGAAAACAAAAAGGCTCACAAATACATGCAGACTTAACAACATGCTCCTAAATAATCAATGGATCAATGACCAAATTAAAACAGAGATCAAACAATATATGGAGACAAATGTCAACAACAACACAAAGCCAGAACTTCTGTGGGACACAGCAAAGGCAGCTCTAAGAGGAAAGTATATTGCAATCCAGGCCTATTTAAAGAAGGAGGAACAATCCCAAATGAATAGTCTAAAGACACAATTACTGAAATTGGAAATAGAAGAACAAATGAGGCCCAAAGGCACCAGAAGGAGGGACATAATAAAGATCAGAGAAGAAATAAATAAAATTGAGAAGAATAAAACAATAGAAAAAATCAATGAAACCAAGAGCTGGTTCTTTGAAAAAATAAACAAAATAGATAAACCCCTAGCCAGACTCATTAAGAGAAAAAGAGAATCTACACACATAAACACAATCAGAAATGAGAAAGGAAAAATCACAATGGACCCCAAAGAAATACAAAGAATTATAAGAGAACACTATAAAAATCTATATGCTATCAAGCTGGAAAACCTAGAAGAAATGGACAACTTCTTAGAAAAATACAACCTTCCAAGACTGACCAAGCAAGAAACAGAAAACCTAAACAGACCAATCACCAGCAACGAACTTGAATCAGTAATCAAAAAACTACCTAAGAACAAAACCCCCGGGCCAGATGGATTGACCTCTGAATTCTACCAGACATACAGAGAAGAAACAATACCCATTCTCCTTAAAGTTTTCCAAAAAATAGAAGAGGAGGGAATACTTCCAAACTCATTCTATGAAGCCAGCATCACTCTAATACCAAAACCGGGCAAAGGCCTCACCAAAAAAGAAAATTACAGACCAATATTCCTGATGAACATAGATGCAAAAATTCTCAACAATATATTAGCAAACCAAATTCAAAAATACATCAAGAGGATCTCATACACCATGACCAAGTGGGAGGCATCTCAGGGATGCAAGGATGGTACAACATTCGATAATCCATCAACATCATCCACCACATCAACAAAAAGAACAAAAACCACAGGATCATCTCTATAGATACTGAAAAAGCATTTGACAAAATTCAACATTGATTCATGATAAAAACTCTCAACAAAATGGGTATAGAGGGCAAGTACCTCAACATCATAAAGGCCATATATGACAAACCCACAGCCAACATCATACGTAACAACGAGAAGCTGAAAGCTTTTCATCTAAGATCGGGAACAAGACAGGATGCCCACTCTCCCCACTGTTATTCAACATAGTACTGGAGGTCCTAACCACAGCAATCAGACAACACAAAGAAATAAAAGGCATCAAGATTGGTAAAGAAGAAGTCAAACTGTCCCTGTTTGCAGATGACATGAAATTGTACATAAAAAACCCTAAAGACTCCACTCCAAAACTACTAGAACTAATATCTGAATTCAGCAAAGTTGCAGGATACAAAATTAACACACAGAAATCTGTTGCTTTCCTATACATTAATGATGAGCTAACAGAAAGAGAAATCAGGAAAACAATTCCATTCACAATTTTATCCAAAAAAATAAAATACCTAAGAATAAACCTAACCAAGGAAGTAAAAGACCTATACCCTGAAAACTACAGGACAGTCTTGAGAGAAATTAAAGAAGATACCAATAAATGGAAACACATCCCATGCTCATGGATAGGAAGAATTTATATTGTCAAAATGGCCATTCTGCCTAAAGCAATCTACAGATTCAATGCAATCCCTATCAAAATACCAACAGCATTCTTCAACAAATTAGAGCAAATAGTTTCAAAATTCATATGCAATCACAAAGACCCCGAATAGCCAAAGGAATCCTGAGAAGGAAGAATAATGTGGGGGGAATTATGCTCCCTGACTTCAAGCTCTACTACAAAGCCACAGTAATCAAGACAATTTGGTGCTGGCACAAGAACAGACCCATAGACCAATGGAACAGACTAGAGAGCCCAGATATAAACCCAAGCATATATGGTCAATTAATATATGATAAAGGAGCCATGGATATACAATGGGGAAATGACAGCCTCTTCAACAGCTGGTCTTGGCAAAACTGGACAGCTACATGTAAGAGAATGAAACTGGATTACTGTCTAACCCCATACACAAAAGTAAACTCAAAATGGATCAAAGACCTGAATGTAAGTCATGAAACCATAAAACTCTTAAAAAAAAACATAGGCAAAAATCTCTTGGATATAAACATGAGCAACATCTTCATGAACATACCTTCCCAGGCAAGGGAAACAAAAGCAAAAATGAACAAGTGGAACTATATCAAACTAAAAAGCTTCTGTACAGCAATGGACACCATCAGTAGAACAAAATGACATCCTACAGTATGGGAGAATATATTCATAAATGACATATCCGATAAGGGGTTGACCTCCAAATTACATAAAGAGCTCATGCACCTCAAGAAACAAAAAGCAAATAAGCCAATTAAAAAATGGGCAGAGGAGTTGAACTGACACTTCTCCAAAGAAGAAATTCAGATGGCCAACAGGCAAATGAAAAGATGCTCCATATTACTAGTCATCAGAGAAATGCAAATTAAAACCACAATGAGATATCACTTCACAACAGTTAGGTTGGCCAACATCCAAAACACAAACAACAACAAATATTGGCGAGGATGTGGAGAAAAGGGAACCCTCCTACACTGCTGGTGGGAATGCAAATTAGTTCAACCATTGTGGAAAGCAGTATGGACGTTCCTCAAAAAACTCAAAATAGAAATACCATTTGACCCAGGAATTCCACTACTAGGAATTTACCCTAAGAACACAGGATCCCAGTTTGAAAAAGACATTTGCACCCCTATGTTTATTGCAGCACTATTTACAATAGACAAGAAATGGAGGCAACCTAAGTGTCCATCAGTAGATGAATGGATAAAGAAGATGTGGTACATATACACAATGTAATATTATTCAGCCATAAGAAGAAAACAAATCCTCCCATTTGCAACAACATGGATTAAGGTAGGGGGTAAAGTGCTCTGTGAAGTAAGCTTGGGTAGGGAAAGACAAGTATCAAATGATTTCAATCATCTGTGGAGTATAAGAACAAAGAAAAAACTGAAGGAAGAAAACAGCAGCAGACTCACAGAACCCAAGAATGGACTAACAGTTACCAAAGGGTAAGGGACTGGGAAGGATGGGTGGGAAGGGAGCAGTAAGGGGGAAAAAGGGACCTTACAATTAGCACACATAATGTAGGGGGTGAGGAACACAGGAAAGGCAGTATAACACAGAGAAGACAAGTAGTGATTTTATAGCATCTTACTATGCTGATGGACAGTGAGTGTAATGGGTTGGCAGTGGGGACTTGATAATAGGGGGCGTCTAATAACCATAATGTTGCTCATGTAATTGTACATTGATACTAAAAAAAAAAAGGTCAGATGTTACACTCTGTGAAAAAAAGCTTTAATTAGTTATTTTAAATACAACCATATATTAAGGAAAACCATGAGTAAGGAACTAAGGCATCAGGATAATGTCTCTCCAAAGAGAGTACATCAATAAAGAGAGAAATTATATGCTATCTACCCACTGATACACACACACACACACACACACACACACACACATGCATTTTTATACAGAAATTACGGAGCTGCAAAGGACAACTGAAATGAAAAATTCACTGGCACATATTTGCATATTTGTGCAAGCAGAAGAAAGAATCAGGGTATGTGAAGATAGTTTAATTGAGAGCATCCAGTCTGACAAACAGAAGGAAAAGAGAAAAAAGAAAAATGAATACATTCTCAGAGACCTGTAAGACACTACCAAGCACACCAACATATGCATAACAGGAGACTTAAAAGAGAGAAGGAAAGAGGCTGAAAGAATATTTGACAACATAATGGCGAAAAATTTCCCAAATTTTATGAAACCATTAATCTACACATCTAAGAAGCTTAATAAACTCCAAGAAGGATAAATTCAAAGTAACCCACACCTAGACACATTATGAAATTGTCCACAGAGACAAAAGAAAATCTTGAAAGCAGCAAGAAAAGTGAGACATCTCTTATAAGAAACTCTCAAAAAGATTAACTGATGACTATTCATCAGACACCATTAAGATAAGAGGCAACAGGATGGCATATCCAAACAGCTGACAGAAGAAGACTGTCCCCCCCCAAATTCTATATCCAGCAAAACTATCCTACAAAAAATGAAGGAGAAATTAAGACATTTTCAAATTAACAAAAACTGAGGCACTAGCTGACCTACCACCCTTCAAAAAATAAAAGAGACCCCTTCAGATTGAAGTAACTTCAAATTGAAGTTACTAGAGAGTAATTCAATTCTACATGAAGAAATAAAGAATACTGGTAAAACTTATTGGATAGGTAAATATAAAAGACAGGATAAATGTATTTTTTGCTCCTTTTTCTCCTATATGATTTAAAAAATAACACAATAAAGCAATAATAAATCTGTGTTGATGAGCACACAACATACAAGGATGTAAGTTACATGACAATAACATCTCAATCGAAGGCATAGGAATGGAGCTATACAGTAAAACAATTTTTGTACACTATTGAAAAGAAGTTGGTATTAATCTGAACTAAATTGTCCCAAGTTAAGTTGTTAATTGTAATCTCTGGGAAAACCAAGAATATAACTCAAAAAACATAGTAAAAGAAACCACAGAGAATTTAAACAGTAGATTAGAAAATATCTAACATAAAAGAAAGCAGTAATACAGCAATGAGAGAACATAAAAGACACAATACTTGTAGAAAGGAAGTATTAAATTGGCAAATATAAATCCTACCTCGTTAGTAATTACATTAAATATCCATGAATTAAACATTCTAATTAAATGAGACATTGGCAGAGTGGATTAAAAAATGACTCAAGTATACGTTCTTTACAAAAGACGCACTTTAGATTTGAAGACCCAAAAAGGCTGAAGGTAAACAATGGGAAAAATGAAACAAGCATACAGTAATCAACAGGAAGCTGGAATGACTCCAGACTTTTAGACAACAGACTTTTAGACCAACATTGGGACTGTAGAAAAGCACATTTTATAATGATAAAAGAGTCAATCCATCAAGAAGATACAACAATCATAAACCTATATGCATCTAACATCAGAATGGACAAATTTCTAGAAAGCCACAAACTATTAAAACTGACTCAAGAAGAAATTGAAATTCTGAATAAACCTATATCTACCTAAAATTAGTAAAGAGATTGGTAAGCAAAAAACTACTCACAAACATTATTCACCTTGAAAAGGAACGAAATTCTGACACATGCTACAACATGGATGAACCCTGAGGACATTTCATGCAAAGTGAAGTATGCCAGTGCTCAAAGGACAAATACTGTATATTTTAACTTAAATGAGGTATCTAGAATATTCCAATTCATACAGATAGAAAGACAAATGTTGATTGCCCAGGGTTAGGGATAGGAGACAATGGGAAGTAATTGTTTAGTGGGTACAGAGGTTCAGTTTTGCAAGATGAAAAGAGTATTGGAGACAGACAGTGGTGGTGGTCGCACAACAATGTGAATGGACTTAATGCTGATGAACAGGACACTAAAGAAGGGTTAATATGGAAAGTTATATACGTATTATACCACAATTTTAAAAAACTGTTGTGAAAGATGGTCTTATGTACACAGTCCTTTAAACACTGCTTGACCACTTAAGAATGAGCCTTGGGCCTGAAACACTTGCTTACCAAGAGATAAAGAGCCCACACAGCCTGTGCTGGGCTTATCTCCTTGCTTTGGAATATCTTTCCCTGCTTCAGGCTCAGTGCGTACTCTCCTTTGTCATGCTTAAGCACGGAGTCAGTGGTCCTCAGACATGCTCCCAGCTTTCAGCACTTCTGTCTCCATGGAAGTGGGGGGTAGAAGAGGATCCTTTTGCTGCAGTGTAAGAGGAGTATGTGTAGGCCAACTGACCTGCATAGGCTGCCAGGAAGGACCGGCTGCTGGCCATGGGGAACTAACACCCACCACTAAAGCTGATCTTGCTCGTTCTCCTTTTTCATGTGACTAAAGTATTGTTCAATCCAGTGCTTTACTGCATTGTGTTTTCCTTGGCAACTCTGATACCAAGATGCAGTGGCAGAAGTGCTTGGACTTCTGATGGTAGGCAACAGATGCCACTTGATCATAAAAAGTCCTCACAAAGAAAATTCTAGGACCAGATGTCTTCAACGGTGAATTCTACCAAATGTTTAAAGAAAAATTAGTATCAGTGTTTCACAAACTCTTCCAAAAAGTGAAAGAGGAGGGAACACTTTCCAACTCATTCTTTGAGGACACAGATATTCCGATACCAAAGCCAGACAACGATATTACAAGAAAAGAAAACTATCAACTAATATCCCTTAAGAATATGGATGCAAAAATCCTCAACAAAATACTAGCAAACTGAATCTTGCAACATATAAAAAGGATTACATATCATGACCAAGTGGAATTATCCCAGGAATAAAAGATTGGTTCAACATGCAAAAATCAATTAATGTAATAAATCATATTATGGATGATCATGATACACATGATCATTTCAATAGAAACAGAGAAAGTACATGACAAAATCTAATGCTGTTTCATGACAAAAATACTCAACAAATTTGGAAGAGAAAGGAACTTCTATAACCTAATAAAGGACATTTAAAAAAACCTGCAGCTATATTAAACTAAATGGTGAAAGACTGAAAGCTTTCCTTGTAAGATCAGAGCAAAAGGAAAATGTCTGCTCACCACTTCTATTCAACACTGGACTGAAGGTTCTAGCCATGGTATTTAAGCAAGAAAAAGAAATAAAAGGCATCCAGATTGGAAAGAAGTAAAACTTCTTGCAGATGATATGATCTTTTACATAGAAAACCCCAAGGCATGTACAAAAACCTATTAGAGTTAAGAAATGAGCTTAGCAAGGTAGCAGCATACAAAATCAGTACATGAAAATCATTTATATTTCCATACACTAGCAATGAATAATCAAAAAAATGAAATTGAGTTCAATGTACAACAGCACCAAAAACTAAAATACTTAGGAATGAATTTAATAAAAGAATTGCAAAACTTGAATTCTGAAAACTATATCACTGAAAAAAATTAAAGAGGATCTATATAATTGGAAAGATATCCTGTTTTCATGAAGTAGAAGACTTACTATTGTTATGATGGCAGTATTCCCCAAATGGATCCACAGTTCAATGCAATCTATATCAAAATCCCAGTTGGTTTTTGCAGAAATTGACAAACTGATTCTAAAATTCATATGGAAATGCAAGAATCCAGAATGTCCAAAACAATCTTGAAAAGAGTAAAGTCTGAGTAATCACACTTCTCAATTTCAAAACTTAGTATAAAGCTACGATCATCTAGAATAATTAAGTAAAAGTAAGCAAGTCCAGTATGGTACTGCCACAAGGATAGACATAGAACTGAGAGTCCTGAATTATATTTGATGGTCATTTCTGACAAAAGTGCCAAGGTAATGCATTGGAAAAGAGTAATATTTTTAACAAATGGTGCCGGGACAACTGGAGAGCCACTTGCAAAAGAATGAATTTGGACCCTCTCTAACACCATATACAAAAATTAACTCAAAATGGAACAAAGACTTAAATTTAAGAGTGAAAACTATAAAACTCTTAGAAGGAAATAGGTGTAAATTTTCATGACTCTGGATTAAACAATGGTTTCTTAATTATGACATCTAAAGCATAAGCAGCCAAAGAAAAAAATAGATGAATTAGGCTTCATCAAATTTGAAAACTTTTGTGCTTTAAAGTACACTATCAGGAAAGTGAAAAGATAGCTCACAGAATGAGAGAAAATATTTGCAAATTCTGCATCTGGTGGAACCTAGAATCCAGAATATATAAAAAAAAACTACAACTCAACAATATACAAATAATCCATTTAAAAAATAGACTAATGATTTGAATACACATTTCTCCAAAGAAGATATACAAATGGCCAACAAGCACATGAAAAGATGGTCAACATCATTAGTCATTAGGATATCTAAATCAAAACTAAAATGAGACACCACTTCATACCCACCAGACTATAATAAAAAAGACACAGTAACAAGTGTTGGCAAAGATGTGTAAAAATTGGAACTCTCATACATTGGAGCTATGAATGAAAATTGGTATAAAATGGGATGGAACAATTTAGCAGGTCCTCAAAAAGTTAAATACAGAATTACCATGTGACCCAGCTATCTCACTCCTAGATACATATTCAGAGAACTGAAAAATACATCCACAAAAATAATTTGCATACAAATGTAGAGCAGTATCATTCATAATAGCCCCAAAGTAGAAACCCCATCTCAAATGCCCATCAACTGATGAATGAGTAAAACGTGTTTTATTTATACAATTGGTTATTACTCAGTCATAAGAAGGAATGAAGTACTAATACAATCCACAACATGGATGAACACTGAGAACATTATACTAAGTGAAAGAAGCTAGACACAGTGACCATATATGATTCCATTTGTATGCAGTGTCCCAAATAGGGAAGTCCATAGACACAGAAAGTGGATTAGCGGTTGTTAGGGATGGGGGAGGATCAAGGAGGGAGTGATTTCTAATGGGTAGGGAGTCTGTGAGATGTTAAAAATGTTTTACAATTAGTGTTGGTGGTTGCACAACTTTGTGAATATACGACAAAATACTGAATTGTACACATTAAAAGGGTGAATATTATGAATATGCCATCTCAATAAATAAAAACTAAAAAATTGAGGATGTCAAAAAAGAATGATGAAAAGTCATAAAATAATAACATGTATTGGCTCTATGAACCTACTTTTCCTAGTCAGTCTCCTTGAATAGTAATTGTCATACTACCCATACGGTTTTAAGACTTTTAATTCTTGACATCTACTATAACTAATTAAAACCATATTATAACACACTATTATAGTATATCAAGGTACAAATGCTGGTTTATTAAAAAGTCTTCTGGGGCAGAGTTAATTGCTTTAGTCATTTTCAAAGTATACCCGAAATGAATATGTACATAAAAAAATGTTGAGTTTTAATGGGCTAGACATTGAAAAACATGAATACATAAAATAGGTAAATTTTACTGATGACATAATTTCACTGATAGGGTACCAAGAAATATGCATTTGCCATAAAATTCAGATCAAAAAAGAGTTACCAAAATAGAAATGAACGAAAAGTACAGAAGGAAGGAAAGGGCTAGAGTCAAAGAAAACTAAACACATCTTGGCTAAACAGCTGTGTTGAAAAACAATTTCTTATCTTGCAATTAAGAACTGATTTCTTTCTAAAAGACACAGGACATTGGGTTAATAGATTCGTTTAAAAGAAAATCTGTTTTGGCTATTGAAACATTAAAAGAACAGAACATCTGTTTTGCAAGTAAAGACAGATTGTTTGGAAGAATCAAATATCAAACCACCGATTAGACTAGCATTTAATCTGTTCTATTTAAATTTTCAGTAAAAGTAAATGAAATTACATTCTTGAAATTATAGCTCAGCCTGCAAATAGTTAACACCAGGAATCCCTAACACTAAGATGATAGAATATAAAAGAGGTAATTATTAGTATATTTTAATTATTTTTAATTCTACTTGACATCTATATCAGAACCAGGTTTTAAAGCACTCATATCAAATCATTTTAAAGTATAAAAGGGAAAACTCACCATCCATGAATTCTGTACATATTGAGATCCTGTTTTCTACAAAATATGCACCATAAAACCCTATGATATATGATGAATCACACTGTAACAAAAAAAAGGACAAAAGTCGTCAAAAAATCTGCAGCCAATACCATAGGGATCCTTTATAAGGAGAAAGACCAAGAAAAAATTACCTTATAAAGAATTTCCAATTCAGACATAATTTGCTTCTGAAGTTCCAGTGTGATATCTAGTAGTATGACCTAAATATAGAAAAGAAACATGCACACATTATTTGCCTTGAAATTAGATACAGTTATACTTACTACGCAATATAAAAACTAAAAAATAAGGTTTCCTCTATTAATTCCCCCTTTCTCCTCCCCACCAATAGAACCCCCAGGAATACAAACTGTAACCACATCTGTCTAACCCTTTGTATTGGGGGAGGTGGTACAGAAGTGATTGATGGGACCAAGGAAAAAATCAGGTCTCAAAGGTCAGTATTAATGGCTTTAAAAGTCAGTTAAGTTATAACACCCTTAATTTATAATCACTATTTTGGCCACACTGGTTATTTTCTGAAGAGGAAGATAGGAATGACCCTGAAACCATTAAAAAAGAATTGTCTTGTAATTCAGATGCTAGGCGATAAGCAGAGAGGATGATGAGTAAAAATGACATTCAAAGTAGGATTTTTAGCTATGAGAGAAGTAAGGAGTTTTAAATACATGTCTTTTATGCTCTTCCAGTTGGGTAATATTTCTTTGCTAATACTGTTACAAAATGTTGCAGCTTGAATGAACTTCAGAAATTATTTCACCTAATTCCTTCCTTTTAGAGGAGAACACTGAGGTTCTGAGAAACCATGCAGCCTGGCAATGTCAGGTCCCCCCCCATGGACTCCCAGGACCATAGCTTTTTCAGGATGTCCTGATGGTTTATGGTTTTCCTTGAAATAGCAAACACTGAGTCAGATTCATAACACAGCAATGTAAAATAGTTTATTTATAAACGTACCTAGAATAAATTCTTTTTCAAACACTTATTTTTTAAGAAATATCATCAAGTGTTTAAATACTGCTCAGCACCTCAGTGAAGCCATTCAAAGTAAATTGTTTTTACTTTAAAAAGAGTGATAAGGATAAAATAGTTGGAAGACAGTTTTGAAGATTTGTGGCAGAGTTTCTTATGCTAGACATTTCTAGATAAAAATTTAACATTCAGGAGGCACTCAAGATGGCGGTGTGAGTAGGGTGGCAGAAATCTCCTCCCAAAACCATATATATTTTTGAAAATACATCAAATACAACTATTCCTAAAAGAGAGACCAGACGACACAGCACAACAGCCAGTCTACATCTACATCTGTGAGAACTCAGCATCTCACGAAAGGGTAAGACACAAAGCTGTAACCTGGCACAATCCGAGCACTCCCCCCACCCCAGCTCACCAGCAGGAGGAAAAGATTCAGAGTGGGGAGGGAGTGGAAGCACAGGACTGCTAAATAACCAGCCCTAGTAATCTGCACCGGGAGCAATGACACACATTGCATGGTGTACTGGATATTAGAGAAACGGAAAAGTAAAGTCTGAGACAGAGACTGTGAGCGGGACCCCACAGCCGGCTCCCCTGAGACAAAAAAGCAGGCGCTTTAAAAGTCTTAAAGGGACAAGGGTTTAACAGGTGGGCAAAATCGTCCTGGCACACTCAGCCCAGTAGGCTGGGAATCTAAAGGAACTTCAGGTACCCTAACCCCCTGGGTGGCAACGCAGCTCTGAAGCCTCTCCCGGAAATAAGCAGCCTGCCATTCATTCCCCCCCACCGGTGCTGCAAGCAAACCAGCTGACCCATCACTGCTGCAGACCAGCTGGGGAACAGCCCCGCCCACAGCAACCACACAAGTCTTCTCCCACCACGCAACTAACTGGGCCAGACACAGAGGCTGCCGCCAGCACACAGCTGCCCGGCACAGACAGAAGAAGCTGACACAAAGTCTGGAAGGCATGAAGGGGCGTCGTTCTTGCAGGAGAACACATCTGGCGTGCCTGGGACATCCGGCAGTGCCTTACGCCATCCCGAGGGCCTCCCCACTACGGCAGCTCAGGAAAGTAACCCAGAGACTGCTCACTGTGTGCGGGTAACCAGCACAGGCAACGGAGAAGGGCAAGGCGACCAGCAAGCAGGAAGAGACTGTTCTCCCAGCTGACACAACACGCAACCTGCCGGGGATCACTTCTATCGCCACGAAAAGGCAGAAGAACCTGGTCCAGTCCAAAATCACTCAGACAACCCCAGAGGGAGGGTGTGGCAAGAGAGATATAACCAATCTCCCTGAAAAAGAATTGAAAATAAAAGTCATAACCATGCTGATGGAGCTGCAGAGAAATATGCAAGGACTAAGGGATGAAGACTGGAGGGAGGTAACAGAAATGAAACAATCAATACAAGAACTTCAGAGCAGACTGGATGAGGTACAAGAGACTGTTAATGGAATAGAAATCAGAGAACAGGAATACAGAGAAGCTGAGGCAGAGAGAGACAAAAGGATCTCTAGGAACGGAAGAATATTAAGAGAACTGTGTGACCAATCCTAATGGAACAATATTCGCATAATAGGGGTACCAGAAGAAGAAGAGAGAGAAAAAGGGATAGAAAGTATCTTTGAAGAAACAATTGCTGAAAACTTCCCCAATCTGGGGAGGGAAATAGTCTCTCAGACCGTGGAAGGCCACAGATCTCCCAACACAAGGGACCCAAGGAGGACAACACCAAGACATATAATAATTAAAATAGCAAAGATCAAAGATAAGCACAGGGTATTAAAGGCAGCCAGAGAGAGAAAACTGATCACCTACAAAGGAAAACCCATCAGACTTCTCAACAGAAACCTTACCAGCCAGAAGAGAATGGCATGATATATTTAATGCAATGAAAGAGAAGGGCCTTGAACCAATAATACTGCATCCAGCAAGATTATCATTTAAATTTGAAGGAGGCATTAAACAATTCCCAGATAAGCAAAAATTGAGGGAATTTGCCTATGACAAACCACCTCTACAGGGTATTTTAAAGGGACTGCTCTAGACAGAAGTACTCCTAAGGCTAAACCAATGTTACCAGAGAAAATAAAATCACAGCAAAGAAAGCTGACTAACCAAATACTAACTAAAGGCAAAAAATAAAATCAACTATCTACAAAAGCAGTCAAGTGAAACACAAAAGAGTACAGAATAAAACACCTAACATATAAAGAGTGGAGAAGGAAGAATAAGAAGTGAGAGTAATAAAGAATCACCAGACTGTGTTTATCACAGCGTAATAAGTGAGTTAAAGTTATATAGTTAGATAGTAAAGAAGCTACCCTTGAACCTTTGGTAACCATGAATCCAAAGCCTGCAATGGCAATAAGTACATATCTATTGATAATCACCCTAAATGTAAATGGACTGAATGCACTATTCAAAAGACACAGAGTAATAGGATGGATAAAAAAGCAAGACCCATCTATATGCTGCTTACAAGAGACTCACCTCAAACCCAAAGACATACACAGACTAAAAGTGAAGGGATGGAAAAAGATATTTCATGCAAATAACAGGGATAAAAAAACAGGTGTTGCAGTACTTGTATCAGAGAAAATAGACTTCAAAACAAAGAAAGTAACAAGAGATAAAGAAGGACATCACATAATAATAAAGGGGTCAGTCCAACAAGAGGATATAACCATTATAAATATCTATGGACCCAAGACAGGAGCACCGACATATGTGAAACAAATACAAACAGAATTAAAGGAGGAAATAGAAAGCAATTCATTCATTTTAGGAGACTTCAACACACCACTCACTCCAAAGGACAGATCAACCAGACAGAAAATAAGTAAGGACAGAGGCACTGAACAACACACTAGAACAGATGGACCTAACAGACATCTATAGAACTCTACACTCAAAAGCAGCAGGATACACATTCTTCTCAAGTGCACATGAAACATTTTCCAGAATCGACCACATACCAGGCCACAAAAAGAACCTCAGTAAATTCAAAAAGATTGAAATTCTACCAACCAACTTCTACACATGGAGGCTTAACAACATGATCCTAAATAATAAATGGATCAATGACCAAATTAAAACAGAGACCAAGCAATATATGGAGACAAATGACAACAACAGCACAAGGAACCAACTTCTGTAGGATGCAGTGAAGGCAGTTCTAAGAGGAAAGTATATTCAATCCAGGCCTATTTTAAGAAGGAAGAACAATCCCAAATGAATAGTCTAAAGTCAAAATTATTGAAACTGGAAAAAGAAGAACAAATGAGGCCCAAAGTCAGCAGAAGAAGGGACATAATAAAAATCAGAAAAGAGATAAATAAAATTGAGAAGAATAACACAATAGAAAAAAATCAACAAAACCAAGAGCTGATTGTTTGAGAAAATAAACAAAATAGACAAACCCCTAGCCAGACTTATTAAGAGAAAAAGAGAATCAACACACATAAACAGAATCAGAAATGAGAAAGGAAAAATCACAACGGACACCACCGAAATTATGAGAATTATTAGAGAATACTATGAAAATCTGTATGCTAACAAGCTGGATAACTTAGAAAATATGGACAACTTTCTAGAAAAATACAACCTTCCAGCTGACCAAGGAAGAAACAGAAAATCTAAACAGACCAATTACCAGCAACAAAATTGAACCGGTAATCAAAAACTACCCAAGAACAAAACCCCCAGGCCAGAAAGAGTCACCGCTGAATTTTATCAGACATATAGAGAAGAAATAATACCCATTCTCCTTAAAGTTTTCCAAAAAACAGAAGAGGAGGGAATACTTCCAAACTCATTCTATGAAGCCAGCATCACTCTAATACCAAAATCAGGTAAAGACCACACAAAAAAAGAAAATTACAGACCAATATCCCTGATGAACATAGATGTAAACCGAATTAAAAAATACATCAAGAGGATCACACATCATGATCAAGTAGGATTTATCTCAGGGATGCAAGGATGGTACAACATTTGAAAATCCATCAACATCATCCACCACATCAATAAGAAGGACAAAAACCACACGATCATCTCCGTAGATGCTGAAAAAGCATTAGACAAAATTCAATATCCATTCATGATAAAAACTCTCAACAAAATGGATATAGAGGGCAAGTACCTCAACATCATAAAGGCCATATATGACAAACCCACAACCAACATCATACTTAACAGCGAGAAGCTGAAAGCTTTTCACCTTCAGATCGGGAACAAGACAGGGATGCCCACTCTTCCCACTTTTATTCAACATGGTACTGGAGGTCCTAGCCATGGCAATAAGACAAAACAAAGAAATACAAGGCATCCAGATTGGTAAGGAAGAAGTCAAACTGTCACTCTTTGCAGATGACATGATATTGTACATAAAAAACCCTAAAGACTCCACCCCAAAACTACTAGAACTAATAACTGAATTCAGCAAAGTTGCAGGATACAAAATTAACACACAGAAATTTGTTGTTTTCCTATACACTAACGATGAACTAGCAGAAAGAGAAATCAGGAAAACAATTCCATTCACAATTGCATCAAAAAAGAATAAAGTACCTAGGAATAAACCTAACCAAGGAAGTGAAAGACCTATATACTGAAAAATACAAGACACTCTTAAGAGAAATTAAAGAGGACATAATAAATGGAAATTCATTCCCTGCTCTTGGGTAGGAAGAATTAATATTGTTAAAACAGCCATCCTGCCTAAAGCAATCTGCAGATTCAATGCAATCCCTATCAAAATACTGACAGTATTCTTCAATGAACTGGAACAAATAATTCTAAAATTCATATGGAACCACAAAAGTCCCCGAATAGCCAAAGCAATCCTGAGAAGGAAGAATAAAGCAGGGAGATCTCGCTTACCAACTTCAAGCTCTACTACAAAGCCATAGTAATCAAGACAATTTGGTACTGGCACAACAACAGACCCATAGACCAGTGGAACAGAACAGAGAGTCCAGATATTAACCCAAACATATATGGTCAATTAATATATGATAAAGGAGCCATGGATATACAATGGGGAAATGACAGCCTCTTCAACAGCTGGTCTTGGCAAAACTGGACAACTACATGTAAGAAAATAAAACTGGATTACTGTCTAACCCCAAACACAAAAGTAAACTCAAAATGGATCAAAGACCTTAATGTAAGTCATGAAACCATAAAACTCTTAGAAAAAAATATAGGCAAAAATCTCTAGGACATAAACATGAGCAACTTCTTCATGAACATATCTCCCCGGGCAAGGGAAACAAAAGCAAAAATGAACAAGTGGGACTATATCAAGCTGAAAAGCTTCTGTATAGCAAAGGACACCATAAACCCAATTCTCATGTGAAACCAGATTTTTGCCTGTCTATACACGTCCTGTGCTCTCCCCACTTCCAGCCTCTGCTCCTGTTGTTCCCTCCAACTGGGGCGTGCTTCCTCACTCCGCCCCACAATCACTAATCACAAAACCAAAACCTTTTCTTTTAGACCGAGTTTGAAGGTGCAGCACCACTTCCACGAAGCCAGCCCCAGAGCCCTCCATCAGCATTTAGTTCCGTTCTTTAATATTTCTTCTTAACACATTCACCTTAGCATTCATGCCTCATATCCGCAAGAACCCAGTAGCCTAAAGAATAAGCTAGAAGCCTCTCAAGGACAAGCACTGAGTCTTGAGCATCTTTCTCTGACCCCCTTCCCCTTCACGCAGTACAGAGTCTTACTTAGAGTAGTACCTGTTAAATGATGTGGTATTTAAGTAAGTAAGGTGTTCCTTACAACCATAGTTCTCTAAATAAGAAGCTGTTTCTAGACGGGAAGGAAGAGAATCACTTGATTCTAAAATGGAATTTAAAACCAAAGACATAAATGCCAAAATAGAAGTACCACACTGACCTAAAATGCAGCAAATAATACCATATTTGTGGAGCCAATCCATTGCAATCTAACAGGTCTTCATTATTCTTGGTATTTGCTATCGTCCAGAGTACTGGCATTTCTACAACGGTGCCAAAGTGAATATAGTAATTTCTGGGGCCTTGAGAGGGAAAGTAAAATGCACCTTAAAATAACTATACTGAAATCCTATTTTCTGGGAGACTTGGCGCTCTAGGTGGAAGGTTAATTCTCCTTCCCCTGGGCATTCCTGTGAGTGAGCTTTTAAGCTGCTAAACTTAAGTCCAGTTCCTTATGTGAAAGCAATGGAAAAAAGCATGGCAAATACAAATTTTCTTTCTCAAGTAGAAGGAAAGTATTGACTCCCTGAGTCTTCACTATTATTTTCTTTTCCCCTCAGGAAAATTTTACATACTGGAGAGAACTTGAACATGAAGCATTTCATGGAGAAAGGGTTAAGTGAGAAACTGAAATACCTGAGTGCATTTCCGCTGCTCTCCACTACCCCTCCAGGACAAATAAGGATAGGTTGTCAAGTTAAATATAAGCAGTCAAGTGACTGAATTATAATTTACTCTGTGCTCAATTTAAATTAGTGTGAGGCTATTAAAATATACAGTATAAATACGGCAATTCATCACAAGCTGTCATGGATGACTTCATTTATTTGCTGGAGTGGCACACGCTCCACTAAAGGGAAAGAGAGCAAAATCACAGGTCAAATTAAGCCGCTATTCTTTTTTAATTCACTTATTTAATCTGTGGCGACATAATTGTCTTTTACAGTATGTACAACTCAGAAAGGAAATTTGGGAGGACTACAGTCAGTATACAAATGATTAATCAAATGGTCCATTTAAATGCTAGTTTAAAAGCAGCAGAAACCCAAAGCGTCAAAGAATGATAATCAGTGCATGCTACACACAATGTTAAGAAATAGCCTGTTAGATGGATTTTTCCCAATTAGGAAATAAAAAAATCTAGGAGACCTATTAAGGTCTATTATTTGAAAGACTTTATAGAATATATTAATAGTATAAAATGGTTCTATCAGCATGAGTAATAATATTTTTATTTGTTTTCTGCTCTACTTGGTTGTAACTGCCTTGTTTATCTACACTACTGCCCCCAAAAAAGCTAGTTAGAAACACATTTCATGAGTTACTACCTACAGTTATTATCAAATAGTTATCCTGAACATATGTTCAGCATCATTTTCAAAATGTTCTCTTTGAGGCAGAAGTTTAAGTTCAGTGGTATAAAATAAAAATTCAAGGTACTTCTATTTTTTCCAAAATTCAACATGCTTTATAAAATATCTAAGGTGATATTTTCCCACCTCTGAAATCTGAATAGATAAACATTACAATATGTTGGGGGTTTTTTTTTGTCTAAAAAATAACATTGAGAAGTATAAAACACAGAAATAGAAAGAGAAAAGTAACAGATTTTTCAAGTACTGGTATATAATTGGTCCCACGGACATTCAAAGTGTGGGTCCAACTGATCACTTGCTTGGGAAATTAAATTTCCCTCATTATTCTATGCAGACATCAGAGCCCTGCAGGTGATTCTGTTTAGACAAGGACTGTGATTTGCTGCTCTTCACAATCTTTCTGTGACACCAGGAAGCCCCATTTTACAGTTGAGGTCACTGAGAGGTTCAAGTGACATGCTTGAAGTCACACAAAAGTCAGGAGAGGGTCAGGAAAAGATCAAATGCACTTCTAACTCTTAACCTTTCATTTCACCCTTTAATATAAAAAAAGCTAAGAAATACTCTGGGTGAGAGCAATGGTCCATACAAAGAACACGATGGGATATTCTGTATGTGAACTGAATCTGCTTTGAAGATGCTACTTCAAAAAAAGAATGAATAAACTGAACAACAAAAGAAGGAACAAAATTTATTCAGTCAGTCATTCAATAAATTATGTGTTGAACATCTAGTCATTACACGTAGTGTTCTGTACTAAGTCCTATATGCAAGGTTCTGCATGATTCAGTAAATAAGACAAAAAAATAAATAAGATGTGTTGCCCATTTACAAAGAGATTTCAGCACAATATGGGAAACGTACATGTATACTCATAGTACAATACAAGGCAGTATGTGATTAACACCCGTAAGAAACACATACAGAGAGTTCTAGAGAGGCTCAAAGGAGAAAGTGAGTGAGTGATAGATATACCATGTGACAAGATTTATCCAAGTGAGTTCAATGGAGGAGCAGGCTTTGGAGCTGACCGTTTAAGAGTGTTAAGCATTTTGATAGGTGGAGACATGGGTGAAGCCATTCTAATGAGAAAGAAATATGTGAACCAAAGTGTTAAAGTGAGAAAGTACCTGGGTTCAGGTAAGGAAATGAGCTCAATGTAAAAGCAGCACAGGACTCAAACACATAAGATAAAATGCTATAAAAGCAGGCTGATGACATACTGTGCAAGACCTTGAGGGCTATCCCACAGAGTTTGAGTTTTCAGTTTTAGAATATAGCATCTTGAAGACTTCTGAGAGAGGAAGAGATGTGACCAGAACTATGCTTTAGGAAGCCAAGTCTCAGGGTAGTAAATGGCAATGTAGAACAGAGGTTAAGAGCATGGACCTGGGGCCAGACTTGCCTGGGTTCAAATCCTGGTTCCATTACTTACTAGCTGTGGGACCTTGGACAAGCTGTTAAACTTCTCTGGGCCTCGGCTTCAGCATCTTTAAGTGGGGATCAATAATGGTAACAACTGTAAAAGGTCACTGTGAGCATTAAATGAGGAAAATGTACATGGAGGGCTTAGCACAGTGTAAGTGATCAATATATGATAGCTTCTATTTCTGAGAGGACACGTTAACAGCTGGTCAACATATCTGACAAGAGACAAAAACAAACAGCTGGATAAAAGTGGTGGCATGAAAGGAAGAGACACTAAAACAAACAAACAAGATTCCAGACAGTGGACATTAGCTAAACTAGGACAGTGATCCCTGAGAGGTGGGAAGCAAGTAAGAGGAGCCCTGTGATGTTCATTTCACAAACCAGAGAGTACCCTGATTGCCTGTGCAGGAAGGGGAATGCAGGCAGAGCTCAGGTGTCTCCCTGAGCTGAGGAGACAGAACTAGGAGTCTGAGGAGGCCAAAGCAGTCAGCACCCGCTGGCGGAGAGCCAACGGGAGAGCGCTCCGGAGCTGTGCCGATGGGGTCCTGGGGACTTCAGCACAGGGATGTCAGAGGACTACCCAAGGCCAGGAGAAAGAACCACCAGGAAGTACCAGAAGAAACAATCTGCATGGCTCACATGAGGCAGGAAGAGTTTGTGTTCCCAACAGCCTGGGTGGAAAATCTTGTACAGATGACTTTTTTTTCAAACAATGCAGGGGGTCAGGGGCGCTAAGGTCCTGCACAGTAAAAAATCCACATATAACTTTTGACTCCCCAAAAACTTAACTATTAATAGCCTACTGTTGACCAGAAAGAAGCCTTACCAATAATATAAACAGTCAATGAACACTTATTTTGCATATTATATACTATATTCTTACAATAAAATAAGCCATAGAAAAGAAATAATTTTCAAATTATCACCAATCTCCAAAAATTCTTTCAATATATTTTTTTGGAAAAAAAATGCATATATTCAATGACTTGTGCATTCAAACCCATGTTGTTCAAGGATCAACTGTAATTGCCAAGATACCAGGTACGGTATTCAGAAGCCTACTGCTTCTGACAAGTGGGGAAAATTGGTTCTATACTGACCACTGGGTTGGTCCCATCTAATAAAGCTTAAAAGCAAGTCTTGAAAGGATCAAACTGTCTCAAAATCACTAAACAGTATTTCAGAATAAAATTCAAGAATATTTATAGGAATGCAAAAATATCTAGCACCTATGCCAATGACTGGCATCCAATAAAATATAATGAGGTAAATAAAAAAATAAAGAAAATACAACCCAGAACGAGGAGAAAAAAACAGTCAAAACTGACCCCCAAATGACACATATGATACATTTAATAGACAAACCATTAATTCAGTTAATTCTATTCCATATATTCCAAAACTGTATTCCATATATTCAAGAAGGCAGAAGAAAGATTGAGCGTGTTAAATAGAGACATGGAAGATGTTAAAAAGAAGTGTAAACTTGTAGGGATAAAAATTACAATGTCTGATATGAAAAATACACTGGACAAGAGTAATAGCAGATTAGACAATGCAGACGAAGAGATCAAAACTTAAATATATGAAAACAAAAATTATGAAATTTTTCATCCAAAAATGAAATACTGGAGAGAAAAAAGGCTAACACAAACAACAGAACATCATTTTGCTGTGGGACAACTTGAAGTGACCTAATATATACGCAATTTAAGTACCCAAAGAGGTGTGGGATCTTGAAGAACTAACAGCTAAAATTTTTCCAAATTTAATGAAGGGTAAAACTACAGATCCAAGGATCTCAACAAATTCTAAGTAAATAAGTCAGGAAGAAAATTACATAAAAGCTCATCATAATCGAACTGCGTAAGACTAGTGATAAAGAAAAAAATCTTAAAAGCAGCCAGAGAAGAAGTCAGTTCTAATGTGCAGAGGAATAAAGATTAAAAATGACAGTATACTTTTCATTGGAAACAATGTAAGCCAGAAGACAGTGAAATAGAATCTTCAAAATCCTGAAAGAATACCAACCTAGAATTCTCTAACTGGGAAAATATCTTCCAAAAATGAAAGTCAAACATATACTTTTCAGATATGCAAAACTGAAAGAATTCATTACCAGAGACTCACATACTATAAGAAATGTAAAAGAGGTGAGTCTTTCAGACAGAAGAAAAATGGTATGAGATGAAAGCCTGGATATACACAAAGGGAAGTAGAACACTGGATGGAATTGGTGAAAAAATGGGTAAATATAAATCTTTTCTTATTTTTTAAATGTCTTCGAAAGACAACTATCTAAAACAAAAATAGTAACAATATATTTTGTGGTTTGTAACAATTAGAAAGTGAAATGCATGATAGTATCAATGAAGGTCAGGATGAGGGAAATTAAAGTATACTATTGTAAAGTCCTCATACTGTAGGTAAAGTGGTACAATATTACTTGATAGTAGACTATGTTAAGTTAAAGATGTATACTATAAACTCTAAAACAACTGCTAAAAAGAAAAAAAGAACCTACAGACAGAACAAATACAAAACAAAGAGTAAGATGACAGAACTGAATCCAGCCATATCAATAATCGTATGAAATGTAAATGGTCTGAATACTACAATTAAAAAGCAAACATTATCAGACAGAACTAAAATACAAAACCCAACTATGTGCTGCCTACAAGAAATCCATCTCAAATATGAAGACATAATAGGTTAAAAGTAAAAGTCTATGTCATCTAACACTAGTCAAAATAAAGGTACAGTAGCTCATATTAGCATCAGACAATGTAGATTTCAGAGCAAAGGAACACTACCATGGAAAAAGATCACTTTGCAATGAATGATAAAGGGGCTGATTCATCAAGGAGACATACAATCCTAAATGCACCTAATAGATCATCCAAAAATATGTAGAAAAAAATGATATAACTGCAGGGAAAAAATAGACAAATCCACAATTACTGCTGGAGATTTCAACACCTGTCTTTCAATAACTGATAGAATGAGTAGGTAAAAATCAGTAAAGATACAAAAATTTTGAACCATGCTATCAGCCAATTTGATGTAATTGATATTTACTCAACATCTCTTCCTAGACTATACACTCTTCACGTGCACAGGGAACACCTACCAAAATGATTCACATTCTGGATCATCAAACAAATCTCAATAAACTTAAAATAATCCCAATTATTCAAAGTATGTTGTCTGACCATAGTGGATTTAAATGTGAAATCAATACCAAAAAGGCACCTGGAAAATCTCCAAATATTTGGAAACTAACACAAGTCCAAGACTGAGTGAAAAACTCTGCCTCTTTTGGAGAAATGGTGCATTTCTCTCTCTTAGATTATTATAACTATTATATAAGCTACATGGTTTTTGCTTTGGCCGCCAAGAAGCTCAGGACTCAACAGCAAGTTTAAACACAATAATCATCCTTACTCTTTAATTATTCATTTATTAGTTCATTTTAAGCACCTAGCATGTGATTTCATAGAATCTAGGGATGCAAAGGGACTACAATACAGTCCTTCCTCTAAAGCTCAGTTAGTATAGTCAGGTCTAGTGAATAATGGTTTCATTTACTGAAAGTCTCTATTTTAACAGCACTTCTTTAAATATGTTCTTTTTTAAAATTGTTTTTAATCCTTTCCAGAAATAGCTATTAGCTCTCTGCTATACTCAACTAAATAGTAATGCACAAAAATTTTAGTGTTGGCTTAGGTTAAACATAATTCAAAATGTATAAAATTATGAAAGATTGTAATACACTTATACAAGGCCAAATAATAAGGTTTTTGGTGATTTATAGCAGTGTTTCCCTCTCTTGGAGTGATAGCTGCATTTCAATTTATCAATGGCAACAATCTAAGTTTTGACACATTAAAGGGACAAATAACTCAATGGATAGGAAAATAAGGCTCTTGTTGTTGAAAGTATCGTCTGAGAAAAGAAGGAGCTCAGGAGGTATAGAAAAGACAAGCCAGGGCTCAGGTGGTACAACAGAGCTGTACTCACTGAACTCAGAAAAACACTGGATGTAGCCTGGCCTCCACAGTACCTACCCTGGGAACTCTCCAGACCTCAGGTTATTCCTCTGTAAAATGGTGAGCTACAACAGGTGATCTCTAAGGTGTCTTTCAGTGAACCTAGTTTGGTTGGAGGGAAGGAGCTCTGTCTTATCTCCTCACCAAAAGCTATTTAAGTTATTAAAACTAGACTTGATAATGCCACATAACATATTCTATGTGTTGTAACAGGTGTGGTATGGAAGCACTCTGGACTGCTCTAGTAGTCAGAATACCTGAATCTTAGATTTGGTTTGACCTTCCCAAAAGGTAAAACCAATTGTAAATTCATTGTTCTGATTCTTAGTTTCCTAGATAAAAAATGCAGAAATATACACTATGCAAGTGTTAGGGACAGAGACCTTGGGATAGATAGTTAAGAAGGCATTTGCAGGAGATGAACCTTGAAAGGAAGGATGAAAATCAGAGGGATGAGCAATGGTAATAACTTGTATAAAGACTGCTTGGAGTAGCAGAGGACATGTGCTGTGGAGTCAGATGGATCTTGTTTTAAATCCTAGCCCTAGTTCTCCAACTGTGTGACCTTGTACAATTCAGTTTTCTGAGTTTCAGTTTCCTCCAATTTAAAATACACAGGTTTATATCTAGTTTCAAAGAATAAAGATAACAGTTATGTGGCATCTAGTACAATACCTGACATACAGTAGTCACTCAAAAAATAAATGCTTTCAAAATTAAGGCCCTGAAGTCTGGAGATAAAAAGCATGATGAGAAGTAACAGACAGGTAAAGCAGAGGACCAAACTGCAGGCAGTCTGACCAATTTGTGGGGAGGGCAAGAAACAAAGCAGGCCTGACCAGCTTGTTAGCTTACAGCCCAGTGCTGGAAGTGGGGTTCTGGGGGTTGAACTTGAGGTAGGGTCAAGTTTGGTCAGAGGAGCAACTGAAGAGAGTCCATTAGGGAAATCTGAGATAAAATTATAGGAAGATCAAGTATCAACAACCAGTGCCAGAGATCAAATCCAAAGTGACATGGCAGGACTGAGGGTATGGATTACAAACAGGATGGAAGCAAGTGGGGAGCATCTTAGATAAATGCCTAGAACATCCCTGAATCATGTGCAGCTTAACGCTATTGGTAGGTATGGTGCTGGGGTATTTCAGGATGCTGTAAAAAAGGTCAGAAGCAAGGTACACATCTGAGGCTTTTTGTTGTACCCTACTGAGGAGTGAGGGGTGGAGAGTGAAAGGACAATGATGAGGTCAGATCTGTGATTCAACTTCTCAACTCTCGAGGCAGAGTAAAAGGTGCATGGGAGAAGAAAAAGATGACAGGTACAGTGAGCAAGTTATTATAAAAGTCCAGGCAGGAGATATATGAGCCTGAGAGAAGGCTAAGGCAATGAGGATGAGAATAGAAAGTTACAAACGGACACATTGCAAGAAGATTTCTGACAGGATATGGTAATTTACAAGACAAGGCAGGTAAAGGAAAAAAAGCAGTGAATAACTACGCAAGTTTTGAGTTGTAAGACCAGGAAGATGGTGATGCCACAAAGCAGGGAACACAGAAAGAAGCGTAGGTAACAATCACGAGAAGACTCAGGGTGCAAGGAGCTTACAATCGACCTTCTGAGGCATACTTATATCTTCAGGAACCTCCTGCCAGGCAGGACTAGAGCTCCCACCCCCAACCATCCAAACCCTAAACTATTTCCTCTCCTCTTTGACAATACTCAAGCTAGTAAGGGGAAGAGAAAGCAGTGAGCATTGACAAGGTCTTAAAATTATCCAGCACTTACCTTTACAGCTAATATTTTCCCACTCGGGACATGATAGGCTCTACAGGAAGAAAAAATAACAATATCACCTGGGATCACTAAACAACCTACAAAATGATAAAGGACATAAATGTATATCTAAACATATCTGCAGCAATGGGATGGATAATTTTTTCAAAGAACACTAATAACATTAGTAATTATTATTTCTATTGCACTTAATGGTTTACACAGTGGTTCATTATATACTACCTTAAAATAACCCTCTGAGGTAATGCTGGTATTGTTACCTTCCTTTCATAGACAAGAACTTTGAAACATAGAGAAGTGAAGCAGTTTTCCCAATGGCACAAAGTAAGTGGCAGACACAGACTTCAAACCCAGGTCTTCTGGCTCTAGATACCTTATGACTGTCCCTGTCTACAGCCCTCGCTAAGCACTCTACAGAGCCATATAAAAGAGGAGGCTTTCCTTTTTTTTATTTCCATCACATACAGATAAACTATATCCCTACATTTTATCAAAATAATCTCAAAACACATGGCATGTGCTATGACCTAAGATATAAATTCATATGAAAAATCAGAGTTATCGAGCTCACACATGTGGTTTTTTTCCTAAAGGTGGCATCTCTCAATATTAAAAAACCTTTAGAAAAGAGATGAGCTCAAATGATCAGAAACAATAAAATAACCACAATTTAAATCAAGGAATATGAATACATTCATTTACGAAAAAGTGCAAGAGAATAAGGATTGCAGAAATAAAATACCTTTCCTTCTCATGAAGACCTTTTGTGTCTAAGTGAAATGTGGCTTTTCACATACCTCAAGGACTGCACATTCTCACCATTACCCAGAAACAATTTGCCTCATATAAAAAATTTCAAAACAAACTACATAACATAAACAAGCAGTTATTACAAGTCCATAAAAGTATAAAGAAACAAATTAGTTTGGAAGAACTAAAATCTTGTACATTAGCCATGACTGAAATGCTCTTCCTCTCACCCAGCTAGTGTTAAGATTTGAGTGAGGTAGGGAAGGTGTTGGGGAGTGGGAGTCAGCTTCTCACAAATTCCCCATGCTCACCTACCTGAAGTCGCCAAATATATTTATGAGGCTCCCAATATTTGCTTGGTAGTGACTTAGTAGTAAAAATTGCTCATTTCATAAAAACAAAACATATATTTTATTATCAAAATGAGGACTCCATTTTCTGTTGTTTTGGTAGAAGTATCTGTGTGGTTGCTCTGACAAATCTTTAAAAGCTTTATTGAGGGGTAATTATATATGACAAAATTCACTTGCTTACGTGTACAATTCAATGATTTTTAGTAAATTTACAGAGCTGTGCAATCACAAGTGGTTTTTAAGTGACTGACTTGTAGAAATGGTTTAGTTATTAAGAACCTACAAGTATTTGTAACTTTTCATATATAAAATGTTACAAAAAAAAAGTATGTGTGCATATATGTGTATATATATCCATATATATAAGTGTTCTAAGAAATTCATTCTGCTTTTCCTACTTGAGTGGACAAAGGTCAAGCCAATTATGGAAGGTAAACTTAGCCTTTCTTTTAACAATTAATTTTAAAGACCTAAATGTAAGACAAGAAACCATAAAACTCTTAGAAGAAAGCATAGGCAAAAATCTCTTTAACATAAACTAAACATAAGCAATTTTCTTTGGACATATCTCCCTAGACAAGGGAAACAAAATAAAATATGAACAAGTGGGACTACATCAAACCAAAAAGCTTCTGTCCAACAAAGGACACCATCATCAAAACAAAAAGGCAACATACAGTACGGGAGAATATATTTGTGAACAATTTATCTGAAAAGGGGTTAACATCCAAAATACATAAAGGACTCACATGCCTCAATGCCAAAAAAAAAAAAAAGATCTGATTAAAAAATGGGTAGAGGACCTCAACAGACATTTCTCCAAAGAAGAAATACAGATGGTCAAAAGGCACATGAAAAGATGCTCCACACTGCTAATCATCAGAGAAATGCAAATCAGAACCACACTAAGATATCTCCAACTAGTTAGAATGGTCACTACCAAAAGACAAGAAATAACAAGTGTTAGTGAGGATGTGGAGAAAAGGAAACCCTCCAACAATGGGAATCTAAGTTGGTGCAATCACTGTGGAAAGCAGTATGGAGGTTCCTCAAAAACTTAAAAATAGAAACCATACGACCCAGTAATTCCTAGGAATTTACCTGAAGATAACAAAATCCCTGATTCAAAAGATATACGCACCCCTATGTTTAATGCTGCACTATCTACAATGGCCAAGATATGGAAGGAATTAAACTATCCACTGATAGATGAATGGACAACGAAGATGTGGTACATATACACAATGGAGTATTATTCAGCCATAGAAAGAAAGAAATCCTGCCATTTGCAATAACATGAAACCTGGTGGAGAAAGACAAATACTGTATGATTTCATTTACATGTGGAATCTAAAAACAGAACAAAACAAAATGAACAAAATAGCAGTAGATTCATAGACACTGAGAAGTGACTGGTGGCAACTATGGGGGAGGGGCTAAGGTGGGTGGGAAGGGTGAGGGAGATAAAGGGGCACAAAAATTCTTAATCATAATGTAAGCTGGTCAGGGGAAGGTAGTACAGCATGGAGAAAATAGCCAATGATTCTGTAACATATTTCTATGTTGACAGTAACTATACTAGTTGGAGTGAGGATTTAATAATGTGGGCAACTGTTGAACTACTGAGTTGTATACTTGGAACTAATGTAACATTGTATATCAACTATACTTCAATAAAAATATTAATTGTAGAGATATTAAAGTATGTATCACTTAAAGGTAAGGTGATATTATAAAAATTAGGTGGCAGTTGTTTACTTTACCTAAGAGCTGTTTAATCTGTAGTGTCTGAAAACTTTAAATACCAACCTCTCTAGTACACAGAAATATTACATTTATAAAACCTAAATTATTTTAAAAATTTAATACTTTGTATAAAATGATCTACATTTTATAGGTGGAGCCCTATATTACAGTGGTTTTAAAACAAATTACCACTTACTTTATTATCTATGTTAGTATCAGACTTTCACAATGTGAAACTACATTTCAGTTCATGATTTGATTAACGATATATCTGAACTCATATATTAAATTAATATATAAAGACTTACACTGTATTTTTCTCAATGCCTGACAGAGAAGTTGGACAAAGTTAACATGAAATGAAATTGGAATAAAGTAACTTTATTCTATATAAATATAGGTAACATGTAGAATCTGAAAGAGTATTTTTTCCCTTATATACCACAGACTCTTCTAATTTCAACTTTTTAAAATACTGTATATTAAAATCAATTGCCAAGGACTAAAATATGAAGATAAATAGTTGAATGCATACACAAGGATTTAAAAGTTGTAAAAAGAACAGTGTTGTTACTTTGGACACCAGCAACACCTGGACTTTTGAGACCAACAGATGATTAGAAGCTAATCTATGATAGATGACATACTGGACAGGTTGGCAACTTAATTAGCTTGTCAAGAAAGCTGATGTCTTTTCAAAAGAAAGGTCTCCCATTTCCAAGTGAATTAAAAGGGGGAGGCTCGATGATTTAATCATGACGCACGCTAATTCATCCGTGGAAGTATGGGTTAGATTTCGAGCAATAAAGACGCTGTGTGGTTTGGTTTACAGTGCAATGACAGTACCAATTTAACATTTAATCATCAGGGAGAAGTGAATGACAAAGGCATGGCCAGGCAGGAGTCAAGTGTGTCCTTAACTTTGCAAATGGCATTCTACCTGGAGAAAAGGAATTTGTTTACTTTCAGTGGGGACTGCATCTCAATTGTCTTGACCTTCCTCAACATATTAACTGTAAAGTGACTAATGAAGTTTGCATGCAGGCTCTGGTTACACCGAAGGACTGTACGCCTCTGCATTGTTTTAATTAACAGCTAACACTTCAAATCAGTCTGTTGTTGCCACAGTAACGACTGATGTCCATAAGTACATGGAGGAAGCATTTTCATGAGACGTCTTAAGCGCTGAGTCCTTGAGTGTTCCATTTTGCTGGTGACCAGCACAGACCTTCTGGGAACAGTCCCAGCCCTTAAAATTGAGAACATGACATATACAGTTAAGGATGGCAAAAGTAGTAGCCTGGTATAATTTTTTTGGGTATTTAAAGTAACAAGGAGACCAGCAAAATAGAAGAACATTTTAGAATCCACACTTTCTTTTTTCATTGGGAAAAACAAGTTCTAGATGACTAGACAAAAAAGTTGGTATTATTTTGGTAGAGTAAAGATTCAGATAATTTACTGAGTAAGTACTATAGAGAATTTTCTAATCTAATCCCCTCCTTTTACATTAGAAACACCCAAAGCCAGGTTGAGAAACTTGTCCAAGCTCCTATATTAGTCAATGGCAAAGCCGAGACTGCAACTATGGCATAATGTATGTATTTTAGGACGTAAAGGAATTAAGTGGTGATGTTTAAGTTTTCTTAAGTGCATTCTAGGGCAGAGAAACTCACAATTCAAAATTAACAAAGGTCCTGACCTATTTCAATCAGACTAAGGAACATCACATTGGAATGTTTCCAGGCAAGGAAGCATTCGACAATCACTGCCAATCTATCACAGGAGACGGGAGAGTGAAAGGTGTAGGCAGACTCACTGTCAGGGTTCTGATTCCAGCTGTGCTACTGAATGCGAAGCTGTACTGTTAGTAAACCTTATTGTGTCTCAGGTCTATCTCAAATCTGAAAAGGAAATTTGTCCCTGCCTTACAGAGTTATGAGGATGCAATGAGATAATACAGGTAAAGCACTGAGGAGAGAGCCTGGCACACAGTAAGCATGACTTCAATGTTAGGAATATAGGAAAATTTCAGGGTACCTAGGTTTTTTAAGAGTAGAACCAGCTAAAAGTCTGAAAGAGCAAGAGTTGTCTCTATGCTTTAAGAGTCAGGCTCCATGCTGTATAAATGAAGCTAATAAAGCTTTATTTAAGGAAGACTGGCAAAAGCCTGCAATACATATTTTATTAAGAAAATCAAGTGCTATTACTTCATATTGAACTAACTTTGAAGACAAATAATTAGTCATCTGAAATTCTAGGGCTATACCATGATTCAAATTCTAGATTTCTTACCATGTTTACCTCTCAGATAGGTATGGTAAGTGCCTCATTCAGGTGTTCATCTCAGCAGAAACACCGTGTGACAATCACTGCTGCTAAATGAGAAATCTAATTTCCCATTCTCCTTGGGCTAACAGGAAAATATAAGCTACCCTAAAAAACACCCCGCATACCTTGTTTTAATATAAATCTTCACAGACGATAAAAATTTGAGGACTCTCCTAGTCATCAGACTTTAATCTCTGTATTATAACCCCTAGCACACTGTAGAAAAATTGTCTTATATGTCTGTCTCCATACTGGGCAGAGAATAGTACCCTATCTTTGTATTCTTTACACTTTGCACAAGTCCTGGCTCATGGTGATGCTCCATACTTACATTTTCAGCAAATGATTATTACTTCTAGATAAAAAAACACAAAAAACTATCACTTGGATAGTGTTTTACAAAGAAGTTATACATGAATTTAATTAATTCCATAACTTATGAGTAGGAGTTTTTCCCCAGCTTTATTGAGATATAACTGACATATACATGAGTAGAAGTTATCATCATCATCCCCCCTTTTGCACAGGTTTCTAACTGCTGAACCAAAAGTCCTTACAAGCATTTCAGGATCTGGCCCTAGGTCACCTCACTGATCTCTGCTTCTGCCAATGTCCCTTATCCACAATACTCACTCTCCTCCATCAAATATCCTCCTCCCTCGGGCCCGGACCCAGACCACTCTTCCTCCAACATCCACTTGCTTTGCTCCATCACCTCCTTCAGGTACAATGTTGCATCTTTGACTGTCTTACATAGGACAGCCCATTCTCTCTTTCTTTATACTTCAGAGAATTCATCAACACCTAAGAAAGTTTATTAATGCATTGTCTATCTCCCGCCACAAGAAAGCAAGCTTTATGAAAACGAGGACTTCCATTTTTTTTCTCACTACTGTATCTCCAGTGCCTAAAACTCTACTAGGTCACATTTTATAAATATTTGTTGAATGAATGAATAAATGTCATTAATTGCTATAGGTTTGGTTTTTTTCCCTTAGGAACAGTTTAAAATTTTCCTAGGAAACTGTCCCTTTGGTTTTCAAAGTTATTGTCATGAAGTTACTCATTGTATCCTCTTACTTTTAAAGTATCTACTGTTTCCTAGAATTATTCCCTTTTAATCCTAATTTTGTTATTTGTGTCTTCTCTGTTATATGCAATCAAGTTTTCCAAAGAACCAACTATTGGTTTTCTTGAATTGTTTCTTGAACTTTAACTTTTTTTTTTCTTTAATATGTCTTTCCTTTCACTTTCTTTGGGTTTAACCCTTCCATTAAAGAACAAAAACAAAAACTTCTTGAGTTAGATGCTAACTAAGCCTTTTAATATTCTGTTATACTTTTCTAATGTGTATACAAAAAACTATCTTTTAGGTATGACTGACTGTGTGAGTTTTCAAAAACTGTGATTTTTATTGTTGAGTTGTAAATATTTTTATTCCATTATGATGTATTATATAACCCATAGTTACTCAGCTGTGTGCATTTAAATTTCCAAGTGTATGAGAGGATGTATGAATTAACTAATTATTTATTTCTAAACTAACTGTAATCAGAAAAAGTGATCTGTATGTTACAGACTTTGACACTTGTTTTGTGCCCTAACAGATAACCAGTTTTTCAAAATTAAATTTTCTATACCTGAAAACAATGTGTATTCTCAATCTGACTGAAGAATTCTACATATGATCATGTGACCAGCCAGTTAATTATGACATTAAAATCTTCTATAACCTTAACTAATTTTTGGTCTGATTGATCCACTGATTATTGAAAGACATTCTCCCAATATGAATATGGATTTATCAATTTTTCCTTTAATTATATCATTTTTTTGCTTTATATATTTTAAGGTTATGTTATTAGTTATATACATGTTTAGGACAGCTTTTCACAGTCTTTTTATTCTGTCATATACAGCAGCCCATTCTATTCCTAATATTTTTTGCCTTAAAGTCTGTTTTGTCTTATATTAATATATCCATAAGTTTCTTTTGATTAGTTTTTGCCTGGTATCTTTTCCCCACCCTTTTCCTTTCAACCTTTCTCTTGTCTTTATATTTTAGGAATGTATCCTGAAATAGCATATAGCTGTATTTTTAGAAGTTCAATATAACTAATCTAATAATTGTAAATATCAGTCTATTTATATTTATTGTAATTACTGATATATTTAGTCCTACCACCTTATTCATTTACTTTACACCTCTCTTCTTCTTCCTCTACTGTATTATTCACCTTTTGTTCCGTTTGAAGTTACACAGTCCATTCTTTGTCATTGTTATCATTTTTGACAATCATACCTGACTTAGTAAATCTATCTCTATTCTTCTCTCAAGTAATATAAAAATCTTAGAATGCTTTAATTCTAACCATCCCCTGTCATCTTACATTACTTTGTCCAGTCTTTTTGTTTGATTTCATTATGTCCTAAGTTAATCAATACTATTGCTATTTTACGTAGTCAGGTTTATCTAAATGGTCACCATTTCTCCTTCCTTTTTATTCTTTTCTGGATTCAATTTATTTCTATCTAAAGTACTTCTCTCAGTAAAAAACTAATTCTCTTCCTCCCGTCTTTTTTTCTCTCTCTGCCTACACACACACATACACACACACACACACATACACATACTCTTATATTCATTTCTGAAGATGTATTATTTTGTCCTTACTCTTGAATGATAGTTTAACTGAGACAATTATTTTCTCTCAGTCTTTTGAGGATACCATTGTTTTCAGCTTTTATTATTGTTGTTGAAAGTTTCCTATGCTAAATTTTCTTGGCCAAATCAAAGCCACTGAAGGTTTTTGGACAGAGAAAGAATATGATCAGAACTTAACTTTAAAATCCTTCTCTGGCTATGTATCACCACAATACTACTAAAAAGGAGGCGAAATTAGAGCAAAAAGAACTTACAAGTTGTTGCCATAGTCTACACAAGAGGTGATGATATGAACTTAGGTAGTAATTGTGGGTATGGAAAAGGTGAGACAGATATAAAGACTTTGGCCAGAGAAAATTTATGAAACATGGGCATAAGGAAGATGAATCTAAAATTTCAAGCTAGCTAATAGAATTTTAGTATTTGTTAACAGAAATAAAGAAACCTAACCAGTAAGCCTTAGACTATATAATCTTGCACTTTTTAGGTCTACAAGGGCAGAGTCCACATTTACTTCATTCAACAATGTATACACAGTACCCAGCAATTACTTTATCACAGTAGATGCTCAAATATTTAGGAGTTAATAAATGAGGTAGTCAGGAGAAGGGAGAAAAGATAGGGAAAAGGGAGAACTAACCATTCTTAAGGGTCTACAGAATGATTCTAATTTCCCTATGGTATATATCATAAGCCACATTTTATAGATAATAATAGAACAGACTCAGAGATATCAAGGTATTAAGAAACTCACTTAGAGTAATAAGAGCTCATTAATGGCAGATATAGGATTCAAATCTGGGTCTATCTCAATTCAATCCTTGTGCTCTTTCCAGTATACAGAGAGTACACACAGAGAATGGTTTGGCACAAGTTTGCTTTAGGATACTGTGAATGTTAAACATAGAATTCAGTAAAAGGACATAATAAAATTCTACCTATCAGATTCCCTACCCTGTGATCTATGTGGTTGAAGTTATCCATGGGCATTAACTACTCTAATGTTTTATGATACTTTATATATTGCTGTTAGCTTTCAAAATTGTTACTTAACTTTACTAGGTTATGCTTTAACTATACTGTAAACTCTAGTTACAACTATATAGTAAATTCTTAATATAGGATCTATGTCTTATCCTACTTTATTGTTCAGTTTCAAGGGCAAAGGCCAGGTCCATTTTGTTCACTGCTGTATTCCCAACTTCTACCACAGCATATGACATATTCTTCTCTTAGAAACTTAATTTGTATAATTAAAAAATACTTAATGCACATTTCCAATTGCCAAACACTATGCTGGGCACTGTGGACGGAGCTGAGAACAAACCAGACAAAGCCTCTGTTTTCATAGAGTTTACTTTCTAGTGAGGGAAGACAGAATATAATAAAAAAATATAAGAGTATGTCAGGTAGCAGAGGTACAGTTAAAAAGAACAAAGGTAAGGAATAGAGAATGACCAAGATTAGGGGCATGTTCTTTTATATTAGGGTAGGGAGGAGGTCAGGGAATGCCTCTCTCATCAGGTTACATTTGAGCAATAAGGGAGGATACCAGTTAGATATCCAGAAGAAGGTGACTACAGGCAGAGGAAATGTGAAGTTCAAAGGCCCTAAGGTAGAAGTGTGTGTGTTTGACATGTACGTGGAAGTGGAGTAAGTAAGAGGGCTAGTTGTGGGAGATGAGGTCAGAAAGTTAATAGGAAGACCATTTAGGCCACGGTAAGGGCTCTATTCTATTATTCTGAGTGATATGAGAATCCATGATGGGAGAGGGGAGAGCTTATATTTTATAAAGATCATTTGGGCTTCTGGATGGAGAGAACATTTTGTAGGAAAGGAAGAACAGAAACTGGGTGAGTAGCTACAAGACTACTGCAATAATCCTAGCTAGAGATAATAGTTGCTGGGGATAGTGGCAGGAAAAGATTGCTAAGAAGTGGCTGGCTTCTTAGAGCCAACAAGATTTGAGGTAAGCTTGGTGGATGGTCTGAGAAAAAAAGGAGCAAGAATGACTGCAAAGTTTTTGTTATAAGTAGCTTGCAGAATAGCGTTTCCATTTACTCAGACTAGAGAAATGTAGAAGGAAAAGGTTTCAAAGGAAATCAGGAGTTCCGTTTTAGGTAATTCTGAAATGCCTAAAAGACATCCAACTGGTATTTAGATATGAATCTGAAGTTAGGAAAGAGGACAGGGCTGAGATATACATTTGGACTTCATCAATATACAGATAGTATGTAAAGCCATGGAACTGCAAAAGATCTCTTAGGAATTAAATTAAACAGAAAAGTGGTCTTAGGACTGGATCTAAGGCTCCAAATTCAGAAGTCAGAAAGATGACAAGAAACTAAAAGTAAAGGAGGTGAAAAAAGGTGCGGACAGTAAGCCAGAAATAAAACCCAGAAAATGGTGTCCCCAAGGCCCTGAATGTTGATGTTGTATATCTCTCATACTGCGAAGTGCAGTACTTTTCACAGAGTAGGTATTCAAAAAAACATGTGTGATTTCAAAAGCAAAGCTTACAGATGAATGCAGTCAACTCTATTATCTGCTCTCTAAAATTTTAAAGATGGATCTAGTACAGTATATACAGGGCTAGAGGTGTCCTCCTTCATCTAAATCCTAATGGGAATTGATTAAACAATACATCAGTCCAAAGAATGAAATCGATTTCTAAAGGAATCTTTAAAGTGAGTATGGAAAAGAAAAAATTGAAAACAAAGCGTTAAAAAGTCCTATATTCACACAGGACATAAGGGTGCAACAACCTGTGTTCACAATCCAACATCTGGGCCTCCACACAAATTTATGTCATGCAGAAGATCAATTGCATCTGTATTTTACAATGTTTACTGAAATTATTTATGCTTAGAATTTCAAATTCTAGGAGAACCAAAAAAATATGAATCGTCCCAGCTGACTCCTGCTTACAAAATAAATAACCTAGAGCTGATCATATATTTTCTGATAAAGCTTGTACAATCTCATACAATTAAAGCAGGCATCTAATTTCTATGGTGCTATTCTGCATATAACTTTCAGAACACATTCTAATCAAATTATTTTAAATAACAAGCAGAAAGAATTTATAAGAAGGCATATCTGTGCTCTCTAATGATTGTGAGATAGGATACAATTTAGAAGGCTGATGTATGATCTAACTGTAAATATTTCATATTTCAGTATAACTGACCATATTATATGTTATAAATGTCAATTTGTTAGCAAAATGGTCATCAAAATGAGTAGGGAAATACCTTTCCTTTTTGCCTCTTGGAGCAAGAATCTTAAGAGTCACTGTATGACTGATAGCATTTTATCACAATGGCAAAATAAGAACACTGAAATGACAGTACTGCCACTGTCCTGTGAAAGGACAGGACAATTCTTTCACACACCTTGTAGAAAAAATACCACTGACTTAAGTTGTACTTCTCACATAACATACTTCAGAGAATGTAAGCGAAAAGCAGGACACAATTACTGTAAATTATTTATAGAGTGTTATCAATTGTTGGAAAATTCTTCCAGTGGATGGGAAACCTAAGAAAATAACCCAGTCACTAAAATGGTGAAAGCAATAGTGTTTGGCTTAAGAAATAATCAATAATTAGAAAGGGATGGTAAGCAGGAAAGAGCATGATGTTTATTTATTTTGCTCCCTGGATCTCTTAGAGGATAGGCAGGAGGCAAGAAAAGGTAAGCTAGGCTATTTTAAAATAATAAAAATTACAAACACGTTTGTTGCTATTAGCTTTTTCGATATAGTAATGGCTTTCCTAAAGGATAAAACTGGGTGTTGTTTTTCAGGCAAAGACTTCACAGCTTGTGGGATACCCTGGATTCCCTGCTTCTCTGTTCTCTGAATGCCACAGAGATTCCCAGGTGTCCATCAGAGGCAGGGCGGAGGAAAGGAGACAAAGTAAAAGAGAAAAATAAGATTTCATTCATTACAACAAAGAGTTTGATTGGGAGGAGACAAAGCGTTGTCTAAAATGAGATTTTTGATTAGTTAACCACTTTAATTATCTATGCAACTCAATTCTCATTAGCATAGAAAGTTAAGAGCTGGCCATACTCAGATTTAATTACTAAATTTACCTCCTTATCAAAAAAAATAGTATCCGTTAAAGCCAATGATACATCACTGGCTTCCATATTTACAGATGCTGTGTCCTTGCTCTTTACATGACATTTTATTTATTGACCAAAAGTTTTAAAGAAATAACTCTTAGTTTACATAAATTTAGAATAACAAATGGAAGCATTTCACTAACTTGGATGTTTTTTCATTTCTAAGACTTTATTCTTGTCACAAAAGAAAACTGCAACAAAAAGAAAGGAAGCAATGTAAATTAAAGGACTAAATGCACTACTAAGAGATTCCTGCATGAGGTGATACACTTTGGGTTTCCTAACTCAGGAACTGAAGAGTTGATTGTATTACATTATTCGAAAAGATTATAAGGCTGAACAGCTCTGAAGCCAATATCAAACAAGTAAAATACTTTTTTACTTGCCTTATAAAACTCAAGCACATAAATGCATGTGAATATATACATACATCCACAAACAAAACAAAAAATGTTTGTTATCCTGTGAGATTAATTTTTAAAAATCCTGGATGTTATCTTTTAACACAATGACATGTTTTCAGTAACCAAGTGTAAACCAGTGGTTCGGTTAATGAAAAATTTGTTCTATTGCTTGATCTTTTTAGAGATCTCTTCTCTTGGTAGGCTTCTTTGGGGGTGGGTTTTACCAATATGTCACATACCAAAATAGCCATCTACAGGAAAAAAAAATCAAATAGTTTCAGGGAAATCAACACTGACAGTTGTCTCCCTCCATAATAGACAAACACATTAGCCAGGCTCTAGCTGTTAAAATAGGAAATCCAAACAACAGCAGTTGTAAAAAGCTTTTATGTAAACTGTGCTAGTTCAAATAGTAGTGTATGCCAACCTTCCTTCTGCCTAAAAACCCATTACAGATGCTTGACTACTGATTGCAAAATAATTTGTGGTTAAGCAACAGGGCCCCCCAGATTGTTTAAACATCAAATCAAACACATTATTAGGACACAAATATTAACAACTCTTTCAAGATGCTTATCATCCATAGGGTATATCGGCTGACATGATATGGAGAACTTGGCAGGGCTAGAATAAGTTCCATCAGAGAAAAGCCACTGTAACCCTAAATTTTATCATTTCTTCTTTTCATTTACTGGTTAGGTACACTTTTTTATTCCCACACCTGCTTCAAAATTAATGTGGTCATCACTGCCTCCATATTTCTTCCGTAAGTTGATGTGGTCTGCTTCAAGCCTTTAACACTTCCAACATCAACTAGAGTAATGTCTTTTAATATATGGCCTAAATACCTTTGAGATCAAGGAAGCTACAGTCATAGTGATCTCTTGACCAAAGGTTCTGAAAGAACATAATGGGCAAAACAGAGAGGCAGGAGATATAGAGCCTAAGGATGAGAATGAAAGAAATGAAGTAGTTAGGTAATACATGTGGGGAAAAATAGGAATATCTTAAGGCTTAACTAGCTAGGAAACTTCTCTCCTGAAATGGTTTGATTACAACCTGCTCACAGTTTCTTGGTGGAAAGCTAACAATAAATTACTTTCCAAAATCAGATACAAAAATGGCTATTTTGGAACACCTTCTACTAGTAATTAATATTCCATTATTCTTTATAGTTTATAAAATGCTTTTTATATAGGGAAGCTATCTGATTTGCACAAAAACTTCTAAGGATTCTCTCTACAGATGAGGAAACTGAAGCTTGGTGAAGTTAACAACTGCTTCAAAATTCTTATCTGATAAGCACTGAAGTGGGATGTGGATTCAAGTCCTTTGAAGCCAAATTCAATGCATGTCTCAATAAGCCTGTGTGAACATAAACTGGTAGCTTCTAGATCTTTTTATTCCAGTTGTCTCTGGATATGGTCAGTGTTGATTTTTAAAAAGCAATAGGGAAAATCGATTGAATGACTCACTTTTCAGAGTTGCATTAACTTTTTCAGGCCACTGGGGTACAATTTACTAAATTACCTCTCCTAGAACACTAAATAGTACCCTAGTGGGTCAAAGAGTAAATGCACCTCAGAAAAGTGAGCCATTTATTCCCTTCTTCCCCGTAGTACCAGATGTAATATGTCCCCTATGACAGAAATATTAACCAATTTCCATTAAAATCTCAAGAAATTGTCCCTCACTAAAGAAAATGAGTATGGGGAATCTTCCCAAAGCAAAAATCTCTCTTGTCTAACCCTGTCAACCGCACTAGTGAAAAGTCAACATGTACGTATGACAACATCTGTTTTTCATTCATTGGAGATTGATTTTAATCAAGACCTCAAAACAGAATAAAAAAATACAAATTCAAAGCTGATGGTTTTCAGCAGGGGAGATGCACAGGCTATCAAGACGGCTAGTTTCATCCTGTACTGCAGTATTCAAAAATAAGCTCAAGCATTCATCTTGCTTATGAAGTAAGATACATCACAAACAGCTGTTCTTTCACATAATATACTACTGGTTATCCCTTTGCCTGAAAAAAAATTTCCTTGGCTAGCAAGTAAGTATATTATTACTTCTAATCTCTATAAAGGCAAAAGCCTCTGAACACATTTTTTAGTTGCCTTAGGAACAGCTATTGAGTGATTTAACATTTCTGAGATACCTTAACAAAAGCAAAACTAAGTTTTCAGCACTGTTAGTCCCCTACTCTTCTGGAAGATTGCTATGCAATGAAAATAAGACAACCTTAATTTAAGAATCATCCAGCTTCTAATTAAACTGCCATAGGCAGCTGGTTGGATAAGTTTTAATCAGTTTCAATCACCTATTGATTGGTATACTGCAGCCTAAAAAATTAAAAGTAAAAGATGATTGGGGAATTGTCCCATCTCAGAACAACAGTAGAGGCCTCTGTAAATAACTCCTCTTTTAACCATCAGCTAAATGAACACTTCAATACTGCAGTACAAAGTCTTCTGCAAAATTACTTTAACTAACAAGCAGAAATTTATCAGCTTCAGCCAAAATCAATGCTGAAATCAATTTGAACACTGGTTGTGTCTAAAGGGGCTCATTGGCAATTTAGGGAAATTACACCATGTAAATGCCTGTGCTTTAATTGAACAGTTTCATCAACTAGGCTGTGATTGCTGTCCATTCATTTATTTACTTTCACTGCAGCTACCATTCTGCAAAGGAATGGCTTTTGTCAGGCTGGAGAGAGGCACTTTATCTTCATTTTGTGCACTTTTGTGCATACCAGACTTCACGAAATGGGCATATCGTGACTAGGGTCAAAACAAACCAGGAAGGACTTTTTCCTTTAACATAAAGACTGACCACTCACACTACCAACATACCTTCCACCCACCAGGGGCGGACATCTTTAAGCCCAGTAAGAAATTTTAATGACATCCCTGCACATGGCACGGTATGTCTATGTTAATAGCTATGTTTTAGACAACAAAAGGGGAGTGCCTGAATTCTAACCTCAATTTGACCGAGTTCTTTTTGAGATCTCTTCAGTGACTCCCAAAAATATATTAACTACATTAGAACATTGTCTTTAAACATAAAGCAACATTTTGTTTCACAAAATCCTTTGGGATTAGTGAGGAGAAAGTGCTATTCTCCAGGCCATTCAGGAGATTAAGGTTTAAAGACGTCACATATATTTTTAAAGTAAGATTAATGGGAGGAGAAAGGAAGAGGGGTCTGTGTGGAAGGAAAAAAACTGCTTTGTAAAGACCCCCATCCAAATACATCAGTAAGATTCCAAACATGATTAAAATACATACACAAATGCACTCACAAAACCATGGGCAATGAAAAACACACAGATAAAATTTCTGGAGAACCATGTGCTGAAGTGATTGAAGTACAAAGATCAGCATTAACATTTCTAACATTGGATTAACCAGTTAATTTCTAAGACTACAAGTTCCAGGGAAGGAGGGAAGAATTCATCTATAAGGTACACGTACCTGATGCAAAAAATAACAAGTACAACGGTAGAATATTTGGTAAAACATGCAAGCAGCACTTCTGAGGCTTGCACATAGTCTGCTTACTTTAATTCCTCAGAGAACCAAAATGTAATTATTTACTAGGAAGGGACATTAAGAAATAATAAAGCACGAGTTTCAGTGATGGTTCTCTCCCTGTCTTGCTTTGAATTCTCAAGGATATCCATTAATTTTGGTGCTTCTGTTTCCTCATAGGTCAAGTGATGCCTTCTCTACTCAGCTACCTTCCAGTGCTGCTGGGATAAGCCCAGGCATGTGACGATGGCCTAGGTTGGAACAGGAAATGCAACCACTATGATTCTGAGCTCCTCTTGCATTTTGGGTGCATGGAGGTCAGTGGGGCCTTTAAATATTTCACTTGGGCTTCCAGGGACGCATGGAAGCTTCTCATTTGCCCTTTCAGTCAGTTACCCCAGCTGTTGTACTCTGCATTGCCAAGAATTACGTTCATAAAAAGCTGAAAGGAACAAGAAATAAATGATGTACAGAAATGTAACCCAGTACACATGTTTGCAGTAAAAATTCACTCTCTAATTTTATTCCATGTATTGTTTTTCTCTACCACTATACAATTTCACTGGCTATACATTTTGTCGCTGAGACAATGTAAAAATATATTTTATTCACAGTTTTTAGAGAATTTTCCTGAAAATTTAGTTATTGTTTAATCAGTTTTATGTTTGTGGACTAAGTATGTTGTTACATTTCACTGCTGTTGGCAGTTGTAACAGAATCAGAATGCTTGAGAATCTTACACAACACATATTTTCCAAATACACTAAGCTTGTTAAAATGCCGTATTGATTGTGCCCTAAAGCAAGTTCTAATTTTGTATGAACATTTTTCATTTCATTATTTGAATTCATAAAACAAAAACCATGAACTCTGCTTTTAGCACTCACACTGTACGTTCCTTTTCCTTCTTTCTTTTGCAATACTGACACATTGAAGTATGGAAATTTTAGGGTTAAGAGGACAGCATAATACAAAGTCACACTTAAAAAGCAAATTAATGTTCAAACATTATGCCTCATACCCACAGCCTAAGTCTCTATTGCTACTTCCCCTTCTAATTTAGTGATCTGCTCTTCTGATTCAGTGTTAGTGCACAAATCAGAACCAAAACAGATTTCACTCCAGTTTAACAGAGACATGGTCTCTTATATCAAAGTAACCAACAACAGAGCAATGGAAAAAAAAAACACTGGCAGAAAGTTATACACACGTAATGCCTTTTGGACTTTCTAGTGCATTATTTTCCAAAAGAGCAATTTGAGTAAATACCCTAGATGCTATGGTATACAAATATTTGCTTGTGTTATATGCCAGCCAAGAGACTTCAATTTTCTAGCCCATCAGATACTATAAAATAGCTTTAAAAATTAATGTGTCTTATAAATCAAGAAATGTACCACCTCCACTAGCATAACCATACAATTAATGTAGGGATTCAATTATTAAATTCTAAGTTTTTGATAAGTAGAGACCCAAAGGAGAGAACAAATAACAAGTTATGTTACAATGATTCTGTCAGCCAAGAACGGTTGTTTTAATATCTACTAAAAAGCCTCTAGAATTACAGTTAGAGATGGTACATCACTGACTTTCAGAAATACATATTAATTTGTATCTTACATCCAAAAATATTTGGGTCAAAAGTAAGGGAACTCAGAGAGTGAATAGCAAATAGAAAAATCCTGGTTTGAGAAGTAGTCCTAAATACTGATCTAGGTGTCAGAACACTTCACTTCTAGTCTTTTTTCTTTTCAGCTTTACTAAGGTATAATTGACATAAAAACTGTGTATATTTAAGGCATACAACTCAATGTTTTGATACTGAGTTCCAGTCTTGATTTAACTTTGGGTCAAATCCCAATGAACCCTTCCTAAGGTTTGTCATTCTCACTGGTAAAAAGGGTGTAACCATACCAACGCTGCTTTCTCAACAAGGACCTACTTAGCAAAGTCTACAAGATCCAGTCCCTGCCCATGTCCCCATGTCGTTGCTCTTCCCCAGGCTTACTCCACTCCAGTCACACTCATCTGGACATAGCACATTCACGCCCATCTCAGGGCTCTTGCCAGAGGGTTCCTTCTACCTGGAATGCTCTTCTCCCAAAATTTCCCATGCCTGGCTCCTTCCTGTCCGTTGGGTCTCAGCTCAAATATCACCTCCTCAGATAAGCCTTGCAGAGCACCTATTTTACATTCTTCAAGCACCTGCAAGGTCTGGTATCATCTTACTTCAGTATTTACTTCCTTGATCACTGTCCCTCTGGCCCACTAGTGAGAGCAGCGGAGCAGAGGGTGCTTGTCTGTCGTGTTCACCACCAGATCACACTGCTTCTAACAGTCCTTGGTAACAGAATGACAGTATTTGTTCAATGAATAAATTAATATACAATAAGATGAAATGTGAAAGAAAAAAACCAAGCAACCACTGGCATAAGATATCTACAGTAGCTGAATGTTGAATTCAGTTATGGAACTTGAGACCTGGGAGTAACCTCTGCAGTCATCTCATGTCCAGTCAAGTGGGAATTTTTGTCTCAGTGGTTCTTAGCTGTATAGCTCTGCTTAAGTAGGAGGGTTCACTTCTCCCCCAGCTGCCTGGTCCAGCCTTAGACTGTGAAGAGCCTGCCTCTGAGGTTAACTCCTAAGGCGCTGAGTGAGTGACCACAGCACAAAAGGCACAGTGCTGGGCCCTGCAGAGATACCCACTCAGATTACCCGAACACAGCTCCCCCACAAGGAGGACAGCCAGCGGGAAGAGCAGGAAGACTACTGTAACCAAAGGCAGACTGTCCTAGAGACATTCAAGACAAGAAATTTGAGGCCAGCATTTAAAGCAAACCTGTTCCTCTGTCTGCAGGAGGGCCCTTCAGACTCTATCAGCCATCACAGAACCCCTGAATTCTGTCTTCCTCAGATAAAAGCTAGCCAATTCCTCTGAGCACTCCTCAGCTCAGACACTAGCTCCTCCATGAGGCCTTTCCCGATTCTCCCTGAGGAAGGAGCTAAACTCCTCACTCCTTCCTCAGGCTCTGGGCTGTGTACTGCACATACAGACACGCAGCCTAGCCAGTGACGCCCTGTACTTAACCTGTGCACGCAGCTTCTCCATTCACTTGAACAAAGTCTGATGAGAACCGGGCTGTCCGCAACAGCCAGCACAGTACCCTCAAACCAGCACACACTCAGAGCACGACTGTTCCACAAACAAATGAAGGAAGATTGGACAGGCACAATTCCCAGAACTGTTACTACTCTCTCTGCTCTTCGGGGTGGTCTCTGAACTGTCCACTTCTCTCTGTAAATCAGAACCCAGAACTGAACAAATGAATCCAGAAGTGACATACTGCAAGATGAAGTCACCCTGCATGTTATACTCTCCTAATGCAGCCAGAGAATAGATTTCACAAGGAAACTAGATCTTTTCCACCCTGTAAAAACACAAGTGTGCTACTGTTTATCTATTCAAAAGTACTTCTGCTGGGGACTTTAAGTTTCTTTATAAAGAAAGCATCGTTATTAAAATAAGTATCAGAAAGAAGCCTTGCCACTTCAAAACTATTTTTCCCTGAAAGGAGATGGTGTTGAAAAACTTAGATTCAGCAAATTCTTACTTGAAATATTACCATAATGTATTGATTTTTACCAGACTCAATTGACTGAAAAGTTGTTTGTATAGCAATATTGGCCAAACCAATATACTAGAACAATTTTGTTACCCATTGTAATCAAGTACATTTCTGAAGTATAATTATACTGTCATAAAAATAAAGCCAAGATACCCTTTTCAAAGCAATAAAACAACAGGGGCTATAAAATAGGAAGAAAAAAAGGCTAAATAAATGAGATTTTTTAAAATGAAATTTAGTGTCTTTTAAAAACACCTCCGCCTCCTCTTCTTTCCCTTAAGCCAAGGTTAGCAGAAAATGATCAATACTTCAATCTCAATAAACTATTTCAATAATAGTTAATTCGGGTGGAAACAGAGTCTGAAAATCTCTGCTCAGCGACCTGTAACATCCTGTCATGTTGGTTGAATGCCAATAATCCATCATTGCCATAATGGATATGAGCATGTGTGAAGTCAAAGGAATGGGCAGGGGGGGAAGCAAAGGTGGAAAACATATAGAGAATCACAAGCTCAGGTTCATTCCTTAGATTCTAATCAATACAATATACATTATTGTATGAAACAAACCTATAGCGGGGAATGCTGAGAGAGGGAGGGAGGAAAACATACATAATTCATTTTATTTGACAAATACTCATTGATTTTCTGAAAATATTAATATCCTTGCTTGTCACATGATACTTTAATGCAATCTAGCCATATACAAGTATTTAATTTTGCATTAAGATGATGTCTTGTTTGCTTGTTTAAAATATGATCTTGGCTGTGAGGAAAAGTCTTCATTTCATTGGAAATTTAAAGTTAAAATAAATCAAACAATCACCCTAGCTCTTGGGTCAATATCAAAACCATTTAGAAACTACCCTTAATTTATAAGAGGCACTACAGGGAAAAAATATAAGGGAGTGGGTCACTGATGCAGTTGGTCAGACCTACTGCGCTTCTGGGTAGGTACCTTCAGGTTGGCTGGGAAAGAGGAACTGAAAGTTTTCTGGATATTATGTAGTTTCAAATATTTTAATCAAGAACTCTTTTTATTATGTTTTCCCCTCAGGAATCCCATGTTTTGAAATGTTTTGTTTACTAAGCAGCATTTAATTAGACAATTCATGTATTTTCTCATTTTATAAAACTGACCACCAGAGTTCTAATTTCCATGAAATAAATCATGTTACTGTAATGACTGATATAATTCCAGCTCCAAAAATACAAATGTTGTGTTTAAGTCAGCCTGTACAGTCATACTATAAGGACAAAATACAACTTAATAGTACACATGATCTCCAAGACCCATCCTCACCCTACAGCCCCACAAATATCTCATAAAATAGATAAAACAGAAAGGAGGAGAGACCAACACCTCTGAACATTATTATCCCTTACCTCTTCTTGCTGTCTCTAGATACTGTCAAATTAATTCTTAAATAATGGTATATATCTAATCTTCAAAACACTGTGTAGGCAATATATATTCTAACCATCTTATCACTGAGAAAACTGTACCCCAAATCCAGGTTAGACTCTTAATGTACTGTAGGAAGCAGGTAGAGATAGAAAATTCATTAATTTTCAAATACCTAGAGACTAGAATACATGGCCAAAAAGCTGAGAATCTGAGCCTTAGCTTGAATTATTTGCATTAAGAAAAAAATAATTAAAGTATGATCCTTAAATGCCTGTTGGATAACTGACTTCTTAGCACAGCGTTAAGTCCTAATTGTTTTATATTACTTTACTTCTGGACCCAAAGCCTAAGTGACTCCATTAAACAATGCTCGGAGCGGAGGCATCTTTGCAGAACCTGAGTGACTGGCCTTTACTAACATAGAATGTTTCCAAAGTAATGGGGCTTGTTAATTACTTACTTTCCAATGTGACATACTATCCAAGAAAAGGGGACCGTAACTAGTATGTTGGATTAATGGATGCTAAGTACTCAAAGTTTAAGCATTTGAAAGAAAAAATGAATCACTCAAATATATGCCCTTAGTTTCGAAATTCCTATTCTTCTAGGTGAAAGTTCTAAAACAATTATGCAGCCTGTAAATAATGCAGGCTCTAAAACTAGCTAGAAATGGGGAGGATCCAATTAAAGAGCCCTACTAAAACCTGCTTGGAAAAAACCCCCACTTGCCTCACTCTCATTTCAGCCAACAATCACAAAGCATCTATTCTGTCCTTAGGACTGTGCTGGATACACTAGAAAATACAAGGAAGCACAGTGGACTCTGCCTGACCTTGAGAAGCAACACTGTGTGGGGGAAACATGTAGTGAAGGAGAGAGATGCTGTGCAGAGTTCTGGATTTGCCACTGAATGGCCACATAACTGTCAGCCCTAGCTTTTTCCCCTCAGAAAATGGACTTAACATTTTATCAGCTGATCTAGAGCAGTGTGAAAATAAATTACAATAATAGAGAAAACACTTTGAAACTTAAAAAAAGTCCATTATATGTAAGATATAATAAACCATATCTGTCAGGAAACAAAAGTACAATGTATCATAATATAGTACAGAATTCTAAAGTTAATTAAACACAATTCTAATTCTGTGAGATGTTTGCAGAAAGTTCCTCAAAAGAAGAGTCCCATGGCTAAGTAAGCATAGGAAGCAGAGGGATTAATGATTTTTCTGCTTTTAGTATACTTCTACCAGTAGCTAACATTTAGTGTCAGTCATATTGCTAAGCCTTTTTCTATAGAACATCTTATTTAATTTCACAGCAATCTCATGACATACATACTATTATTATCCCCACTTTACACCTGGGGAAACTGAAGCAGAAGACATACTATAACTTTCACCAAGTCTCACAGCTAGATACTGGAAGATTCAAGATTCAAACTCAGAACCCCCACACTTAACCACAACACACACCGTCCTTTACTTTCTCAGTTTTTGAAATTCAATGTGAATCTCTCAGAGGGGAATAAACTATGTGTCCTTCCTGAGATTTTTTTTAGCAACTTGTAGTACTTTGGGAAATGGATAAATAATGAAGTGCATTCAATTCCTTTTCCTAAATTATTGCCTGGACTTGGGCTGTGTTTTGGTCTGAGATGTTTCCTCTATTATCCATTTCGCCCAAATTAGTAATCCAAGTAAATCCAACTTTAAATTACTTGGCTAGGTCACTATCATAATACAGAGAATAGCTCAGCAAAGGACTATACACAGAATGCACACTACTATTTCGTTCAAATGTCTGAGCCCAGAATTTCATATTGTGTAATGGGGGGAGAACATCTAGACTTAACGAATGAAAATGTGATCAACTATTAAACAATATATATTGCAGCTACACACAATATCATATCCCTAGAAATTCACAATATCCTATCAAGTGGAGCAAATAAGACTGAAATATTAAACTTTTGCTTGGCATTTATTAACTTTATTATACTTCATAAGAAAAAAAGTAAATAGGCCCATTAGGCAGTTTTGTTACCAATGAGCAGATTTTCCAATATTTTCTTCATCTAGTTTATGTAGCATAGCCTGTAATGTAATCACTGTCTGAAAAATCACAGTTTTTACAGTCAACACCATTAAGGTAAACTTAGTGTAGGAAAAAGTCAATCATAACACATCAAACAGTTTTATAGAGACTTCAGTAAAGCGGATCCTCATTTCTTGATGATTATACCATCTCTTTGTGTTGAAATAAAAGCCAGGGATATAAGAACACCACCAACGGAAGCCCAAGTGGAAATGAAGGCCAATGATCAATGACAAGTGGTTATGTGATTTGGTATCTTCACAGACTCTCCTCTTAAGAATCACCTAAGTAATGAGATAAATGAAATGTCTGCTTTTTATAAGAAATCTACTATATAAAATAAAGTACTAAAATGATCATGATACTGGCACTCACCCTCCATAAACAACCACTGTCGAAAATATCAAATCTTACAACATGCATATTGAGCATTAGCAACAGTAGCTGAATGAACTCTTGGGGTAAACTGCTAATGTCACTGCAGCATTCCCACAAATTAAAGAACTATGCTAAGGATGTGTGGGAGGATGTTCCCTTGGATACCGTGGCCCTAAAAAGAGGAGAATGTCTAGCCCTGCTTCTAGTTAAGCTAACACCACCCAGGCGAACAGGGAGTTATTGTTTAATGGGTACAGGGATCAGTTTTGCTCAAGATGAGAAGAGTTCTGGAGATGGATGGTGTCGCACAACAGCGTGAATACACTTAGTGCCACTGAATTGTAGGCTTAGACATAGTTACGATGGAAAATCTTATGTGTATTTTACCACAATTAAAAGTAATAATTAGGAAAGCAACATTAACATGCTTTCATGTGGTAATTTTTCCTTGGTGGATGGGCATGTTATTTCTACTTTCCTGAACTCCCCCCACCTTTTTAAATAAACCTATGTTTTAAAATAAAGATTAAAATTTTAACATCTGGGCTATTATTTCTAATAAAAATTTTATGTTGGGGTTTGGTGGTCTTATGTTTCCTCCCTTCTACAATAAAGCAGGACAGTAAATTCACAATAGAACTTTGATTTAAAAATACAAACATGCTTAAATATTAAACATTTGGTGACACAGAACAAATAAAAAGTAGGCTAGGAGTGAGTCTAAAGAAATGCTTTTGGATTCCATTTGAAGCCAATAAAGGGAATTCAATGGGTTTCTGGAAATCTTTCTGGTTTTATTATATCTGGCAATTAGCATAAAAGCATTCAAAAAAGAAAGGTTGAGGCTTTAAAAATTGCTCCCTAGAGAGAACTCAAGAGAAGCAAATTGGTGTTCCTTCTTCTTTCCTTTCTATGGGCACCTGAACCCAAGAACCTTCAGAACAGGGTAAAAATCAAGTCAGATAAGAGTAAGGAGGAAAAGACTACGATGAAGAGTTGCTATTTATGCAGTACTGGGGGCAGCATGGGAAGGAACGCTAGTGTGATGCAGGGAGAGCAATGGCCGCAAACTCACTAGACACACTAGGCTTCAGACATTTTGAGGGCAAGGCCCAGGGATCCTGTAAGAAATATGTTATTTAATTCTCTAAATTACAGTGGAAGCGCTGAACTTTCAGACCAACTATTCATAGTAGTCAATCATCTGTAGGAAAAAATAATGTGGACATAAGGTCCTAAAGGACTATAGTTAGGAGAAAGGACTCACATCTTAGCTCTCCCTACAGAGAAGACTGAAGCCCTGGGTGGGTGACTGGATCAGAGACTCTCTAGGAGCTTCTAACCCCGAGAAATCTAATCCTATGCCAGGCTGCATCTCTGTGTGGGGTTGTCTGGGGATTTCAGGACATGACTCTTAATGGTCATAGGACAATAGGGCAATTTTTATCTATATTCATGTGGGTTAGTAAGAACTTAAAATTTCTAATAACATTAAGAACCAATTAAAAAAGAGATTATTTTACAATTTTAAAAACATATATTAATATCAATGTTAAAATAGCTAAGGTAAAAACAATCACAATGTGACGCAGGGTTAGTGTATATATGGAAAACGGCTCTCTGGAGGAAAGCTTTATTACTCCCTCAGGGCTTTCTTACAGAGTATGGATTTTTTAATTCCTAGTAGAATATTTTTCATACACCATTGCAGACTATTAAGAACCAGATATTACATTATGTAGTTTAAACTTTGCACTACTACATGAGAAAGACTTCCCTGTCGAGAGAACTATTTTTTATGGTTAGCATTTTTTAATATGAAAATGAACACTCCTTTAGGGTAAGATCAGTGCGACTGGAATTTGGGAGAATTTTATAACTTAACATATTCATCAATGTGTAGAAATTCTCCCAGGGGAAGTAGGGTGAGGAGAGAAGGAAATACAACAGGAAGAAGGCTTTTTAATAACTATAGGGTTGACACAGGGCAAAGCAATGGTATTTATAAGGTTTGTCTTCCACTGGGCATAGCTGTAAACAGGCAGGGCACTATCATAGGATGCTAGCAAGTTAAAAAAAAAAGGTGTTAAAGGGTGAGGGAAAAAAATGCATTAAACTTCAGGCCAGTTAAAGGTACACTTGCTAATGGTGGACTATTAACTGCTCACCCAGGAGAGATGCAGACTCAGAAATATTAAAAAGGCAATATAAATGCACTTTTCCAAGCAATTCCTGAGAAAATAGATGCCTTGCAGAATTTTGGAGTCAAATGTGGAAACAGAAATAAAATCTAAGCGCTGGTAGTCATTTAAAAATGTTTGCCACAGAGAACTTGGATACCCATATTTGGCAAAAGTGTATAAAAAGTTAAAAAAAAATCGACTACTCACTTGTAGACTGTGCCTCCATTGCCATGACCAAGAGTGTCTCGATACCGTATGTCTTGTTCATTCATCTCCACAAGAAAGAAAGAAAAACAAAAAGGGTGTCATGCTGTGGATGGAAATGTCAAGGAAAAGCAACTCTGGGCCATAAACAACAAGCAGCCTGGGTCATTTCAAGTTCAGCTGCAAGAACGAGAAGATCAATACAACATTTGCTGTCCAATTTATAAAAGACGATACCAAGGGACAAAGTGATGGAAAGTTTAATGACAATTTGTTTGCCTGGGTCATTTCATTAAAGTTTGATAAAAGGTGTCAAAATGGAATGATATAACATAGCGCAGAAGGGTTAGGTCAGAGATACCGGTAAGAACACAGTACTAAACATAACCAATGCCAGATAGCACTGCACACAGCCAAAGTCAAACTTGGGAAGACAACACACACACACACACACACACACACACACACACACACACACACACACACACACACACATTTAGTAATCTAATGCATAATCTGTAAATAAATCAGCCCCCGGAAACTCCTCAGGTGACCCTATAATTAACATTAAACAAACTAACTGAATAACGTGAATAATTCTCCAAGAGGAGAAACAGCATTTCTTTGGAAATGGTAAATTAGCACACAGCAGTAACTGGGTAGTAATCACATTATGCTGACGGAAAAGTGCCAAATAGTACACTTTAAAATGCACATATCGTCAAATATTATAATACATAAAGGAAAAACATATAAGCATGTGATTCTTATAAACAAAAATCATTTTCATAATTTAATATATAAAACAGCATGCACATTTCCCCAGATTCTATAAACTATACCACAAATACTATTCTCTTTTGTATTGTGAATAGTAGTGAATTATTTTAATGCCCACAAAACAATGTTTTATAGTTTTAAAGAACCCCCTAAATAATTATTTCTCAAATGAATTTAAGACTGGTCAGATTATTTTTGTTGCATTCTGTAGTTTTCTACCCACTGGTCCAGTTGCTTAAAAATTAACTGCCAACTCTTTATTCACTAAGTGGATTCAATAAAGGTGTTATTTTCCATATAACTAAAGCTTCGGAAAAGCCATGGTAAGCCTTGAAAAAAAATCAATTTCCAGGGAATTGCACTGCCTTGCATGGGCAGAAAACGGATGGAGTTTTTAACTCAATATCACCTTGAAAAAAAATAGTTTGCTTTCAGACCATTATAGTAAGCCTTTAAATATTTTGCTCCACTCTAAACTTCCACCAGTTGAAGCAAAGCTCCATTTATCAAAGGGAAATATTTTCCTTCTATACATTTCTGAGGTTGAAGCTTCACAGAACTGTGATAATTAGGAATACAATGTAGGTAACAGAAAAAACAGCTTCCTTTCCAAGCTGTTTCGCCAAACCCTAAAAGAATATTGACAGATTAATGTGTAAAGGCCAATTCAGTACCCAGTTTAATTGTAGCACTACCTGATTGATGCAATTTGCAATCAGCTAATTACTATATTTAGGGTCCGAGGTAAAATGACAGACAAGTCAATAACTGGCAGCTATTTTCCTATTTGACGGAAACTCTATTCTTCATTACTTTTACATTACTAAAGCAGAAAAAAATTTTTACATACATAAAAAGACATGGCATTAAGGAAACTTCATTACTATGAACCAAATGACAAATATTAAAACAGCAGGAAGAAAAGCAGCACACAAAGTAACTTGAGGCGCTGAACCAACAGCTGGTATTGGGTTTACTTTGTTCACTGGGCATGAGGGAAAGTATGTAAATAGCAGATCTACTAGTGGATACAAATAGGCTGATTCCTTTAAAACATTTCTCAAGGTAGTCAAAACATGACTCTCTCAAGTAATATGTACTATTAACTTGCCCAACAAGCTGCACTTGAAGTGGGTTGAAGTAAATTTCTAGGAGAGAGGAATTTCACTCACTCAAATCCTCTTCATTAGTGGCACTGAGATTTGAGGGTAAGCAGGATGTACCAATCTGTTGACTGTATCCCCTCCACCACTCTACCAGGGCCTTCCAGGTAAAAGGACTACTAATTTCCTCTCAGAAAAATACACATACCAAGACATGTTGGTATTATACATTCCAATAATACTCTGGAACAGACCTAGGACTTTAAATGGGCTTGATTTTGTGTTGTTTTTTTTTTGGAAGAAGAGAAGGCTGAGGGGTAGACGTGAAGGTTCACGTCACTGAGCAGCCTCAACCTCAGTCCTGACATCACAGTCTCTGTATCTCTAACCCACGAGATTAGAAAGAGAAGTGAAGCAGCCACCTAACTAGCATTCCCAGTGCTCCAACCTAACCAGGAGAGGTAGGCATCCAAAACGGGATGGGCTGACAGCCCTGGGGGGTGGGCGACTTTGTATGCCTGTGCGTGGTAGGCACCGTGTCAGCAAATACAAGGATGGAAATTTGGAATCCCCCAGATAATGAGGGAGACTGTAATAAGATTCTCATAAAGATAAAAATGACTTGGAAGAACAAGTTCTTGAACCATATCACTTAAAAAGACAGTATCCATTAAAAAAAATGGTTAAAGTGTTTCTACAATGTTTAAGTTTTATAGATCTTTGCCCAGCCTATGAACTGACTGATAGATTTTTATATTAAAAAACATCAGATCATTTTGCTTTTTGTTTATTTGGGTTTTCTAATTTATATATAGTATACAAGCATTATTCATGTAAAAAAAGTGTTAAAAAGGAAAACTATCAGAGCGAAGCTCAGGAATTGATTACAAACAACATTTTGAGAATATCCTCTCTCTGATTAAAATGGGTTACTTTAATTGATCTTAAATATGAAAAAAACATTAAAGGTATCAACAACCAGCTAATGACACTTTTGTCTTCTTGCTTTAGGTAAGCATTAATTCAACTTTCCCAAAGGAAGCACAGAGCGGTGCTCATTATGATACAAAGGTGGGATTTATAAGCCTACGGGGTACAACATTTAAGTATTACAGTTGGGATCAAGTATTATACAAATCATAGAATTTTACAGCATGTTAAGCATGTAGCCCAATTCACTTAGGTCACATAACTAGTCAATAAGAACCATCAAGGCTAGAGCTCAGTCTTTCAGTATTGTCCGCTCAGTGCTGTATCTCAGCAGGTGACATCCTCTCCATTAATGGTCACTAGCCCTCAGGAAAGGAAACAAGCAACTGAAGGGCACTCATAAGTTAAAAGCAATTTCATCAGCTATGGCATTTGTTTTTAAGAAGAGAAATGTTTTAGAAATCACATAGCTCTTTAGATAGAAAAGAGGGGAAGTAAGGTTATTACTCAATAAAGATACCAGATAATTTTAAAATATAGCTCAGTTTCCTTGTTTTGACTAAAAAAAACATTTAAAAGGCAGAAAAAAGATGTGAAGGAGGAGGAAGAAAAAGCCATGAGAGTCACAACTGTGTGTCAATGGCCACGAGGGCAGGCGACCAGGGAGAAATGGCCGGCAGCAGGCTCCGCTCTTGCTGGAAGACAGAGAGGGGCTGTGAGGGACACAGACATGACGATCCACGCACAGAAAGCTTATGTCTGTGTGTGTGGAGGAGGCGGTCATGTAGTTTAGACTGACATACACAGTCTCGTGTTTCAGATTCACATGGGATCTAAGATAAGCCATAAGAATCTAAGGGTTTTACAAACTAAGGATAATAGGGTTTTTAAAGTTAATTTTATAGAATACCTATTTTTCTTTCTCCTTTTTTTTTCCAAACAGCAAGTTTTTCTAAAGGCATCTGAAGATCTCAAAATGATAAAACATGCAGCAGCAGATGAGAATTAGTTCTAGATCTGTAATTTCTCAGTACATCTATACTTAATTTATCAAGAATAGGAAAATATTGTCACCCTCTCATGCAAAATCCAAAACACACCCAAAAAAGGAAAAACAACTTTAAAGATGCAAAGGTCAAAGTCATACATCCTTGGAAAAACTACTTTTTTAACCCTTTCAATTGACCACTGGGCCATTTCTAATCAGTTTCAAATCAAGGGCCAGTGTTAAACAGATGACACCACACCAAACCTGAAGTGGGAAAAACACCTCCAGAAACACAGCAGTTGTTTTATCTCTGATTTACAGCTTTCAATAAAACCTGCCAGAAATACCTTGTGATTTGTTTTCTGTTGAGCTGGAAGAAAAGGAATCTTCTATCATAAAGCAGTAACAGAAAAACAATGTCTCTATTTCAAACACTAAATGTTAAACTTTTTTTAAAGTGCTTGATTAAATATATTAATGAAAGTAATGGGGAAAATGAAATGGAACTCAATTACGGATCAGCAAAGAAAATATTGCTTATTGTCTGCCTAAGTTAAGAGAATCAGTATCTATCGCTTATAAATCATTAAAATAAAAATGCTCAATTAATCCTTATTTTGTATGTAAAGGTCTGACAGAAACTAGTCCTATCACTAGACCTTTGCTTTACAAATTGAAGCAATAATGGTTTCAGAAAGCAGTCACACTCTATGAGCAGACAATTGGAGAGATTTAGTAAATCCCACTTTATAGAGCAGAGACTAATCGGAAAACACAAGCCAGTCAAATGTTTCTTATGAACTGTTGACACTATATCAATGTTGAATCAATTGGTGGCATTTACTCTGAGTGACAGAAAAGAAATAAATATTTATATCACATAACCTATGTCAATGAACCCAGGCAGAAAGCTATTTCTAACCTGTCAATATTTGATTATCTTGAAGAATCATGTCCCTTTCTTTTAATGATTAATATGAATTCCTTATTAAATCTAAGTGGAGGCTAGTGGAAAGGCAAATCATTATTAATGCTTGAGAGCATAAACCACTAAAATAAAAAACTATGCTCAAGTGTTAAAGTATCATTAAATGTGACTTACATCTTCCACATCAAGTGGTGTCAGTGTTCAGCCCAGAAATTTATTGACACCACAACTGTGCACATTACCTCACTGCAGTGCAACCTTGCTCACTCTTTAGTTACCCTATACCACCAAGGAATTCATGAATTAATAGAAGTAAGTACTTTAAGGACTTCCAAAGGTGACGGGTTTTTGCTTTGTTCTGTTTTGTTTTTGTGAATGAAAGTAAATATTATAAGGGTTAATCCTTAAAAGAAAGAAAATATTGTTTCATGTGGCACTATCACATTCCTAAAGGAAAGCAATAAACAATCCTTAAGAGTCAAAAATCATTGCCATGACAGTCTTCCACCACAGAGAACCTCATAACTGAGACCATTAAGATATTTATGTACTAGGTTTGTTGTCAAAACATTAGGAACATTTCAAAACGTTTATCTTTTGCAGTAGAAATAAACTGTTTTTCATCTTTGAAAGAGGAATCTATGATGTTATTTTCCATTGGCTGGGTTGAATAAATGTAGTTAAAGCCTCTTAATTTATGTCAATTTTGAAATATATCTTCTAGCTGAAGAACACAAGTGACTCATACGTAAATTACAACTAGTAACTAGAATGCAAGCAATGTTGAAGATACATAAATACCCTAGCCTCAGTATCTCTGCATTTAGTCAGCTTTTATTTCATACTGATTCTGAACACATTTCAGGCACTAGAGGGACACACATGTGGACCTTAATCTAAATAGACCTTTGGCTGCTTAAAGTTTGAGAGTCTTAGATAAAATTACCTAAAATTTTGAGACCATCAAGATTATACATACACTACCAGATTCTCCTCAGTTGAATACAGAATATTTAAGGACTAGAAGCTACACACCCTGATGACAATCAAATGTTAGAACCAGATCAACTTACTTTTTTTCTTACTGTATTCAAGGGATTGTGTACTAAATAAGGCTTCCAGAAGCACTACCCATAAAGGCCCAGTTTTAAGGCATGCACATCTATCAGGCCACAAAGTTACAGGTGATATTAAAGGACAAGCATGAGGACCCAGCTTTGCCTTCTTGACACACTCCACTACAAGTGCTTGATTCATGAAATGCCAATGAGGCTTGGAGAGGTCAGCGTGTGAAGGCACTGAATAAGTATCTGAGATAATTAAGATTTCAGCCTTCGAAACACGGACGGGAAGTGAACAGCAGTTAAGAAAATCAATAAGAGTCTTTTATTTGCAGTGACACAGATGTCTCAGTCAATAGAGCCTAATAGGCAGGCTTGATCGCAATGGACAGGCGCCTGCCTCCAAGGCTATCAAAGGGCTTCCTCTATAACAAACATTAAAACACATTTATGTTGCTATTGAAGAATTGAGGACCCTGTAGGTAGCTTAATTTACCAGTGTATGTTTAAAAGCACTATACTATCTCAGATGTCTCCATTTACTTGAATCAAAATTAGTGAGAAATAACTGGCCTGCAGGCCCGTTTGTGCCTCATTGGCTGGGTTAGGTCATTCAGGTTTAGATGGCCAGTCAACCAGGCAAACCATGGGCTCCTCAAGTCCAGACATTTTAAAAGTCAAAGGTCTACTGCTACTCTGGTTACCCTAAAAAGCCAGTGTTCATTTCAGGACAAAGAAGGAGCTAAGGTAAGAAAGCAAGTTTTTCCTTTCCTCCCCAAAGATAATGAAAGAAACAATCACTTCAGGATGCATGGCCACTTCAACAACCCATGGGTTGACACACTTGTTCAGAACTGATTAACTTTTTTTAAACTGAGATGGCAGCAGGGTGTATGCACAGTACTTCAATCTGCTGGGAGCAAAACCCATTAGCACAGTTTGAAAAATGTGCTGCAAATTGTTCTGCCAATCAAATTAAGCCATGTAATTCATTTATGACAAGAAGAAATCCACAGACTCTTTATCTGTTTATTAAGTTCATGGTTATAAAAACTGGACATTAATGTTACTACTATGTGAAAATCTTAATATGCATTGACACCTACCTGGCCATTGGCTAATATTTTTTTCAGTTCAGCAGAAGACTTCTTTAAGCTGAAAAGGGAAGACATATTTTTTATGGCAAGATCACTGATACCTTTGAATACCATTGAGAAGTTCCAGACTAAAATACACCTTCATTTTAAGTGCAGACATGGATTACACTCTTTACATCCTTCTCCCCATATAAAATCTTCTCAAAAATAACTGGCTAAATGACAAATTTATCAATAAAAAGACTGAAACCCCATCAGTAATCTAAAACAAAAAAGAGCCCTGCAGTCAAAACGAAGCTAGACTGTTTCACAGACTTCTTCAATGACCTTTTTTTTGGTTATTAGTTCTGTTGCCTTTGGGTAGCCTTTTGGTGGCTATTTTATGTGGAATCTGTCATCTGCTTAATACAAAGTACTTAACAATGCACCCCTACAATGTTCACAACAAACAAAGATTACAGAACTTCAAAAGATAAAATAGTTTAAGTGGTGATCTTTTACTATAGTTAAGAGTTACAATTCAGCGTCCTGGGATGCAAGTATGTAGTAGAAATAAGTCCTGGTACTCACTAGCTGTGTGGTCTGGGACAAGTTACATACCGTCTCTGAATCTCAGTGTCCCCTTTCTATAAAATGGGGGAAATACCAACTTTATAGGGTAATCAAAAAAATTAAATATTACAAAAAGCTCTAGTACTATGTCTTACACATAGTAGGTGTTAAATAAATTTCAGCTGCTTTCTCTTTCCCTTACTGTCCTATAGGAATAAGACCAAGCTGGCAGAGTTATTTAAGGAATATGATAATATTCTTTTCATATGGCTACATAAACATTTATGTGGGTGAGTTCAGGGAAAGTAGCCAAGGGACACTCGGAAGTTCTTTTAGCTTTATAATGAGTTATACCTTACACATCCATCCAGTTAGTAGAGTGGTATATAAAACAGCACCTCCTCCCATCAATGTTCTAATTAGAAATTTAATGCTTGCTTTCTCTGTTCTTTATCTACTTTAATCCTCTACCCATCTACCAAATTAATGCTCTTCCCTTGTGCTCGTTATCTGTGTAGATGTCGTCCTTTCCACCACACCCGAGCTCCCTGAGAACACAGAGCACACCTTTCTCACCCCCATATAACCCATTCCCTTCGCATCCTTGAACCTAGCCCAGTGACTTGGCATGTGCTGTGTGTTCAATGAATGGTGGTCATCCTTCTGGCTGTTATTTATTACACGGTGGTCACATACACATACAAATACATTTATCTGGTACCTTCAATAAAGTTGTATTTGAGAAAAATCTCAGACTTCAAGTTCGACCACATTCACCATTTCAAGTTGTAACTGTTTTTCTTTCCAAATACTTCTAAAACATGTGCTATTGTCAAATGCAGACTATGGAATCCCTACTTCCCCCAAATTCTATAAAATGTGCCCTCAACCAAGGGTTCTAAACCTTAACAATGTCCTCTCAGGTCTAAGAAGTCATGCACTTAATAATTTTGTACGATGGGACGAAAGCTGAAGCATACACCAAAAAACAAACTCTAAAATCAACACAGTCAAAAACAGCAGCTACCATTTATGAGTGATGATCATGCACCAGGCACCGTGCTGAATGCTATTACTTATCCTGATCTAATCCTTATAATAACTATACTCTGGGTATATCCCAGGGTAGTTATGCTAAATATATCCTAAATTTATAAAAGAAAATAAGGTTCAAGACTTGCTCAAAGTCAGTCTTTTTGCTCAAAGTATGTCTCCCTTATACACGCACATACTTTTTTCCCCTGGGAACCATACATTTAAATCCTTGTGTTCTTATAGATGATTCCCAACTTAATAGTTGCAATTATTTAAAAAAAGATACAACCAAACAATGCCCAGGTAACATTTCTCCACAGATATTCCATTATGTCATACAACTTGAAATAATAACATTTTGATTCATTGCATTTACAAAACACCTTTCATCCAAGAAACGGAACGTGATTCCTTAATACAGTTTCATCAATCTTCCTAACACCAGAGGTGGATAGATGGAAAGTTTAATCATCCTGATTTTACAGAAAGAGAAAGCCAAGATGTTTGGGAAAGACCTTGTGTTGGGCAGTGGGACTTGAATTCAGTAATTATGTCCACGAACACAATGTGGATTAGTAAACTCAGTTTAATAAACAGTCTTCTACCTAAGGCAAAGATCAATTTATGCTTTGACAGTAATAGAGGAAAAAGCTGATTTCATTCATTATGCCAATATCTGGCTACCAATTTGGTCTAGTTGAAAAAAAATCCTTGCAATTTCTTTGTGGTTAAGTCTACTCAGTATTTCGTTTAATTGTGATGGTCACAGTGACTTGAGTTATCCGAAAATCACTCTTAATATAAAAACAGTTTAAAATTTAAATGTGACACAACCGTTACCTGGTTATAACACATTAAGAGGGACAATAAGATATCCAAAGATGAGTAAAAGAGTGAGGAGACTAGAAATAATTTCATATCAGAAAAATTGAATGAGTTGGGAGATTTTAATCCAGAGACAAGACTTAAAGGGAATATAAATTCTTTCAGCCACTCATTTATTCAAGCATTACTGACTATCTCCTATGTGCCAAGCATCATGCTGGGAATTGGGAATTCAATAATGAATATACCACAGTCACTGCCCTCAAAGAGTACAGAATCTATTGGGGGACAGAGGTGACTACATTCAGTAGTAGTGAAGCAAGCACAGGGGGATTATGAAAATTCATGGAAGGGGTACCTGCTGTAGACTGGGAGGTGGGCAGTGATCAGGGACAGTTTTCAGAAGACAGCAGCTTTGTTCCTCAAAGATGACCAAAGTTAGACTGGAGGGGGTTAAAAGAGGAGGAAAGCAGGAAAGAGGCAGCAGCAGATGTGAAAGCTCAGTAGTGAGAGGAGACATTAAGGGTTTTTCCTTTTCCTCCCAAAGATAATGAGTTAGTTCATCAGCAGAGCTGGAATGTCAGGTAGGAAGAGGAGAACTGGCAGGCCAGCAGGCTGGAGTGCACAGAGGATGCACATGTGAAAGGCCGGTGCTTATCTGCTGTGCAGGTTACACCTTGTCCTGAAGGTTTTAAGGAGCAGTGATGGGTTGAAAAGGGGGCAATGATGGGCTCAGAACTGGCATTAGTAAGATCCCCCTGGCTGCAATGAGGAGGGACTGCAACGGGGCAAGACTGGCAGGAGGAAACTATCAGGAGGCTGTGGTTGTGATCTAGAGCGCCTGAGCTATCTTTGCAGCCACAGGGGCGCTGGCGTGGAGGCGGACCCCAGACAGCTTCGGAAGGCAGAACTGATTAACGAGGGACTGACTGGACGTGGGGCTGAGGGAGGCCTAGGAGGCAGTGAAGGGTGACTGGGAAGTCATCTAGAATTAGCAACTGCGTGGATAGGGGAGATTTTACTGAGACAGGAAATCTAGAAGAGGTATATTTGGAGGGAAGACAACTGGAAGAGCTAACACTTAGAAGAGGGAACAGCCCTGTTCTGAGCACTAAACTAAACCTTTATGAGAGTGTGTTAAAAAGAGACAAGTCTCAGCTCAAGACACAACGTCCTAAGATACAGCTACGTGAAAATGTTAGGGGTTGCCTTGGCCAGCAGAGTTCATTCCTGCCACAAGGAATGTTCAGGAAGACCCTGGATGACCATTTGGAAAGCAGTGGGGAATCAAACATTGAATAAAACAAGATTAGATTGGTATTTCTCCCATTCATTCTCCACATCACAGGCAAAGAGTCTTTTATAAATGCAGAGCTGCCATGGCACTCTCCTGCTGAAAGCTAATGGATTGCTGATATACTGAGATGAAAATTCAAACATGAGGCCCTGCACAATGTGGCCCCTGGCTACCGCCTTCTCACTGATCACTCTTTTGTTCTCCTCCCCTCTCTCCATATCCTCCCCCAACCCAGCAACCCTCCTTGTGCTCCAGCCAAACGGGCCTGCCTATGATCATGCTGAGCTCCTTTTCTACCCCTGGGCCTTCTCTTACAAACGATCTCTCCTCCCTCTGAAATGCCCTTCTCTGGCTTTTGGTATTGCTAGGTCCTTCTTATCCTTCAGGCTAGATGGAATGTCACTCTCTCCTGTGTCTTCCCTGAGCATGTAGTCTAAAACTAAATGTATTCCTGACTAGTGTTCTCTTTCATCAAAACCTGCTTGTTTTCCTATAACACTTATTTCCCATAACTGTTTATATATTTGCTTGTTTGTTTTCTGCCTTTGTGCCCATTAGATAGCAAGCTCCAGGGGATAAGGATGATTGTATTCCTAGTGCATACGACAGCACCTAATAAAAAAAAAGGCACTGAATAAATATTTTTGATTAGTCATCAGTGTGGGGCACAGAACATGGCCAACTTAGGCTGGCATATTAAAATCACCTGTAGGACTTTTTCAAATTGTATTCCTTCCAAAACAGAAATCACTACCAGAGCAAACCGTCATTACTATTTGGAAGACTGTCCTATCCCTGAGGGAGGATGCTGCAACAAAGGGCTAAGAACCACTACATCTGAAAGTCCCTGAATTTCTGTCCAGAGACTGAAGATTTTATAACATTCTATGAATATACATGGTAATTTTTTAAACATCAAGCTAATTCACTCATAGTGTTAAAACCAAATCTGAGAATACTGGCAAGAGTTATCCTCCCTCTTCTCTGCCTTACCATCTTTTTCAACTCTATCCTGCTTTTTATACCATTATGATATAGGATCTAAAACACCACGCAAAGTCCTTGTTTTTCCTCAAGGCTCATGGTGAGTCTGTCTGAATAACATCTCTTCTGGAAGTACTGGTAAAATGAAATACCCTGCCTCCTTTGAACTGAGTATGACAAGCGACTCTGGGTCCCTGAGCCTCCACTCTGTTGGGCCATGGCTCACATGCCCAGCAAGCATGAAGAGAGAAGCTGCAAAGTATCACCTGGCAGGGCCAACCCCTTGAATGAGAACTAAAGACCGACCCTTGTGACCACAAGAGAGATGATCCGCTGTTGAATAACCAGACCAACTTATTTTAAGACAGAATAAATCGTTTAAGAAGGAACCACACGGACTTCCGGGAAGATGGCGGTGTGAGCAGGGCAGCAGAAATCTCCTCCCAACACTATATTTTATCTACGAAAACACAGCAAATACATCTATTCCTAAAAGAGAGACGAGAATACACAGGAAAGCGCACAGCGTGCAGCTACACCCGAGAGGACTCGGCACCCCAAGAGGCGGGTAAGATACGGAGCCACGACCCGGCGGGACCCGAGCACTCCCCCACCCCAGCGCACCGGCGGGAGGAGAGGATTCAGAGCCGGGAGGGAGTGGAAGTACATCCCGCGAAGTAGCCAGCCCCAGTGATCTGCGCGGGGAGCGCTGAACCACATTGCGCAGTGCAGTAGAGATTGGAGAGACAGAGGGGCAGGATCTGAGCGGGGAACGCGCCAGGGTGCTTGCAGCTGGCTCCCGGGAAGGAAAAAAAAAAAAGTGTGTGCTTTCTTCAGTGGTCTTAAAGAGACAGGAGCCCAGCGGAGGAGCCGGATCACCCCAGCACACTCAGCCCAGCAGGCTGGGAGTCCTGGGGAGTTTCAGACACCTTAGCTGGCGACCGAGGAAGCGTAGCCATACTTACACTTCTCACTGAGATCAACAGCCTCCTCCTATTCGTTCCCACCACTGCCAGAGCGATAAAGGGCCCTGCGGAGCGGCGCACGAACGGCTGCGGAATAGTGGGGCAATAGCGCTACCTACAGCATTCCGACAGAATCTACGTCGGTGGGCTTTTTTTTGTTGTTTTTTTTGTTTTGTTTTTGTTTTTTCTTTTCTTTCTTTCTTTTTTTCTTTTCTTTCTTTCTTTCTTCTTTTTTTTCTTTTGTTTCTCTTTTTAAAGTCTTAAAGAGCCCAGTTGACATACGTGGCAACTACCACTGACCAATTCCATAGCCATGAAAAGACAGAGGAATATGGTTCAGACCAAAATTAACCAGACAAACCCAGAGAGGGAATCTGAAGGGATAGAAATGCAGTCTTCCTGAAAAAGAATTCAGAATAAAAGTCATAACCATGCTGATGGATCTACAGAGAAACGTGCAAGAGCTGAGGGAGGAAGTGAGGGAAGTGAGGAAAGACAATGCAGAAATCAGACAACCGATTGACGGGCTTAACAACAGAATGGATGAGATGCAAGAGACTGTTAATGGAATAGAAATCAGAGAACAGGAATACAGAGCAGCTGAGGCAGAGAGAGATAAAAGGATTTCTAGGAATGAAAGAATATTAAGAGAACTGTGTGACCAATCCAAACGGAACAATATTCGCATTATAGGAGTACCAGAGGAAGAAGAGAGAGAAAAAGGGATAGAAAGTGTCTTTGAAGAAATAATTGCTGAAAACTTTCCCTCGCTGGGGAAGGAAATAGTCTTGCAGTCCACCGAAGCCCACAGATCTCCCAACACAAGGGACCCAAGGAAGACAACACCAAGACACATAATAATTAAGATGGCAAAGATCAAAGATAAAGACAGGTATTAAAGGCAGCTAGAGAGAGAAAAAAGATCACCTACAAAGGAAAACCCATCAGACTATCATCAGACTTCTCAACAGAAACCTTACAGGCCAGAAGAGAATGGCATGATATATTTAACGTTATGAAACAGAAGGGCCTCGAACCAAGAATATTGTATCCAGCACGATTATCATTTAAATATGATGGAGGGATTAAACAATTTCCAGACAAACGAAAGTTGAGAGAGTTTGCCTCTCATAAACCACCACTACAGGATATCTTAAATGGACTTCTCTAGATGGAAGCACACCTAAGGCTAAAAAGATGTCACCAGAGAAAATAAAATCATAGCAAAGAAAGCAGACCATCCAAATACTAACTAAAGGCAAAGAATAAAACACCTATTATAGAAAGAATGGAGGAGGAGGAATAAGAAGGGAGAGAAATAAAGAAACAGCAGACTGTGTTTACAATAACTTAACAAGAAAGTTAAGTTAGATTGGTAGATAGTAAAGGAGCAACCCTTGAACCCTTGGTAACCACGAATCTAAAGCCAGCAATGGCAATATGCACATATCTATCAATAATCACCCTAAATGTAAATGGACTGAATGCACCAGTCAAAAGATACAGAGTAACAGAATGGATAAAAAAGCAAGATCCATCTATATGCTGCCTACAAGAAACTCACCTCAAATCCAAAGATATACACAGACTAAAAGTGAAGGGATGGAAAAAGATATTGCATGCAAACAACAAAGAGAAAAAAGCAGGTGTTGCAGTACTTGTATCAGACAAAATAGACTTCAAAACGAAGAAAGTAGCAAGAGATAAAGAAGGACATTACATAATGATAAAGGGGTCAGTCCAACAAGAAGATATAACCATTATAAATATATATGCACCCAACACAGGAGCGCCAGCATATGTGAAACAAATACTAACAGAATTAAAGGAGGAAACAGACAGCAATGCATTCATTTTAGGAGACTTCAACACACCACTCACTCCAAAGGACAGATCAACCAGACAGAAAATAAGTAAGGACACAGAGGCAATGAACAACACACTAGAACAGATGGACCTAACAGACATCTACAGAACTCTACACCCAAAAGCAACAGGATACACATTCTTCTCAAGTGCACATGGAACATTTTCCAGAATAGACCACATACTAGGCCACAAAAAGGACCTCAGTAATTTCAAAAATATTGAAATCCTACCAACCAACTTCTCAGATCACCAAGGTATAAAACTAGAAATAAATTTTAGAAAGAAATCAAAAAGGCTCACAAATACATGGAGACTTAACAACACTCTCCTAATTAATCAATGGGTTAACGACCAAATCAAAACAGAAATCAAAGAATATATGGAGACTAATGACAACAACAACACAAAGCCACAACTTCTGTGGGACGCAGCAAAGGCAGTTCTAAGAGGAAAGTATATTGCAATCCAGGCCTATTTAAAGAAAGAAGAACATTCCCAAATGAATAGTCTAAAGACACAAATACTGAAATTGGAAAAAGAAGAACAAATGAGGCCCAAAGGCACCAGAAGGAGGGACATAATAAAGATTAGAGAAGAAATAAATAAAATTGAGAAGAATAAAACAATAGAAAAAATCAATGAAACCAAGAGCTGGTTCTTTGAAAAAATAAACAAAATAGATAAACCCCTAGCCAGACTCATTAAGAGAAAAAGAGAATCTACACACATAAACACAATCAGAAATGAGAAAGGAAAAATCACGACGGACCCCACAGAATTACAAAGAATCAAAGAGAATATTATGAGAATCTATATGATAACAAGCTGGAAAACATAGAAGAAATGGACAACTTCTTAGAAAAATACAACCTTCCAAGACTGACCAAGCAAGAAACAGAAAAACTATACAGACCAATCACCAGTGACGAAATCGAATTGGTAATCAAAAAACTACCCAAGAACAAAACCCCTGGGCCTGATGGATTCACCTCTGAATTCTACCAGACATATAGAGAAGAAATAACACCCATTCTCCTTAAAGTTTTCCAAAAAATAGAAGAGGAGGGAATACTTCCAAACTTATTCTATGAAGCCAGCATCACTCTAATACCAAAACCAGGCAAAGACCTCACCAAAAAAAGAAAAACTTGAGACCAATATCCCTGATGAAGGTGGATGCAAAAATACTCAACAAAATATTAGCAAACCGAATTCAAAAATACATCAAGAGGATCATACACCATGATCAAGTGGGATTCATCCCAGGGATGCAAGGATGGTACAACATTTGAAAATCCATCAGCATCATCCACCACATCAACAAAAAGAAGAACAAAAACCACATGATCATCTCCATAGATGCTGAAAAAGCATTTGACAAAATACAGCATCCATTCATGATTAAAACTCTCAACAAAATGGGTATAGAGGGCAAGTACTTCAACATCATAAAGGCCATATATGACAAACCCACAGCTAACATCATACTTAATGGCGAGAAGCTGAAAGCTTTTCATCTAAGATCGGGAACAAGACAGGGATGCCCACTCTCTCCATTGTTATTCAACATAGTGTTGGAGGTCCTAGCCATGGCAATCAGACAAAACAAAGACATACATGGCATCCAGATTGGTAAAGAAGAAGTCAAATTGTCACTACTTGCAGATAACATGATATTGTACATAAAAAACCCTAAAGACTCCACTCCAAAACTACTAGAACTAATATCTGAATTCAGCAAAGTTTCAGAATACAAAATTAACACACAGAAATCTGTTGCTTTCCTATACACTAACGATGAACTAACAGAAAGAGAAATCAGAAAAACAATTCCATTCACAATTGCATCAAAAAGAATAAAATACCTAGGAATAAACCTAACGAAGGAAGTGAAAGACCTGTACTCTGAAAACTACAAGACACTCCTAAGAGAAATTAAAGAGGACACTAACAAATGGAAATGCATCCCATGCTCTTGGCTAGGAAGAATAAATATTGTCAAAATGGCTATACTACCTAAAGCAATCTACAGATTCAACACAATCCCTATCAAACTACCAACAGCTTTCTTCAATGAACTAGAACAAATAATTCTAAAATTCATATGGAACCACAAAAGTCCCCGAATAGCCAAATCAATCCTGAGAAGGAGGAATCAAACAAGGGGTATTATGCTCCCTGACTTCAAGCTCCACTACAAAGCCACAGTAATCAAGACAATTTGGTATTGGCACAAAAACAGACCCACAGATCAGTGGAATAGAATAGAAAATCCAAACATCAACCCAAACACATACAGTCAATTAATATTTGATAAGGGAGACTTGGATATACATTGGGGAGATGATGGCCTCTTCAGCAGCTGGTGTTGGAAAAACTGGACAGCTACATGTAAGAGAATGAAACTGGACTACTGTCTAGCCCCATACACAAAGGTAAACTCAAGGTGGATCAAAGACCTGAATGTAAGTCATGAAAGCATAAAACTCTTAGAAAAAAACATAGGCAAAAATCTCTTGGACATAAACATGAGCAACTTCTTCATGAACATATCTCCCCAGGCAAGGGAAACAAAAGCAAAAATGAACAAGTGGGACTATATCAAGCTGAAAAGCTTCTGTACAGCAAAGGACACCATCAGTAGAACAAAAAGACATCCTACAGTATGGGAGAATATATTCATAAATGACGTATCCGATAAGGGGTTGACATACAAAATATATAAAGAACTCACGCACCTCAACAAACAAAAAGCAAATAATCCAATTAAGAAATGGGCAGAGGACATGAATAGACACTTCTCCAAAGAAGAAATTCAGATGGCCAACAGGCACATGAAAAGATGCTCCACATCGCTAATCATCAGAGAAATGCAGATTAAAACCACAGTGAGATACCACCTCACACCAGTGAGGATGGCCAACATCCAAAACACAAACAACAACAAATGTTGGCGAGGATGTGGAGAAAAGGGAACCCTCCTACACTGCTGGTGGGACTGCAAATTAGTTCAACCATTGTCGAAAGCAATATGGAGTTTCCTCAAAAAACTCAAAATAGAAATACCATTTGACCCAGGAATTCCACTCCTAGGAATTTATCCTAAGAATGCAGCAGCCCAATTTGAAAAAGACAGATGCACCCCTATGTTTATCGCAGCACTATTTACAATAGCCAAGAAATGGAAACAACCTAAGTGTTCATCAGTAGATGAATGGATAAAGAAGATGTGGTACATATACACAATGGAATATTATTCAGCTGTAAGAAGAAAACAAATCCTACCATTTGCAACAACATGGATGGAGCTAGAGGGTATTATGCTCAGTGAAATATGTCAAGCTGAAAAAGACAAGTACCAAATGATTTCACTCATATGTGGAGTATAAGAACTAAGGAAAAAAAAACTGAAGGAACAAAACAGCAGGAGACTCACAGAACCCAAGAACGGACTAATAGTTACCACAGGGAAAGGGACTGGGGAGGATGGGTGGGAAGGGAGGGGCAAGGGGGAAGAAGGGACATTACGATTAGCAGATGTAATGTTCGGGGGGCACGGGGAGGGCTGTACAACCCAGAGAAGACACGTAGTGACTCTATGGCATCTCACTACGCTGATGGACAGTGACTGCAATGGGATTGGTGGGGGGGGAACCTGATGAAGGGGGTAGTGTAATCACCATAATATTAGTGATTTAATTGTAGATTAATGATATCAAAATAAACTAAGAAAAAGAAAATAAATAAAATATCCCAGGTAGATATTAAAAAAATCAGTATGAACAGCTTATATGTTTATGCATTTGTAAACACTATTCACAGTAGTATGCTATGATTATCTTCTTATCCTGAACACATCTTTATTTCCCTGGAGTTAATAATCATCATTTTTTACTTAGTTTAGTTTTCTATGTATTTATCACTAATTCAGCCCCAAACTCTTTGACAGTTGTCTGATTCTCCTTTGAGGAGATTCTGATGCATCAAATATACTATTGGTTTCATCTTCCAAACATCTGTCATGGTGCCTGTGATCTACTCCAGTATGAATTTGTTTGCACTTGGGCTTGGTGCCAATGCTCATCCTGGTGACTCCTTTGACCTCTTGCTTATTATAGATTTCCTGTTGCTGTACTGTAAGTCATTTTCATTTTTGGTTATACTTTTGTTTTAGAGGAGCACATTCTCCAGTAACTTCCTAAGAAAGAAGCAAGGAGCTTTGTTTTTATTTTGTTAGTTAGTTTTTTGAGTCTTAACATATCTGAAAAAATATTACCCCAGTGGATTTGTTTTATCAGGAATAGGACCCTCACCTGAGACAGTAAGATTGGAAATAGAATAAATGAATGTAGAGCTGAAAGACTTGTAGAAGAGTTAGAATCTGCAAGTTCAGGAGTGGGTTCCAAAGGATTGCCCGAATACACTTTCCTGAAATAAGCAAGAAACTGAGATAGCTTTAATCAGGAGGTTTGTATTCCTACTCCTCTTCCATCCTCCATCTGTAAAATGAGAACTCTGGACGAAGTTTTAAGTCAGTCACAGAAAATAAGGAATGATGTATTTTTGTATATCAGAGTTTGTGAAATGTTCAAAGTTGAACCCTCCTTGTACATTTTTTGTTCATTTACATGTACATATTTTTCCCTTCACAATGAGTGTTTTGCTTTCATAACCAAAAAAACCAATACAGTTGTTTCCATTTTGTGATAATGTTTTGTGGAAAGCTAGAGGAAATATTGTAGAGGAGCATTTCTAAGGTATATAATAAAGTTTCTAATCAATGGGTGGTGATAGAGAGCGGTAGTGAATCAAAGAGAGACTATGCAATAAATGGAAGGTCAGCAAGGTGTTCATATAGCTCTGCTGAACATGATTTGACACTGCAGAGGTGGCTGGCCCTGTGCAGGAAGAATTGCCATGATTTTTCAAGGAACAACACAAGGACATAATGACTTTATTTTGCCACTTGTTCTCCTCCTAATGGAGACTTCACTCTCACTGGGCCCTCTTCGAGCTCTCCTGTCTAGAAATATGATACAGAGCAGGAGCTCCCCCGGGTCCTGATGGCTGAGGGTTGTAGCTACTAAGAAGGTATAAACTTCAATGAGCTTTGTTTACCCTAACACTCCATTTTTTTCCTGGATCCTATAATTGCTAATAATAAGTCCACTGATGAGACATCCGAGTCAGCCTGATTATTATTCTTTTTTCCAGTAATCTGTTCCTTGCCTTCAACCCTCCCACCTCTCATTCTCAGTAGTTTTGAAATTTTTCTCATTATCTTTGATTTCTAGTTTTACTTTAGTGTGTCTTAGTGTTGATTTGCTTCTATTTACCCTGATTAAGATTCATTGGAATTTTTCAATTTTAGGATTCATGTCCAGGAATTTTCATCTACCATCACCTTTTTGAATTTTGCTACCTCCCATCCTCCCTACTTTCTCCTCCTGAAGTTTTTTACTAAGTACATTTTGGAGCTTCTCATTCTGTTTTTCTTATTTCTTAGAGTCTCTAGTTTTCTTTCCCTTGCCACCTTCTGAATGATTTTTTTTCCAAATCTCTTGTTTCCTCCATATTCCTTTTCAATTGTTTCGTTTGTGAAGTTTATAACTAGACTTTCATATTGCTTGTTCACCTCATTGTCTGGCTGATTGTTATATGCGTTGTTGTATCTGCTAATTCTCATCACTGTTGTTTTCTTTCTAATTTTTGTGAGTTCATCCTCATAATTATTTATTGTGAGAATTCTTTGTGTTCTAGGTTATAAAGGTATCCTTACTGGGTCATTTCTGATTTGGTTCTGCTAGGCCCTGCCCTATAGGTCCAATGGTTCTATCTGAGTTTTTTATTTTGGGGCTATAGAGTTTGTCACCTTGATGGCAGTACAAACTTGTACCATAGCCTCTCCCTGCAGAAGGTCTGGGCTCCTACTTCTCCTAGTGACTCCTTTTCTAACTATGGCCCAACCTGTTAGCCCATGTCCATCATGTCTACACACACCAGTAGGTGCTGATTTCTTCACCCTGTTTCACAGGCAAACAGCTTTCCCTGGTGCCAGCTGTAGGCAGAGAACTCCCTTAAGGTCCTGTCCTCTGCAGGAGTCTGTGTCTGGTGGTGGTCTCAAGTCCTGTTTCCTCGGGGGCTTTTACACCCTAGCTCTTACACTTATATTCAGTTCTAATCCTTGAGGGCCATTTGGCTTTAACTCATGATCATTCTTCTAACTTGGAGTTTCTCTTCATTTATTGGCACCTAGGAATTTCCTGGTAGATTTATAAAGAGAAGAGCCAGGCAATTCATCTTCAACTGGTAAGTAAGTGGATTTGAAAATTAAAAACAAAACCAATCTCATTTCATTGCATTACTGATATATACTTATTATATTATTTAAGATTTAACTTCAAATAATTAATGGTCTACTAATTTGTAAGGTTTATCTAAGTTTGCACAGACTTCTTTGTAAAGTTAAAGTTATCATGGGCTTTAAAAGAACCACAGAACTTGTAGGCTGGAGGGTGGGTGCTCTAATCAAAGTATGGCAGAGTGGAAAGCATAGGGCTGTAGCATCAGACAAATCTAAGTTCACATGCCAGCTTTAGCACTTACTGCTATCTGACCTTGGGTAATTAATCTCTCAAGCCTTCAGTTTCTCTATCAGCAAGGTGGATACAATAATACTCATCTAATGTAGTTGCTCAGAGGACTGAAAGTGATCATAACAGCTAGTAGTAATTGACTCTTTGTGATGTACTCAATGCTCTGCTCAGTGTTCACTGGATTATCTCTTTTTAACTATGTGATATTTTTAGTCCAGTGCCTCAACACAGCAGATGTTCAATAAATGTAGCTGTCTGTCTCATGTAAGCCACCTCATCCTAGCCAGACTTTGATCTGCCTATGACACCCTTTACCTACTCCACCCCTACTATTAGTTAACAGGCCTCTGCTTGAACACAGAGATGTCAGAATTCCAGCTTTGGAGTCAGACTCTGTGGAATCAAATCTGCCACCTTCTAGCTGTCTGGCCTTGGGCAAATAAATTCAGCTCCTTATCTGTGAAATGAGGATAATAGTAGTCCCTTCTGGGTAATTTTGAGGGCAAATGAGTTCATTCATATAAAGCACTTAGAATAGTGCCTGGTACATTGTTTCTTCAGTAAGCCATACTCATTATTTTTATTATTACTAGAAATAATAAACAACCTATTTTTGGTATTTTCTAACATTAAAAACTTTCCAATTTGGGCCAAAATCTGCCTCTCTGTGGCATCTACCAATTGGCCGGTCCTATTTTTGCCCTCTGGAGTAGCACAGAGAAAATCTTATTCACCTTTCCCAAGATGGTACTTTAAACACCTTTTCTTTTCTCCAGTATAAACACCTCACTTTCTTCAAGGATTTTTCAGACATGGTTTTAAGTCCCCTTACCATCTTAATGATTTTCTAAGAGCATGTCCCAATTTGTGATTCCTTCAGGCATTGTCTGATTAGCTTGGAGTATACTATCACACTTCCTTCTTATGAATATCACACATTTAGTTAAACCAGCATAAATTTAGGCTTTCTATTCTATATAGCCAAACTCATTCCCTAACTGGCACAGTGTTCATATGTGTTAAATTTCAGTGGTTTTACTTTGCCTCACTGTTTTAGCCTTCTTAATCTTTTTGGATCCCTAAACTACCCCTAGTATATTAGCATCCCTTCTAACTTTATGTCACTTCCAAGTTTGAAGGGCAGGCTGTCAAAGTCATTCATTCAAAGAGAGAATATCTTAGATATCTACCGTCAAGGTATATCAGTTCACTTGGCACTTTTGGGTAATATCACTATCAATTGTTTACTATTCCTGCCTGTATGAATTTTATCCAAAATTACCCTTCACGTAGGTATTTTGAAGAACCTCATATAGTCTCATCTGAAATAAACCTATTAAAAGAAAATTAATTAATTAAATGCTTTATTAATTTAAAATTATTAATATTTTTGAGAGTGTTTTGATGACAAACTTAATGAATATTGAAAAGATGAGATATTTATAATCTACTCCAGAAGCTAGGGTGAGGGTTAGTAATAAAAACACTGATAGGCACAAACTGTATTGGGACTTTTTGTTTAACACTCTTATTTCTCCATTATTTACTCAAACTATGAGAATGAGGGCAGCATATTCACCCTAGTTTTTTCTCTTTTCCTCCATTCATAAAATGAAAGAACCAGTCAAATAGTAAATGACATTAAGACAGGAAAAAGAAATGAGTCAGAGATACCATGGGTCTAATTATATGCAAACTCAGATCACCTCTGAATAATTGAGCCTTGACTTGCATGACTTTGCACACACTGAATCCTCAACAGTTAGAGTTCATCACCTTGGAGCTTTACAAGCTAAAGGTTGAATGTGTACAGGTTTAAGACTCTGACTCCCAACCCCTCCTGAGGATTTATAGAAAGTACATGGAGAAATCAAGAAAAACTAAGAGGCGGAATCAATGAGAGAGCTCCAGTTGTTTAGGTTGTGCCTCCCTGAAATTGATCCTCTACATTGCTATTAGAGTGCTCTAACTGAAATGCAAATGTGACCATGTCTCTCTATATTTTAAAATAATTTGTGTCCCACCAATGTTGCCCCTATTGATTTAGCATGGTATACATTCTGACCGTTGTCTCTGTTCTTATTTCCCTATTGCATTTTATGTCAATAAATAGGATTGATTTATTGATTTATGCCTTTGGGCATGTGTATCCCTTTCCTGGAAGACAACATTTCTTTCCATTTTTACTTTTTATCTGGAACCTTTGAGATCATCTCTCTCAATCTGCTCTTTCATAGAGGAAGGGAGAAAATGGAGGTATATCAGAGCAAGTTTGCTGTATTTACAGAATTGGTCAATATAAAACTGAAGTACCTTGTAATATATTAAAGATACATACCATAATTCCTAAATCAACCAGGAAGAAAACAACTCAAAAAATAATATAAAAGTAAACAGTAATTAAAATGTGGCACTGAGGAATATTTGTTTTAATACAAAAGAAGGCATTAAATTTGGAACAGCCGAATAAAAATGACAGGAAACATAAAACAAATAGAAAAATGGCAGTCATAAATCTAACTATACAAGTAGTTACATTAAATGTAAATGGATAAAGCACTGCAATTAAAAGGCAGAGGTATAAGACAAATGGACCTGAGTAAATGTGTCTATAAGTCGTACACTTGGATTCACAGGTACAGATAGGTTGTGAAAGTAAAATTATGCAAAAAAGTAACCATAACATAGCTGAAATGACTATAATATCAAACAAAAATAGACTTTAAGATAAAAAAGGTAACTATAGGAGAAGGGACATTTTATAATGATAAAATTATCAGTCCATTAGAAAGATAAACAATTAGAAACAAATGCATCTAACAATTGAGCTCCACATATATGAAGCAAAAACTGAAAGAACCGAAGAGAGAAATACAGCTCAGCAATAGTAACTGGAGACTTTAATATCATACTCTCAAAAATTTAAATAATAACTAGACAGAAAATCAGCAGTTACAGAAGTCTCGAACACTACCAACCAATTTGACCTAAGTGAAATCTATAGATTTCCACCAAACTAAAGTAGAATGTATATTCTTTTTAAACACATGTGGATCATTGTTCAAGATAGAACATATACTAGGCTATAAAATAAGTCTAAATAAATTTATAAAGATTGAAATCACTCAAAGTATATTCTCTGAGCAAAATGAAATTTAATAAGAAAGCAATAGTAGAATTTGCCTTTTCTAAACATTTCATGTAAACAGAATCATACAATATTTAGTCTTTTTTTTCTTTCACATAGCATGTTTTTGAGGTTCATCCATTTTTTAGCATGTATTAGTAGTTTGTTCCTTTTCATTGCTGAATACTATTCCATTGTATGGATACACACATTGTATTTACCCATCCACCAGCTGATGAATGTTCAGGTTGTTTCCATTTTTTGGCTATTCCACATAATATTGCTATGAATATTCACATGCTAGTCTTTGTGTGGACAGATGCTTTCTGTTTGCTTGGAGAATATCTAGAAGTGGAACTATTAATATGATAAATTAGTTTAAATTTTTAAGTAACTGCCAAATTGTTTTCCAAAGTGGCTGAAACACTTTACATTCCACCAGCAATATATGGGTTACCTTTTCTTCATATTCTCACAAACATTTGATATGCAAATAAAATTGAAAAATTTAGGTATAACTGAAATTGGTATCTTTTTGATCCTAGACATTCTAGTGTGAATTTAGTAGTAAAAAATCATTGAATTGTACTGTTAAAATGGGTGAATTTTATGTTATATAAATTACATCTCAAAGTTGTTAAAAAATAAATTCCTTAACTTTTTGCATTTTAATATACTTATAGAAATAATGCCAACAATAATGATAATTTTGAGCCCTTGCTATATGCCAGGCACTGTTCTAAGCATTTCACTCAATTCTCACAACAACCTATGAAATGGATATTATTATTCCATTTATAAATGAGGAAACTGAGGCCCAGACAAGTTAAGTAACTTGCCAAAGGTGTTGCAGCCAGTAAGTAGGCAAGTGAAGATTTAAATCTAAGTAATTGGCATTGATCTGCAGAAAACTATTTAAGGTCTCAGGGAGGACTTCATCTAGAGATAGAGAGGTTAAGAGGAGCCACTCAGAACTGAAGAATACAGTAAGTGAAATGAAACATACAATGGAGGGAATGAATAATAGATTGCTGCAAGTAGAGGAGGCAATGAGAAATTAGAGAACAAGAAAACAGTGAAACTGAGGAACAGAGAGAAAAAAGAATCTCTAGGAATGAAAGAATGCTAAGAGGGCTGTGTGACAATTCTAAGTGAAACAATATTCACATAATAGGGGTATTAGAAGAAGAGGAGAGAGAGAAAGGGATAGAAGGTCTCTCTGAGGAAATAATTGTTGTAAACTTCCTCAATCTGGAGAAGGAAATAGACACTCAGGTCATGGAAATGCAGAGAGCCCCTAACAAAAGGAACCTCAGGAAAACAACACAAAGACATATAATAATTAAAATGACAAAGATTAAAGATAAGGAGAGAGAATTGAAAGAGCCAGAGAGAGAAAAAATATTACTTATAAGGGAAACCCCATCAAGCTATAAGCAGACTTTTCAGCAGAGACTTTACAGGCCAGAAGAGAGTGACATGAAATATTTAATGTATTGAAACAGAGGGACCTTCAACCAAGAATTCTATACCCAGCAAGATTATCATTCAAATTTAAAGGAGAGATTGAACATTTCCCAGATAAATAAAGACTGAAGGAATTTAAAACCACTAAACCAGCATTATAGGATATGTTAAAGAGACTGCTATTGATGGAAATGTTCCTAAGCCTAAATAGTTTTCAGCAGTGAAAATAAACCCACAGTAAAGGTAGTAGACAAATTACTTACCAAGCAAGTATAAAATTAAAACAAAAGTAGTAAAAGCAACTATACACAAAATCAGTCAAGGGATACACAAAAAGTGCAGATTATGACGTCAGTACATAAAGTGTAGGGAAGTAAGAAGAAAAAAAAGAAGTACTTTTAGCTTTGGTTTGAAATAGAGCAATCATCAACTTAATATAGACTGTTACATAATTAAGAAGCTATCCCTGAACCTTATGGTAACCACAAACTTAAAGTCTATAATAGATACACAAAAAAATTAAAAAGAGAAATCTAATCACAACACTAAAAAAAAAATCAAACAATGAGAGAAGAGTATAAGGAAGAAAGGAACTATAAAAACAATTATAAAATGGCAATAAGTACATATCTATCAATAATTATCTTAATATAAATAGACTGAATGCACGAATCAAAAGACATAGAATGGCAGAAAGAAACAAGACCCATCCTTATGGTACCTACAAAAGACTCATTTCAGACCCAAAGACATACACAGATTCAAAGTAAAGAGATGTAAAAAGAAAGATATTTCATACAAATAATTGGAAGAAAAAAGCAGAAGTAGCAGTACATATATATCAGACAAAATAGACTTCAAAACAAAGAAAGTAACAGAGACAAAGAAGGACATTACATATGATAAAGGGATCAGTCCAACAAGAGGCTATAACTGTTATAAATATCTATGAACCCAACACTGGAGCACCTAAATATGTAAAATAAATACTAACAGAATTAAAAGGGGAAATACACTGCAACTCATTCATTTTAGACTTTAACACACCACTCACATCAATACACAGATCAACCAGACAGAAAATAAGTAAGGAAACAGAGGCACTGAATAACACATTAGATCAGATAGACTTACAGATACCTACAGAACATTCCACCCAAAAGCAGCAAGATACACATTTTTTTCAAGTGTACATGGAACATTCTCCAGAATAGATTGCATACTAGACCACAAAAAAAGAGCCTCAGTAAATTCAAAAAGATTGAAATTGTATGAAGCAACTTCTCAGACCACAATGGTATGAAACTAGAAATAAATTACACAAAGAAAACAAAAGAGCCTACAAACACATGGAGGCTAAACAACATGCTTTGAAATAATCAATGGATCAATGAACAAATTAAAACAGAAATCAAGCAATGCATTGGGACAAATGAAAACAAAAATAGAACAGTCCAAAATTTGTGGGACACTGTAAAAGCAGTTCTCAGAGGGAAGTATACAGCAAAACAGGCCTACCTCAAGAAACAAGAACAACCCCAAATAAACAGTCTAAACTCACAATTAAAGAAACTAGAAAACACTCAGAGAAGACAAGTAATGATTCTATAGCATCTCACTACGCTGACGGACGCTGACGGACAATGACTGTAATGGGGTTGGTGGGGGGGACCTGATGAAGGGGGTAGTTTAATAACCATAATATTGCACATGTAATTGTAGATTAATGATACCAAAATAAATTATAAACCCTCCCCCCCAAAAAGAAATAAACTAGAAAACAAAGACAAATGAAGCCCAAAGTTAATAGAAGGAGAGACATAATAAAGATCAGAGCAGAAATAAACAAAATAGAGAAGAGTAAAACAATGTGAAAAACAACAAAATCAAGAGTTCGTTCTTTGGGAAAATAAACAAAATAGACAAACCCCTAGCCAGACTTATCAAGAAAAAAAGAGGACACAAATAACCAAAATCAGAAACAAAGAAGGAATACTCAACAAATGGATACCACAGAAATACAAAGAATTATTAGAGATATCTATGAAAGCACATATGTCAACAAATTGGACAACCTAGAAGAAATGGATAAATTCTTAGAAAAATACCACTTTCCAAGACTGACCCAGGAAGAAACAGAAAATCTGAACAGACCAATTATCAGCATTGAAATTGGATTGGTAATCAGAAAAGTCCAAACAAACAAATCCCATGACCAGATGGATTCCCAGCTGAATTGCACCAAACATTTAAAGAACTAACACCAATCCTACTTAATGTGTTCCAAAAGGTAGAAGAGGAAGGAATACTTCCAAACTCATTCTATGAGGCAAGCATCACTCTAATACTAAAACCAGACAGGCACTACAAAAAAGGAAAATTTTAGACCAATATGTTTGATGAACATAGATGCATAAATCCTCAATAAAATATTATCAAACTGAATTCAAAAGGATCATCTATCATGACCAAGTCAGATTTATCCAGGGATGGAAGGGTCATACAATATTGTAAATCAATCAATGTCATACACCACATTAACAAAAAGAAAGATAACCACATGATCATCTCAATAGATACTTAAAAAGCATTTGAAAAATCCAGTCAATTCATGATAAAACTCTCAACAAAATGGTAATAGAGGGTACATACCTTAACATAATAAAGGCCATATACGACAAACCCAGAGCTAATGTTATATTTAATGGTGAAAAGTTGAAAGCTTTTTCTCTAAGATCAGGAACAAGACAAGGATGTCCACTCTTGCCACTTTTATTCAACATAGTACTGGAAGTCCTAACCACAGCAATCAGAGAAGTTGAAGAGATAAAAGATATCTAAACTGGTAAGGAAGACATTAAACCCGTCACTATTGGCAGACAACATATTATACATAGAAAACCCTAAAGACTCCACCAAAAAACTAGTAGAACTAATAACTGAATTCAGCAAAGTTACATGATACAAAATTAATACACAGAAATCTGTTGCATTCCTATATATCAACAACAAACTAGCAGAAAGAGAAATCAGTAAATCAGTTCCACTTACAAATGCATCAAAAAGAATAAAATACCTAGGAATAAACCTAACTAAAGAGATGAAAGACCTGTAATATGAAAACTATAAAACTCTCATGAGAGAAATTAAAGAAGACACAAATAAGTGGAAATCTATCCTGTGCTCATGGACAGTAAAAATATTGTCAACATGGCCATCCTGGCCAAAGCAATTTTTAGATTCAATGCAATCCCTACCAAAATATCAACAGCATTTTTCAATGAACTAGAGAAAATAATCCTAAAATTCTTATGGAGCCATAAAAGACCCTGAATAGCCAAAGCAATCCTGAAAAAGAAGAGTAAAGCTGGTGGTATTATACTCCCTGACTTCAAGCTATACTACAAAACTATAGTAATCAAAACAACTTGGTACTGGCACAAGAACAGACCCATAGATGAGTGGCACAGAACAGAGAGCCCAGATATAGTAAACCCATGCATATATGGTCAATTAATGTACAATAAGGGAGCTACGAATATACAATGGGGAAAAGAGAGCCTCTTCAACAACTGGTGTTGGGAAAACTGGACAGCTACATGTAAGAGAATGAAACTGGATTATTCTCTAACTCTATACACCAAAGTAAACTTGAAATGGATCAAAGACCTGAATGTAAGTCATGAAACCATAAAACTCTTATAAGAAAACATCTTGAATATACAAAATCTCTTGAATATACACATGAATAACTTTTTCCTGGACACATCTTCCTGAGCAAGGGAAACAAAATAAAAAATGAACAAGTGGGACTACATCAAACAAAAAGCTTGTGTACAGGAAAGGACACCATCAACAGAACAAAAAGGCATCCCACAATATGGGAGAATATATTAATAAATGACTCATCTGGTAAAGGGTTAACATCCAAAATACATAAATAACTCATATGCCTCAATACCCAAAAAACAAATAGCCCCATTAAGAAATGGGTGAAGGAGCTGAACAGACACTTCTCCAAAGAAGAAATGCAAACTGCCAAGAGGCACATGAAAAGAAGCTCCACATCGCTATACGTCAGGGAAATGCAAATTAAAACCACAATGAGATATCATCTCACACCAGTTAGGATGGCCACTATCCAAAAGACAAATAACAAATGCTGGTGAGGAGGTGGAGAAATGGGAACCCTTCTATACTGTCGGTAAGAATGTAGATTGGTGCAGCCACTGTGAAAAGCAATATGGAGGTTCCTCAAAAAACTAACAGTAGAAATACCATTTGACCCAGTAATTCCACTCCTAAGAATTTACCCAAAGAAAACAAGCCCTGATTCAAAAAAGACATATGCACCCTTATGTTTATTGCAGCACTATTTGCAATAGCCAAGATATGGAAGCAACCGAAGTGTCCATCAATAGATGAATGGATGAAGAAGAGGTGGTATATATACACAAGGAATACTATTCAGGCATAAAAAGGAAAGAAATCCTGCCATTTATGACAACATGGATGGACCTAGGGGGTATTATGCTCAGTGAAATAGGCCAGGCAGAGAAAGACAAATACCATATGATTCTACTTATTTGTGGAATATAAAAACAAAACAACAAAATGAACAAAATGGGAGTAGATTCACAGACACTGAGAAGTGACTGGTAGTTACCATGGAAGAGGGGTTAGAGTGGATGGTGGGGAGGGTGAGAGGAATAAAGGAGCACCAAAATTCTCCATCATAATATAAGTACACAATATAATGCTCTATTACCAATCACAGGGGTGGTAGCACAGCATGGAGAATATAGCCAATGATTATGTAACATCTTCCTATGTTAACACATAGTAACTGCATAGTTGGGGTAAGGAATATAATAATATGCTTAACTGTTGAACCACTGTGTTGTGTACTTGAAACCAATATAAGATTGTGTATCAATGATACTTCAATTTTAAAAAATCTAAGCAATTGGTTCCAGTAGCCATGCTCTCACCTCTCTGCTAAGATAAATCAAATTTTCACAATACTTATAAGTTCTAATGGAGTGGCATTATTGCAAATCTTTCCTGAAGTTGAAAAATATACAACATACCAAATCTGCTAGTACAAAGTAGGGGAGGAAATATTATTTTTCAATTTTAGGATAATAGTAAATAAATAACAGTAATAAATAGTAAATAAATAATAATTTATTTATCATTCTTCTAGACACTGATGAAGAATAGCTTCCTTTTTCTTTTTCTTCCAGTCATATGTCAAGAGGCAATATCTATATATACTAAATAAGATAATGGGCTTTAGAATTGAAATAACTGAGATTTGATCTCTTGACTTTGCTGCTTAAGTTATGGAACTTTGGGGGGCTCATTTTTCTTATATATTAAAAATAGATTTAATAATGCCTACACATCACCATTGTGTGTATTAAATATGGTATAAGTTATTGTATATGAAATCTTAGCATAATCCCTTGCTTGTAGTAGACACTGAACAGGTGGGAGCTTTCTTTAGTCATCAGGATCAGGTATCCTTTTATACTTTAGAACCAGTCAGGTCTTCTAGAGAGGGGCAGGGCAATTTTTTGGGACTTCTTAGCAAGACTAAACTTGAAAGAGAAGAAAGAACTTATCAGTGGCTTTAGTTATTTAGTTATATTTGTTCTAGATGAGAATATTAAAATACAGAATTAAGAAACTCTTCTTCCTCATGCATGCATTTTATCTATAAATCTTACTTTAATCATTTTCTTGCATTCTGGACTCTAACCAGACCCCAATCCTGGCTTTTAAGAGATATTATTTCAGGATTATCTCCATATGCCTTTTAGGGATATGGTCAGATTCTCTCCCAAAGTGTGGCTTCTGTTAGAACACCTCATCAGAGTTCTGATGGCAGAAGAAAGTTAGCTAGGAACAGGTCTTGTTCCTTGGCCAAGATGAATTCTGATGCCGGATATTACCTAATATCCTGCTGACCAATGCTCTGTAGGGCCCAAGGCCTTGGTTATACAAGTCACTGAGAGCCCTTTTGGTGTAAGTGTGGGAAAATTTTTGTATAAGTGGCCACAGACCTGTATTTAGGGGTAAAAAATATCATTAAGGGATAAATTTTTAAAAGCATAGAGAGAGAGAGAGAGAGAGAGAGAGAGAGTCTATTTGGTAAATAACTGAAGTATTTTATCCACTAGATGTCACTGTTGGACTTGAAAAATAAACATGCACTTATAAAATAAGAAAGTTAAATTCTTTAATCTTACAGTGGTATATTTCTTTCTCTATATCAGAAGATACCAGCAGATTACCCAGACTGATCTTATCTCAAGATAATTTCTTTTCCAAAGAGAAATCAGACAGGAATGTGTTGCACAGAATTTATGATTTGGCCAGATCTGGAAGCATCTAAAGACTGTGAGGAATGACAACTTTCAAAACCTAATCTGGTAAAAAACTTAAAAAACGTTTTTGTAAATTGAAGTATAGTTCACATATAATATTATTGGTTCCAGGTGTACAATAGTTATTTGGTAATTACATACATTATGAAATGGTTACCATAGTACGTGTACTTACCATCTGTCACCATACAAACTTATTACAATATGATTTACTATATTCCTAATGCTGTTAGTAAAGAGCTTTTCATTTCCCTACTGGCCTGTTCATTTTGGGGCAAGAGGTTCTTTAACTCTTCATGACTTGTGTCCTGCTTGTAACTCAGGGCCAGCTGTCTTCTGAGGATGGAAGACTGTCAGAAAGCCTCCCTCTTTCACATCTCAACCACTTTTGTGTTCCAGGTCCTCAAAATATAAAGTATAATCATATTTCAATTTAAAAATTTTAATATTAAACATTTCTCTATTCAAGGAATTACAAAGGTAAGTCAGAATTTTCTTTGTTTTCCATTCTCCATTGCATTTATTAACAAAATGGAAACAAAAACTCCCCTGCATAATGTTTTTGAGCCCTTGAATGTTTCTCTGTTCCTGAAGTTAAATGGAAATAGAACAGATGGAAGCACTGTAGGCTATGACACATGTGCTACACAGAGAGAGCAGAGTCAAAAGCTGTTTCTGCTTTCCAAAGTGGAAGGGAGGATGGAAGGGAGGGAGAAAGGAAGGGAGGAAGGGAGGGAGGGAGGGAGTAGGGAGGAAGGGAAGGAGGGAAGGAAGGATTAACTTTGATAGTAATAAAACTAGTGTGATATTAGTATCAAACAGGTAAATAGATCAATGGAATAGAATACAGAGACTAGAAATAAACCCACATATATATATTCATTTAATTGTCAACAGAAGGACAAAAAGACATTAATTCATGAGATAAAGGATAAACTTTTCAACTGAAAAAACTGGCTGTACTTATGCAAAAAAAACGCTCCAATCTATGCTTCCAGACATATTCAAAATTTAACTCAAATGGATTATGGGCCTAATTGAAAACTAAAATGATAAAACATCGAGAGGAAATATAGGAGGAAATCTTTAACTTTGGGTCGGGCAAAGAATTCCTACAGATGATATAAAAAGCATAATCCATAAAAAGAAAGCAAAAAAGAAAAATTATATTAAATCAAAGGTTTAAAAACTTCTTATCTTCAAAAAACATGGTTGGGGAATGAAAAGAGTAGCCAGACTAGGAAAATATGTTTGCCTGATCACTTATCTGATAAAGAACTTGTACCCAGAACATAAAGAATTCTCAAAATTCACTAATAAAAAAATAAACAATCCAGTAAAACAGTGTGTGAAAATTTGGACAGACATTTTACCAAAGTATATATATGCATGGCAAGTAAACACATAAACAATGCTCAAAATAATTAGTCATTCAGGAAAGACAAATTAAACTCAAATGATAATATCACTGCATACATGTTATAAAGTGTATAATTAAAAAGACTGACCAAGTGAAAGACCTATACCCTGAAAACTACAAGACACTCATGAGAGAAATTAAAGAAGACACCAATAAATGGAAATATATCCCATGCTCATGGATAGAAAGAATTAATATTGTCAAAATGGCCATCCTGACTAAAACAATCTACAGATTCAATGCAATTCCTATGAAAATACCAACAACATTCTTCCACGAACTAGAGCAAATAGATCTAAAATTCATATGGAACCACAAAAGACCCTGAATAGCCAAAGCAATCCTGAGAAGGAAAAATAAAGCTGGGGGGATTATGCTCCCTGACTTCAAGCTCTACTACAAAGCCACAGTAATCAACACAATTTGGTACTGGCACAAGAACAGACCCATAGACCAATGGAACAGACTAAAGAGCCCAGATAAAAACCCAAGCATATATGGTTAATTAATATATGATAAAGGAACCATGGACATACAATGGGGAAATGACTTCTTCGACAACTGGTGTTGGCAAAACTGGACAGCTACATGCAAGACAATGAAACTGGATTATTGTCTAACTAAACACACAAAAGTAAACTGGAAATGGATCAAAGACCTGAATGTAAGTCATGAAACCATAAAACTCTTAGAAGACAAAATAGGCAAAAATCTCCTGAATATAAGCATGAGCAACTTCTTCCTGAATGCATCTCCTCGGGCCAGGGAAACAAAACCAACAATGAACAAATGGAAATCCATCAAGTTAAAAAGCTTCTGTCCAACAAAGGACACCATCAGCAGAACAAAAAGGCATCCTACAGTATGGGAAAATATATTTGTAAAGACATAGCCAACTGGGGGTGAACATCCAAATATATAAAGAACTCACGTGCCTCAACACCCAAAAAGCAAATAACCCAATTGAAAAATGAGCAGAGGATATGAACAGATACTTCTCCAAAGAAGAAATTCAGATGGCCAACAGGCACATGAAAAGATGCTGCACATCGCTAATTACAAGGGAAATGCAAATTAAAACCACAATAAGATATGGCCTCACACCAGTTAGGATGACCAACATCAAAAAGACTAGGAAAAACAAATGCTGGTGAGGATGTGGAGAAAGGGGAAAATGTAGGAGGGTTCCTACATTGCTTGTGGGAATGTAAATTAGTTCAACCATTATGGAAAGCAATATGGAGGTTCCTCAAAAAACTAAAAATACAAATATGATTTGACCCAGAAATTCTACTCCTAGGAATTTACCCAAAGAAAACAAGTTCTCAGATTCAAGACATATGCACCCGTATGTTTGTTGCAGTATTATTTACAATAGCCAAGGTATGGAAGCAACCTAAGTGTCCATCAGTAGATGAATGGATAAAGAAGAGGTGGTATATATACATAATGATATACATAATGGATATTATTCAGCCATAAGAAAATAAATCCTGCCATTTGCAACAACATGGATGGAGCTAGAGGGTATTATGCTCAGTGAAATAAGCCAGGTGGAGAAAGACAAGTACCAAATGGTTTCCCTCATTTGTGGAGTATAAAATGAAGAAAAACTGAAGGAAAAAAACAGCAGTAGACTCACAGACTCCAAGAAGGGATTAGTGGTTACCAAAGGGGAGGGGTGGGAGATGGTGGGTGGGGAGGGAGGGAAGGAGAAGGGGATTGAGTGGTATTATGATTAGTATACATGGTGTGTGTGGGGTCACAGGGAAGACAGTGTAGCACAGAGAAAACAATTAGTGACTTTGTGGCATCTTACTACACTGATGGACAGTGACTTCAATGGGCTGTGGGGGGCACTTGATAATATGGGTGACTGTAGTAACCACAATGTTTTACATGTGAAACCTTCATAAGAATGTATATCAGAACTTCTGGGAAGATGGCAGCGCGAGCATGGTGGCGGAAATCTCCTCCCCAAACCATATGTTTTTATGAAAATACAACAAATAAAACTATTCCTAAAAAAGAGACCAGAAGATACAGGACAGCACACAGCCTGCATATACACTTGAGAGGACTCAGCACACTGCGACGCGGGTAAGATACGGAGCTGTAACCTGGCGGGACCCGAGCACTCCCCCACCCCAGCACAAAGGCGAGAGGAGAGGATTCAGAGCCAGGAGGGAGTGGAAGTACAGGCCCGCGAAATAACCAGCCCTGGTGATCTGCGCCAGGAGTGCTGACACACATCGCACAGTGTATGGGAGATTGGAGAGACAGAGGGTGCAGGATCTGAGCTTGGGAACACACCCAGGCCCTCGCAGCCAGCTCCCCTGGACAAAAGAAAAGTATGTGCTTTTTTTTAGTGGTCTTAAAGAGACAAGGGCCCAGGATCGTCCCAGCACACTCGGCCCAGCAGGCTAGGAGTCCTGGAGAATTTCGGACTCCTTGGCTTGTGACTGGGAAAAAGTAGCCGCACTCAGACCTCTCACAGAGATTAACAGCCTCGCATTCGTTCCCACCCCGGCCAGAGCTACAAAGGGCCCTGCGGTGGCGCACGGCCGTGGCTGCAGAATAGTGGAGCAACAGCACCACCTACAGCACCCCCACAGAATCTACTCCTGGTGGGCGTTTTTTTTTCTTTTCTTTCTTTTCCTTCCTTCTTTCTTTTCTTTCTTTTTATTTTTTAAGTCTTAAAGAACCCAGCTGGCATACGTGGCACCTACCAGTGACCCCTCTATCGCCATGAAAAGAGAGAGGAATATGGTACAAACAAAACTTACCCAGACCCAGACAACACAAGAAAGGGAACCTGAAGGGATGGAAATGCACAACTTCCTGAAAAAGAATTCAGAACAAAAGTCATAACCATACTGATGGATGTACAGAGAAATATGCAAGAGCTGAGGAAAGACGTCAGGGAAGTGAGAAAAGACAATGCACAAATGAGACAAGTGATCGATGGGCTTAACAGCAGACTGGATGAGATGCAAGAGACTTTTAACGGAATAGAAATCAGAGAACAGGAATACAGAGAAGCTGAGGCAAAGAGAGATAAAAGGATCTCTAGGAATGAAAGAATATTAAGAGAAATGTATGACCAATCCAAACGGAACAAAATTCACATTATAGGAGTACCAGAAGAGAAGAAAGAGAAAAAGGGATAGAAAGTGTCTTTGAAAATAATTGTTGAAAACATCTCCATGCTGGGGAAGGAAGTTGTCTCCCAGTACACGGAAGTTCACAGATCTTCCAACACAAGGGACTCAACGAAGACAACACGAAGACATATAACAACTAAAAAGGCAAAGATCAAACATAAAGACACAGTATTAAAGGCAGCTAGAGAGAGAAAAAAGATCACCTACAAAGGAAAACCCATCAGACTATCATCAGACTTCTCAAAAGAAACATTACAGGCCAGAGAGAATGGCATGATATATTTAACGTAATGAAACAGAAGGGCCTCGAACCAAGAATATTGTATACAGCACGATTATCATTTAAATATGATGGAGGGATTAAACAATTTCCAGACAAACGAAAGTTAAGAGAGTTTCCCTCTCATAAACCACCTCTACACGATATCTTAAATAGACTGCTCTAGAGGGAAGCACACCTAAGGCTAAAAAGATGTCACCAGAGAAAATAAAGTCATAGCAAAGAAGGCAGACCATCCAAATACTAACTAAAGGCAAAGAATAAAACACCTAGTATATAAAGAATGGAGTAGGAAGAATAAGAAGGGAGAGAAATAAAGAAACATCAGACGGTGTTTACAATAACTTAACAAGAAAGTTAAGTTAGATTGTTAGATAGTAAAGAAGCAACCCTCGAACCTTTGGTAACTACGAATCTAAAGCCTGCAATGGCAATAAATACATATCTATCGATTATCACCCTAAATGTAAATGGACTGAATGCACCAATCAAAAGACACAGAGTAATAGAATGGATAAAAAAGCAAGACCCATCTATATGCTGCTTACAAGAGCCTCACCTCAAACGCAAAGATATGCACAGATTAAAAGTGAAGGGATGAAATAAGATATGTCATGGAAACAACAAAGAGAAAAAAGCAGGAGTTAGAGTAGTTGTATCAGAAAAAATAGACTTCAAAACGAAGAAAGTAGCAAGAGATAAAGAAGGACATTACATAATGATAAAGGGGTCAGTCCAACAAGAAGATATAACCATTATAAATATATATGCACCCAACACAGGAGCGCCAGCATATGTGAAACAAATAAGAACGAAATTAAAGGAGGACATAGACAGCAATGCATTCATTTTAGGAGACTTCAACACACCACTCACCCCAAAGGACAGATCAACCAGACAGAAAATAAGTAAAGACACAGAGGCACTGAACAAGGCACTGGAACAGATGGACCTAACAGACATCTACAGAACTCTACACCCAAAAGCAACAGGATACACATTCTTCTCAAGTGCACATGGAACATTCTCCAGAATAGACCACATACTAGGCCACAAAAAGAATCTCAATAAATTCAAAAAAATTGAAATTCTACCAACCAACTTCTTAGATCACAAAGGAAAAAAATTAGAAATAAATTTTAGAAAGAAATCAAAAAGGCTCACAAATACATGGAGACTTAACAACATGCTCCTAATTAATCAATAGGTTAATAACCAAATCAAAACAGAAATCAAAGAATATATGGAGACTAATGACAACAACAACACAAAGCCACAACTTCTGCGGGATGTGGCAAAGGCAGTTCTAAGAGGAAAGTATATTGCAATCCAGGCCTATTTAAAGAAGGAAGAACATTCCCAAATGAATAGTCTAAAGACACAATTACTGAAATTGGAAAAAGAAGAACAAAGGAGGCCCAAAGCCACCAGAAGGAGGGACATAATAAAGATCAGAGAACAAATAAATAAAATTGAGAAGAATAAAACATTAGAAAAAAATCAATGAAACCAAGAGTTGGTTCTTTGAAAAAATAAACAAAATAGATAAACGCCTAGCCAGACTCATTAATAGAAAAAGAGAATCTACAGACATAAACGGAATCAGAAATTAGAAAGGAAAAATCACGACGGACCCCACAGAAGTACAAAAAATCATAAGAGAATATTATGAGAATCTATATGCTAACAAGCTGAAAACCTAGAAGAAATGGACAACTTCTTAGAAAAATACAATCTTCCAAGACTGACCAAGGAAGAAACAGAAAAACTAAACAGACCAATCACCAGCAACGAAATTGAATCAGTAACCAAAAAACTACCCAAGAACAAAACCACCAGACCAGATGGATTCACCTCTGAATTCTACCAGACATATAGAGTAGAAATAACACCCATTCTCCTTAAAGTTTTTCAAAAAATAGAAGAGGAGGGAATACTTCCAAACTCATTCTATGAAGCCAGCATCACTCTAATACCAAAACCTGGAAAAGACCTCACCAAAAAAGAAAATTACAGACCAATATCCCTAATGAATGTAGATGCAAAAATACTCAACAAAATATTAGCAAACCGAATTCAAAAATACATTAAGAGGATCATACACCATGATCAAGTGGGATTCATCCCAGGGATGCAAGGATGTTACAACATTCGAAAATCCATCAACATCATCCACCACATCAACAAAAAGAAGGACAAAAACCACATGATCATCTCCATAGATACTGAAAAAGCATTTGACAAAATTCAGCATCCATTCCTGATTAAAACTCTCAACAAAATGGGTATAGAGGGCAAGTACCTCAACATCATAAAGGTCATATATGACAACCCACAGCTAACATCATACTTAACAGCGAGAAGCTGAAAGCTTTTCATATAAGATCGGGAACAAGACAGGGATGCCCACTGTCTCCACTGTTATTCAACATAGTACTGGAGGTCCTAGCCACGGCAATCAGACAAAACAAAAACATACAAGGCATCCAGATTGGTAAAGAAGAAGTCAAACTGTCCCTCTTTGCAGATGACATGATACTGTACATAAAAAACCCTAAAGACTCCACTCCAAAACTACTAGAACTAATATCTGAATTCAGCAAAGTTGCTGGATACAAAATTAACACACAGAAATCTGTTGCTTTCCTGTACACTAACGATGAACTAACAGAAAGAGAAATCAGAAAAACAATTCCATTCACAATTGCATCAAAAAGAATAAAATACCTAGGAATAAACCTAACGAAGGAAGTGAAAGACCTGTACTCTGAACACTACAAGACACTCCTAAGAGAAATTAAAGAGAACACTAACAAATGGAAATTCATCCTAAGCTCTTGGCTAGGAAGACTAAATATTGTCAAAATGGCTATACTACCTAAAGCAATCTACAGATTCAATGCAATCCCTATCAAACTACCAACAGCTTTCTTCAATGAACTCAGACAAATAATCCTAAAATTCATATGGAACCACAAAAGACCCCGAATAGCCAAAGCAATCCTGAGAAGGAGGAATAAAACAGGGGGAATTATGCTCCCTGACTTCAAGCTCTACTACAAAGCCACAGTAATCAAGACAATTTGGTATTGGCACAAAAACAGTCCCACGGACGAATGGAACAGAATAGGAAATCCAAACATTAACCCAAACATATATAGTCAATTAATGTTTGATAAAGAAGCCTTCGATATACAATGGGGAGATGACAGCCTCTTCAGCAGCTGGTATTGGAAAACCTGGACAGCTACATGTAAGAGAATGAAACTGCACTACTGTCTAACCCCATACACAAAGGTAAACTCAAGGTGGATCAAAGACCTGAATGTAAGTCATGAAACCATAAAACTCTTAGAAAAAAACATAGGCAAAAATCTCTTGGACATAAACATGAGCAACTTCTTCATGAACATATCTCCTGGGGCAAGGGAAACAAAAGCAAAAATGAACAAGTGGGACTATATCAAGCTGAAAAGCTTCTGTACAGCAAAGGACACCATCAGTAGAACAAAAAGACATCCTACAGTATGGGAGAATATATTCATAAAAAACGTATCTGATAAAGGGTTGACATCCAAAATATATAAAGAACTCATGCACCTTAACAAACAGAAAGCAAATAATCCAATTAAGAAATGGGCAGAGGACATGAATAGACACTTCTCTAAAGAAGAAATTTAGATGGCCAACAGGCACATGAAAAGATGCTCCACATCGCTAATCATCAGAGAAATGCAGATTAAAACCACAATGAGATATCACCTCACACCAGTGAGGATGGCCAACATCCAAAACACAAACAACAAATAATGTTGGCGAAGATGTGGAGAAAAGGGAACCCTCTTACACTGCTGGTGGGACGGCAAATTAGTTCAATCATTGTGGAAAGCAGTATGGAGGTTCCTCAAAAAACTCAAAATAGAAATACCATTTGACCCAGGAATTCCACTCCCAGGAATTTACCCTAAGATTGCAGCAGCCCAATTTGAAAAGGACAGATGCACCCCTATGTTTATTGCAGCACTATTTACAATAGCCAAGAAATGGAAGCAACCTAAGTGTCCATCAGTAGATGAATGGATAAAGAAGATGTGGTACATATACACAATGGAATATTATTCAGCCATAAGAAGAAAACAAATCCTACCATTTGCAACAACATGGATGGAGCTAGAGGGTATTATGCTCAGTGAAATAAGCCAAGCCGAAAAAGACAAGTATCAAATGATTTCACTCATATGTGGAGTATAAGAGCAAAGAAAAAAAAGCTGAAGGAACAAAACAGCAGCAGACTCACAGAACCCAAGAACGGACTAATAGTTACCAAAGGGAAAGGGACTGGGGAAAATGGGCGGGAAGGGAGGGATAAGAGGGAAAAATGGGGCATTACGATTAGCAGATGTAATGTTGCGGGGGCACGGGGAGGGCAGTACAACTCAGAGAAGACAAGTAGTGATTCTATAGCATCTCACTATGCTGATGGACAGTGACTGTAATGGGGTTGGTGGGGGGGACCTGATGAAGGGGTAGTTTAATAAGCGTAATATTGCACATGTTGTTGTAGATTAATGATAATAAAATAAATTATATTAAAAAAAAAGAATCAGTGAAAGCAGGAGTTGGTTCTTCGAGAAAATAAACACAATAGATAAACCCCTAGCCAGACTTATCAAGAAGAAAAGAGAGTCTACACACATAAAAAGAATCAGAAATGAGAAATGAAAAATCATGAAGGACACCACAGAAATACAAAGAATTATGAGAGAATACTATGAAAAATTATATGGTTACAAACTGGATAACCAAGTAGAAATCGACAATTTTCTAGAAAAATACAACCTTCCAAGGCTGACCCAGGAAGAAACAGAAAAACTGAATAGACTAATTACCAGCAAAAAAATTGAATTGGTAATCAAAGAACTACCTAAGAACAAAACACCTGGACCAGATGGTTTCAATGCTGAATTTTATCAAACATTTAGTGAAGACATAATACCCATCCTCATTAAAGTTTTCCAAAATTTAGAAGAGGAGCGAATACTCCCAAACTCATTCTACGAGGCCAACATCACTCTAATACCAAAACCAGGGAAAGACACCACAAAAAAAGAAAATTACAGACCAATATCCCTGATGAATGTAGATGCAAAAATACTCAACAAAATAGTAGCAAACCGAATTCAAAAATACATCAAGAGGATCATACACCATGATCAAGTGGGATTCATCCCATGGATGCAAGGATGGTACAACATTCGAAAATCCATCAGTATCATCCACTACATCAACAAAAAGAAGGACAAAATAACATGATCATTTCTATATATACCGAAAAAGCATTTGACAAAATTCAACATCCATTCATGATAAAAACTACACAAAATGGGTATACAGGGCAAGTCCCTCAACAAAATAAAGGCCATACATGACAAACCCACAGTGAACATTATACGTAACAGCAAGAAGCTGAAAGCTTTTCCTTTAAGATTGGGAACAAGACATGGATGCCCATTCTCCCCTCTTTTATTCAACATAGTTCTGGAAGTCCTCGCCATGGCAGTCAGACAACACAAAGAAATAAAAGGCATCCAGATTGGCAAGGAAGAATCAAACTGTCCCTCTTTGCAGATGACATGATACTGTACATACAAAACCCTAAAGAATCCACTTCAAAACTATTAGATCAGATATCTGAATTCAGCAAAGTTTCAGGATGCAAAAGTAACACATAGAAATCTGTTGCATTCCTATACACTAACCATGAACTCGCAGAGAAAGAAATCAGGAAAACAATTCCATTCTCAATCGCATCCAAATGAATAAAATACCTAAGAATAAACCTAACCAAGGAAGTGAAAGACCTATACCCTGAAAACTACAAGACACTCTTAAGAGAAATTAAAGAGGACACTAATAAATGGAATTCATCCCATGCTCTTGGCTAGGAAGAATTAATATTGTCAAAATGGCCATCCTGCCTAAAGCAATCTACAGAATCAATGCAATCCCTATCAAAATACCTATAGCATTCTTCAATGAACTAGAGCAAATAGTTCTAAAATTCATATGGAACCACAAAAGACCCCGAATAGCCAAAGCAATCCTGAGAAGGAAGAATAAAGCAGGGGGAATTACGCTCCCTGACTTCAAGCTCTGCTACAAAGCCACAGTAATCGAGACAATCTGGTACTGGCACAAGAACAGACCCTTAGACCAGTGGAACAGAATAGAGAGTCCAGATGTAATCCTAAGCATATATGGTCAATTCGTATACGTTAAAGGAGCCATAGATATACAGTGGGGAAATGACAGCCTCTTCAACACCTGGTGTTGGCAAAACTGGATAGCTGTATGTAAGAAAATGAAACTGGATTACTGTCTAACCCATACACAAAAGTAAACTCGAAATGGATTAAAGACCTGAATGTAAGTCATGAAACCATAAAACTCTTAGAAGACAAAATAGGCAAAAGTCTCCTGAATATAAGCATGAGCAACTTCTTCCTGAACATATCTCCCCAGGCAAGGGGAACAAAAGCAAAAATGAACCAATGGGACTATATCAAAGTAAAAAGCTTCTGTACAGCAAAGGATACCATCAGTAGAACAAAAAGACATCCTGCAGTATTGGAGAATATATTCATAAATGACATATCCGATAAGGGGTTGACATTCCAATTATATAGAGAGCTCATGCACCTCAACAAACAAAAAGCAAATAATCCAATTAAAAAATGGGTAGAGGAGCTGAACAGACACTTTTCCAAAGAAGAAATTCAGATGGCCAACAGGCACATGAAAAGATGCTTCACATCACTAGTTATCAGAGAAATCAAATTAAAACCACTATAAGATATCACTTCACAGCAGTTAGGATGGCCACCATCCAAAAGACAAAGAACAACAAATGTTGGCGAGGATGTGGAGAAAGGGGAACCCTCCAACAGTGCTGGTGGGAATGTAAATTAGTACAACCATTGTGGAAAGCAGTATGAAACTTCCTAAAAAACTCAAAATAGAAATACCATTTGACCCAGGAATTCCACTCCTAGGAATTTACCCTAAGACTGCAGCAGCCCAGTTTGAGAAAGACATAGGCACCCCTATGTTTATCGCAGCACTATTTACAATAGCCAAGAAATGGAAGCAACGTAAATGTCCATCAGTAGATGAATGGATAAAGAAGATGTGGTATATATACACAATAGAATATTATTCAGCCATAAGTAGAAAAGAAATCCTTCCATTTGCAGCAACATGGATGGAACTAGAGGGTATTATGCTCAGTGATATAAGCCAGGCAGAAAAAGACAAGTATCAGATGACTTCACTCATCTGTGGAGTATAAGAACAAAGAAAAAAATAGAGGGAACAAGTCAGCAGCAGACTCACAGAACCCAAGAATGGACTAACAGTTACCAAAGGAAAGGGACTGGGGAAGATGGGTGGGAAGGGAGGGAATAGGGGGAAAAACGGCTATTACAATTAGCACACATAATGTAACAGGTGTAGAGGTGTGGTGGGGGGATAAGGGGAAGGCAGTATAGCACAGAGAAGGCAAGTAGTGATTCTATAGCCTCTTACTACGCTGATGGACAGTGACTGCAATGGGGTATGTGATGGGGACTTGATAATAGGGGGAGTCTAGTAACCATAATGTTGCTCATGTAATTGTATTTTAATAGTAGCAAAAAAAAGAATGTGTCCAGCCTCATCTTACACATTTCTCCTCACTCACTGCACTGTTACACAGGCAGGGAAGGAAGTGAGGGACATCTTACATTTACCTCCTCTTTTATCCACACATAGTTTCCTAGGAAAAGTCTCAAAGTGTGGATTCAAGCAATGATACAAAAACTTGTCATAAGTGACAACACTTTCTGAGGAAAAGAAGGGAATTAACATCTACTGCACATCTTCCTTTCTTAGGGTTTCCAGTAAGGGCAAGGCTATTTGCAGATTTTTATTTCTGCTGAATTATAGAGTCATATCTCTGACTTCAGATTCCACTAGTATCAGAGGTTAATGGATTGCTGTGAGAATTTTGTCATTGTTGTTTATTTGTTTGGATGAGACCTCATCCTGTTTAAATGTCTATCTTGACTAAAAAAATTTCTGCACAGCAAAGGAAGCCATCAACAGAATGAAAAGACAACCTACTCATAAAAAGAAAATATTTTCAAATGACATATCCAATAAAGGATTAATACAAAAATATATAAAGAACTCATATAATTCAACACACACAAAAAAAATCCCACATAATCAGATTAAACAATGGGCTGAGGACCTGAATAGACATTTGTCCAAAGAAGACATACATATAGCCAACAGACACATGAAAGCATGCTCAGCATCATTAATCATCAGGAAAATGCAAATAAAAAACATAATAAGATATCACTTCACATCAGTCAGAATGGCTAGTATCAAAAGGAAAAGAAATAAAAAGTGTTGGCGAGGATGTTGGCCCAGTGCACTCTTGGTGAGAATGTAAACTGGTGCAGTCACTATGGAAAACAGCATTGAGGTTCCTTGAAAAACTAAAAATAGAAATACCATATGACTCAGTAATTCCACTTCTGAGTATTTACCTGAAGAAAACAAAATCTGTGATTTGAGAAGATATATGCACCCCTACATTTATTGCAGCATTATTTATAATAGTCAAGATATGGTGGCAACCCAAATGTCCATTGGAAGATGAATGGATAAAGATGCAGTACATATGCACAATGGACTATTACTCAGCCACAAAAAAGAATGAAATCTTGTATTTGTGGCAATGTGGATATACTTGGAGGGTATCATGCTAAATGAAATAAGTCAGAGAAAGACAAATACCATGATTTCCTTTATATACAAAATTTAAAAAAATAAATAAACAAGCAAACAAAATAAATACAGAGAACAAAATGGTGTTTCCCATAGGGGAAAAGGGTAGAGGGATGGGTGAAATAGGGAGAGGGGATAAAGAGATACAAACTTCCAATTATAAAATAAATGAGTCATGGGGATAAAAACTAAAGCATAGGGAATATAGTCAATAATACTGTAATAGCTTTATTTGGTGACAGGAGGTGACTACATATATCTTGGTGAGCATTTCATAATGTATATAATTGCTGAATCACTGTGTTGTACACCTGATACCAGTATAATATTGCACTTCAACTATACTTCAATAAAAAATAAATACATAAAAGTGAAAGAAAAAATAAGCTCAGTTATTTCACATGTAGATTGTAAAAATTAAAGTCACCAACAGTTATGAAGTTCTAAGATATGATGGCACAAAGTCCTGATGAGCAGTTAAGTGTCCTATTTAATTAGGTAAAAGTGAGGAAATAAGCTTAAGCAATGCAGATAGTTTAAAAGCAAAGGTTAAATGATGTTTTATGGATTCATTTGACTTGTGAAAATTCGTTGATCTGTGTAGTTATAATTATATATTTTGTTTTGTATAATTTGTGTACATATTATTTTTCAAGAAAATATTTTTCTGAACCAAATCATATATTGTATATTTTATTTTCATTGGTATTAAAATATCTATTAAATATCCACATACATGTTCTGCTCTACCGATACTAAAGGAGGTAGCATTCACAGATAAAGCCTGAAACTTCTTGTACTTTGTTTTCTCAAATAGATAATGTATGTGAAGATAGAGGTATAACAGACCAACAGACACTCAATGAGCTGACCACTGACTGACAGAAGTACTACGTATCTTTATATATGATAAAACCACAGCTAAGCTCTAGCACCTTTTCATTAATATCCGTTTATCCTTTGTCCCTGCATCATTGTCCATGGATCATTTAGAAGTAGTATTTGTACACCTGAAATCAATATAATATTGTATATCAGCTGTATTTTAGTAAAAAAGTAGTATCTGTTCAGATTGCCAGTTCCCTTCCCAAATCTCAAATTAATAATTCCTTATTAATGGCATATAGTGTGCTTTGCACCGTTCCTTATTCCTTTAACCCAATGTTTCTAAAACTTTAGTCTTTCACCTAGTATTTTCACAATTTTTGCAATGATAAAAAATAATTTTATGTTGACTCATATTCCTTTCTTTGTAATACTTACTTTAACCTAGTCCTAAGCATTAATATCCATGGACTTACAAATTTGTTTTTTTAAAAAGGTGTGCCAGTATAACATCAGCAAAAATAATCACATGAACCTCAGTGGTATGCTAACTACACTTGAATAACCACTATGTTAATCTAGTCAGCTTTGCTATCACCCAGTAAGAATGATAAATGTACCAACATAGAATCCTGCCCTGCAGAACATAAGCTGCTCTATCTTCTATCTCAAAAGGTAGGCTTATTTTTTGTAATCTCTTATAAGTAGACACATTCCAAGATATGCCTAACAAAGAATATTTAATGAACTGTTCTGAAATTTCTGAATTTAACTTGTTCTTATATTTCACAGATTATCTCTTAGAAAATTCATGTTTTTTTCTTTGTTTAAAGTTCTTCAGATTGATTTAGTAATTACTGAAATTTACTTTGATAACAGTGACACAAATATATTCCTCTTAATTCTTCTCTTGCAGAATACTGTAAATCAAACCCTGCATTCATGGAGTTAAAATAATAAGTAAAGAATTTTACCTGGAGAATAAATAAGTCTCTCTTTGTTCTTTATTCAACTGATGTCTACTGAATGTATACTATGTACCTGCTCTTTTTCTAGGTGCTGACGATGCATCAGTAAAAAACTGTTAGAAGTAGATAAAACCACTTTTATCATGCATATATTATAATATAAAATTTTATGAAAAAATTTATGGTACATATTTACTTTTGAGATACTCCCACCAGTGTTTTCTAGTATCTCATTCCTTAAATATTATTCTAATTTTGAAAAGATCCAAATATTTCAATTAATATTTTAATTCATATTTATAATTCTTACTTTTAAAAGTTATTTATTCTCAGCATTTGTGTATGAAAATATTTCAAATACATAGAAAAGAGCCAACAATAATTTAAGATTTTTCTTCTCTGTTTGTTCAGACTAAAAACACTGGGGTCACTGACTCACTTCACTTACTATGCTTCAGGGTTTTTGCAGTACCATTATACCAACTGTGGTATTTTTTTTTTCAAAATACTTTGAAGTTGACTCATTTTCCTTTTATTCTAAAACCTACTTCAACTACTTCATTCCTCTCCTTGACCTATATCCCTCAAGTTTTGTCAGTTTTATCTTCAAAATATACCTGGAATTCTATCACTTCTCATCATTCCCACTACCATCTTGGTCCAAGACAGCATCATCTATTGCTTGGATCATTACAGGCATCCACAGTGGATTTGCCGACTTCTGCCCTTGCCCCTCCCCATCCACAATTTGTCCTCAACACAGCACCCACGAGAATCCTGTTAAAATGTAGTCAGATAATATTATTCTTGTGCTCAAATCACTACAATGAATTATCAACTCATACAGAACAGAGATCAGAAAATATTCTTAATGTTCTATTTCTACAAATTACCTAAGTTTTTGTATGTAGTTGTAGTAGATTCATTTTCACTATTAGATGATATTCTATTATAAGAAAATAACTCATTTTATTAATCCACTCTTTCAACTATGGACATTTGGAGGGCCTTTCATTTGGTTTGCTATTACAAATAGTGCTGACATAGGAAGAAATGTTAAGGGAATTCCTTAAGGATGTAGGAAATGATAAAAGATATAAATTCTGAAATGCAGGAAGGAATGAATAACTCTAATGTTTATAGTTAATTGATTTTGAACATGGATGCCAAGAAAATTTGATGTGGAAACAACAGGTTTTTCAAAGACTGGTGTTGGGATATTGGATATTCACATGCAAAAGAATGAAGTTGTACTCTTCCATCACACCATATACAAAAATTAACTAAAAATGGATCATTGACCAAAATGTAAAAGCTACAACTATGAAACCCATAAAAGGTGTATATCTTCATGCCTTTAGTTTGGGCAATGGTTTCTTAATATTACCCCAAAATACTCCAACAAAAGAAAAAATAGATAAATAAGACCTTATCAAAATTAACATCTTTTGTACTTAAAAGGAAGTCATCAAGGAAATTAAGACACACACAGAATGGTAGCGAAAATATTCTTGTATTTCTCTATACTTGTATTAAGGGACTTGTATTAAGAATGATTAAAGAATTCTTACAACTCACCAATAAAAACACAATTCTATTTTAAAAATGAGCAAGATATCTGAATAGACATTTTTCCAAAGAACATGCTCAAATGGCCAATAATCACACAAAAAATATTCAGTATGCAAGTTAAAACCATGATATACCAGTTCACACCCACTAGAATAGCTAAAATGAAAAAGACAGACAATAATAAGAATTGATAGAATATGGAGAAATTGGAACCCTCATACATTGGTAGTGTTTTTGTAAAATGGTTCAGTCACTTAGGAAAACAATTTGGCAGTTCCTCAAAAATTTTTAAACAGTTAACCTATAACCACATTTCAGTACTAACTCTAATGAGAGGCCTTGGCAAATGACCTATCATAAACATTATTTTCTTCATTTATAAAGTAAAATAGTACCTGTTTGTTAATAATTTATATACTAAAATTCAAACAATAACAACAAAACCAAATGTTTGTTTTTCCAAAGATACCTGTAAGAAAATGAAAAGTCAGGTCATAGACTGGGAAATATATTTGCCAGATAGCACATAAATCTGACAATAGACTATATAAAGAACTCTGACAGAGGGTGGGGAGGAAGGGAGAAGGGGATTAAAGGGCATTATGATTAGCACACATAATGTAGGGGGTGCATGGGGAAGACAGTATAGCACAGAGAAGACAAGTAGTGACTCTGTAGCATCTTATTACACTGATGGACAATGACTGCACTGGGGAATTTGGGGGGACTTGATAATATGGGTGAATGTAGTAACCACAATGTTGCTCATGTGAAACCTTCATAAGATTGAATACCAATGATACCTTAATAATAAAAAAAGAACTCTGACAATACAAACAATCCAATTAAAAATGGACAAAATATTTTAACAGAAGATGCACATATATATATGTATGTACATATATGTATTCAAGTATAATCAGCAACTGAAAAGATGCTCAACCTTATTAATCATAAAGGACACACATATTAAAACATTGCCATAACTCTTTATACCCATTAGAATGCTTAACATTAAAAAGACTGATGATACCAAGTATAATGATTGGAAAGTGTGTGTTGCTTGTGGAAGTGTAAAATGATACAATCACTTTGAAAAACAATTTCACAATTTTTAATAAAATTAAGCCTATATCTACTGAATGTCCTAGAAATTGCATTCCTAGGTATTTTCACAAGAGAAAAGAAAATATGTCTACAAAATGACTTGTACAGAATATTTACAGCAGATTTATCTGTAACCCCAAATTGAAACAACCCAATAACCATCAGCAAGTGTGATGCAGTCACACAATGGAAAATTAATTAGCAATGCAAATAAATGAACTGATACAAGCAAAAGCACAGATAATATAAAAAACATTATTTTGAGAATACAGAAGAATACACTGTGTATGCTATCACTTACATAAAGTCCAGAATAGAAAGAACCAATCTATGCTGATAGAAATCAGATCATTGGTTGCCTGGAAGAAAGGATTGACTACAAGAGGATTAATAGGGGAATTTTCTGGGGTTATGTAAATGTTCTATATTTTGATTTGGAGATGGTAGCTCAGATATATACATTCATTAAAACCTATTGAACTGTATACTTAAAATCTGTGCATTCTGTTCTTAGTAAATTATTCCTCAATAAAGTTTGTCTTAAAAATAATACTACCAGAAATGTATATATGAATCATTTTTTGTATATGTCATGTACATGTACATTTTGTACCTGTTCTAGATATACATGGTGCATACTTAGAAGTGGAAATCCTCTTAGGGTTTGCAAATTTTTAGTTTTACAATATAATATGAAATTGATCTTCAAAATGATTTTATCAACCTACACTTGTACTGGCAGTGTATGAGTTCCTATTGCTCTACATCCTCCTGAGCTGTGCGCAGTCCTTGAGAGGAGATCGTCCACCACTGCAGCCTCTGGGGGGCGCCATGGATGTTCTCAGGTGTTCTACAGCTGGAGCTCAGCTTTCTGGCGGAGCATTCTGAGATTGGTGTTGAATTTCTGGGAGGAAGGTGCTAAACAGTTGAAGCTGTGAGTGCCAAAAGAAAAGGCTGGAGGTATGGCTGTCCTCATGCTGCTGGAGGGATCTGTTTGGACCTGGAAACAGGAGGTTAGTCCTTCTCCCCTTCTCCTGTCTTCCTATCTGTTTCTTATTGGCAAAACCTAAGAGAAATCATCTGGCAGTGGTAACAAACAGTGCTGCAGTGGAGAACCTTGTTCATATGTTTTGTTTTTGTGGCTATAGCTCCTCAGGGTAAATTCTTAGTGGAATTCTAGGTAGCTTTACTAGATATTGCCAAGTTTTTTCTCCATATGGGGTAGAACCATTTTGTACTCTGAGCAGCAATATATGAGAGTGTTTTTCCACAGAGCCCCATGAACAGAGTGCATTGTCAAACTTTTGAATGTTCACCAAACTAATAGGTACTAAATGATATTTTAGAGTAGTTTTAATTCGGATTTCTCTGACGAAGTTGAGCATCATCTCATAGGTTTCAGAACCTTTATGTATCTTTTTCTGTGAATTGTTCATGTCTTTTGCGCATTTTTCTATTGGATTTTGATTTTACTCATTTTTAAACCTACATTAGGGTGATTAGCCCTTTACTTGTCATATAAATAGGAATGTTTCCTCCCAGTTTGCCATTTGTCTTTTGACTTACTTAGCTCTAGAAAAAGAAGAGCATATTAGTACCATTACAGAAATGCCTTATATTTATATATCATTTTTGAGTAAATTGACATCTTTATAATTTTATTTGCCTTATCCAAGAACATGGGGTCCTTTTCATTTGTTCAAGGTTACTATTGTGTTTGAAGATTTTCCCACATAAGTTTGCATATTTTTTTTGTTAAGTTTACTCTTAAGTATTTAACCTTTTTGTTGCTTTTGTAAACAGGTTTACTTTTTTTTTAATTGAAGTATCATTGATATACAATCTTACGTTGGTTTCAAATGAACAACAGGGTGGTCAACAGTTACCCAAATTATTAAATCCTCACCCCTTCTACTGCAGTTACTATCTATCAGTGTAGAAAGATGTTACAGAATCATTGACTATATTCTCCATGCTGTACTACTGTCCTGTGACCAAATTATATTGTGATTGTGAATTATTGTGCCCCTTTATCCCCCGTCTCCCTCCTCTTCCACCTGTCCCAAACCCTCCCTCTTGGTAACCATTAGTCACTTCTTAGTGTCTGTGAGTCTATTGCTATTTTATTCCTTCTGTTTTGCTTTGTTTTTATATTCCACGAATAAGTGAAATCATATGGTATTTGTCTTTCTCTGCCTGGCTTACCTCACTGAGCATAATACTCTCTAGATCCAGCCATGTTAAACAGGTTTACATTTACATTAAGTCTTTTATCTTACTGTTTGACGCATGTGAAGAGTATCTTTTGTGTGTAATTTTAATTCTAACAACATCACTGAATTCTTTATGTTTGTGTTGGTTTTAGCACTGATTCCTTGAGTTTTCTAGGTGTACTCTCATTTCGGCAAATGTAATTTCACTTCTTCCTTCCAGGTATTATGCCTTTAATTGAATTGTTTTGTCTTATTACACTGGCTTATCTCCATTAAAACAGTAAGTTGTAGTGGAGATAGTGAGCATCCTCGCTTTGTTCCTGACCTTAGTAAAAATGCCTCTAATGCTTCCTCAATAAGATGTTGAGGTATATTTTATTATGTTAGGCAGTATCAATTTCTATTTTATTGAAAGTTTTAAAAAGAGAAATATATATTGAAAAAGGCCTTTTCAAAAGCACCTGTGGGAATACTCTGATCATTTTTCTTCTTATATCTATTAATATGATATATTAGTGGTCTTAATATTGAACCACTCCATCTAGGCCATAAAGTGTTTTTTGTTTGGTTGTTTTAGTTTGAATAGACTTAATTTTCTAGAGCAGTTTTAGGTTCACACTAAAACTGAAAAGAAGGTACAGGAAGTTCCCTATGCCCCTGCCCTCCTACACACAAAGCCTCTCCCACTATCAACATCCCCCACCAGAGTGGTACATTGTTACAACTGATAAACCCATACTGACACATCATTATCAACCAAAGTCTGTAGTTTACATTAGAGCTCTTTCTTGGTGTTGTTCATTCTATGTGTTTGGGACAAATTTGTAATGACATGTATCCACCATTATAGTATCATGCAGAGTAGTTTCACTGCCCTAAAAATTCTTTGTGCTCTACATTTTCATCCCACGTCCCCCCACCTAATGCAAACCACTGATCTGTTTACTGTGTGCATAGTTTTGCCTTTTCCAGAATGTCCTAGAGTTGGAATCATCCAGTAGGGAGCCTTTCAGATTAGCTTCTTTCACTTAATATGTATTCAAGATTCTTCTGTGTCTTTTCATGACTTGATAGCTCATTTCTTTTTAGTGCTGAACAACATTCCACTGTCTGAATGTACCAGTTTTTATCCGTTCACCTTCTGAAGGACATCTTAGTTACTTCCAAATTTTGGCAATTATGGACAAAACTGCAGGTTTTTGCATGGATATGTTTTCTACTCATGTGCGTAAATACCAAGGAGTGAGATTGTATCAAGCATTTTTAAAAATGTGCTTTTAGATTATGCTGCTAATATTTGACTTAGAGTTTTTTATGTCCATATTCATAAGTGAGAGTGGTGCAGTATTTGCTATATTTTGGAATCAATTTTATACTGGCTTCAAAAAACAGTTTGGAAGGATTTCTTTTAAAATGCTCTGAAACAACGTACATAGCATCCAAGTATCAGATCTTTGCGGAGTTAGAAAAATTTTGTTGTGAAACTTTGGGCCTGGTGCTTTTTGTGTGGGTAATTTTTTGATATCTTTATTTCTTCTAAAATTGGTTTGTCTAGGTTTTCTATCTTTATTGGGATTCATTTTGGCACATTACTATTTCCATTATATCTAGGTTTTTAAATGTATTTTCATAATACTATGAAAATAATTACATGATACTATGTTACTTTCTGTTTCAGGGCTATACTCCTTTTATAATTTCTTATTTTGAATGTTTATGCTTTCTTCCCCATTTCCCGGATTAGATTTATAAGGGTCTATCATTAAAATCTTTTTAAAAAAATCATGTTTATTTATTGGTACTATTGGTTCTCTGCATTCAACCTCATTGATTTCAGTTTTTATTTTTATTTTTTTCCTTCTACTTTTCTTTGGTTTAGCTTTTTCAGTTAAAATTTTTTCACTTTTTAGTCATTCCTTGATTTTCACTGTACAAAGATTTGAGAGCTATAAAATTTTGTCTAATCACTGATTTGCTTTTTATAGATTCTGATAGTATTGTTTCCATTATCTTTTCTTAAAGAAATTACTTTTGTTCAATTTATATTATATTTTCCATTGTATTTAATACTTCTTTAATAGCACACTTTAAAATTTCCAGGTAGAAAGGACTATCTTCTTATTTTGTTATAAATTTTTAGTTTTATTATAGTATTTATTACTATCATTGTTTAAAATTTGTTTGTTTTACTTGAGGAGTTCTTTGTGACATAATATAAAGCCAATTTTCATGACTGAATCCATATGCACTTGAAAAGAAAGTATACTCTTTATTTTGAGGTATAAATTTGAATATACCATGAGCTCTACTTTATTTATTGTGCTGTTTACATTTTCTATAGCTCTGCTTAATTTGATCCATTAGACTTATCTTGACCTGGGAGAGATATGTTAATGTCTCTTATTTTTATTGTGAGCTGAGCAGGGTGATTGATCCAATGCTTTGCATTTGAAAGAAAAACAAATAACAAAAATATATAACAGAATTTCTCTAAATGAGACATTTAGTTCTGCTAAAATCTTTGCCATGTTCTAATCCAGGAACTGCCACTACCAGATTTATGCCTTTAGGCAAATATTTTACTCTAAGGCCACAGTCCTCTGCTGTGTAAAATGAGGTAAAATGGAATATATTTTTTAATCTTGTACTTTAATTTACCAATTCAATAGAAGGTATTTTTGAAATCATACCCTTCTAAGTAAGCTGCACTGTTAATGACTAAAATTATCACAATAACAGGTATCATTTATTAAGTGCTTACTGCTGCCATTCTCCATGCTTAGCACTTTACATAAATGATTTCATTGAATCTTGGCACATTCATTTTAATTTTTCTTCAAACTCAAGAATGTTGGACTCTGATTAAATTGGCAGAAATTTGATTCATTCATTCAGTATTTTAGGAGACCAACTACTGCATAAATTGGGAGCACACTTGCATGTTGGACACAACTTTCTACTTGAATCAGGATAATGGTCAGAAAGATCACATTGGTGGAGAGAGCAATTACCCAATAGTTATTCCTGTTGGTTTCTAGGTTTGGCAGGAAACAAAATCAGAATGAGATAAGGCACTCAGCCCTTTAAAGGGTGCGGCTGGACTTTTGGACAAAGGAACAAAGCTGTTTTCCTGGCTATTTTCTTTCCTTTTTTTTATTAAGGTATTATTGATATACACTCTTATGGAGGTTTCACATGAAAAAACAATGTGCTTACTACATTTACCTATATTATCAAGTCCCCACCCATACCCCAATGCAGTCACTGTCCTTCAGTGTAGTAAGATGCCACAGATTCGCTCTTTGCCTTCTCTGTGCTACACTGTCTTCCCTGTGACCCCTCACACATGTGTAATAAACATAATACCCCTCAAACCCCTTCTCCCTCCCTCCCCACCTGCCTTCCCACACCCCTCCCCTTTGGTAACCACTAGTCCCTTCTTGGAGTCTGTGAGTGTGCTGCTGTTTTGTTCCTTCAGTTTTGCTTTGTTGTTATACTCCACAAATGAGGGAAATTATTTGGCATTTGTCTTTCTCCGCCTGGCTTATTTCACTGAGCATAATATCCTCCAGCTCCATCCATGTTGTTGCAAATGGTAGGATTTGTTTCTTTCCTATGGTTGAATAGTATTCCATTGTGTGTATGTATCACCTCTTCTTTATCCATTCATCTACTGATGGACGCTTAGGTTGCTTCCTTATTTTGGCTATTGTAAAAAGTGCTGCAATAAACATAGGGGTGCATATGTCTTTTTGAATCTGAGAACTTGTATTCTTTGGGTAAATTCCAAGGAGTGGGATTCCTGGGTCTAATGGTATTTCTATTTTTAGTTTTTTGAGGAACCTTCATATTGCTTTCCACAATGGTTGAACTAGCTTACATTCCCACCAGCAGTGCAGGAGGGTTCCCCTTTCTTTGCATCTTCGCCAGCATTTGTTGTTCTTAGTCTTTTTGATGTTGGCCATCCTCACTGGTGTGAAGTGATATCTCGTTGTGGTTTTAATTTGCAATTCCCTGATGATTAGTGATGTGGAGCATCTTTTCATGTATCTGTTGGCCATCTGAATTTCTTTGGCAAATTGTCTCTTCATATCCTCTGCCCTTTTTTAAATTGGGTTATTTGCTTTTTGAGTGTTAAGGCCTGTGAGTTCTTTATATATTTTGGATATTAAGCCTTTGTCGGATATGTCATTTTCAAATATATTCTCCCATACTTTAGGATGCCTTTTTGTTCTGTTGATGGTGTCCTTTGCCATACAGAAGCTTTTTTTGGGGGGGGGTTATTAAGGTATTATTGATATACACTCTTATGAAGGTTTCACATGAAAAAACAATGTGCTTCCGACATTTACCCATATTATTAAGTCCCCACCCATACCTCAATGCAGTCACTGTCCATCAGTCATACAAAAGCTTTTTAGTTTGATGTAGTCCCATGAGTTCATTTTTGCTTTTGTTTCCCTTGCTTGAGGAGATGCATTCAGGAAGAAGTTGCTCCTGTCTATATTCAAGAGATTTTTGCCTATGTTGTCTTCTAAGAGTTTTATGGTTTCATGACTTACATTCATGTCTTTGATCCATTTCGAGTTTCCTTTTGTGTATGGGGTTAAACAATAATCTGGTTTCATTCTCTTCCATGTAGGTGTCCAGTTTTGCCAACACCAGTTGTTGAAGAGGCTGTCATTTCCCCATTGTATGTCCATGGCTCCTTTATCATATATTAATTGACCATATATGGTTGGGTTTATATCTGGGCTCTCTAGTCTGTTCCATTGGTCTATTGTTCTGTTTTTGTGCCAATACTAAATTGTCTTGATTACTGTGGCTTTGTAGTAGCGCTTGAAGTTGGGAAGCGTAATCCCCCCAGCTTTATTCTTCTTTCTCAGGATTGCTTTGGCTATTCAGGGTCTTTTGTGGTTCCATATGAATTTTAGAACTATTTGCTCTAGTTCATTGAAGAATGCTGTTGGTATTTTGATAGGAATTGCATTGAATCTGTAGATTGCTTTACACAGGATGGCCATTTAAAAAATATTAATTCTTCCTATCCATGAGCACAGGATGTGATTCTATTTATTGGTATCTTCTTTAATTTCTCTCATGAGTGTCTTGTAGTTTTCAAATATAGGTCTTTCACTTCCGTGGTTAGGTTTATTCCTAGGTATTTTATTCTTTTTGATGCAATTGTGAATGGAATTGTTTTTCTGATTTCTCTTTCTGCTAGTTCATTGTTAGTGTATAGAAATGCAACAGATTTCTGTGTATTAATTTTGTAACCTGCAACCTTGCTGAAGTCAGATATTAGTTCTAGTAGTTTTGGAGTGGATTCTTTAGGGCTTTTTATGAACAATATGTCATCTGTAAACAGTGACAGTTTAACTTCTTCCTTACCAGTCTGGATGCACTTTATTTCTTTGTGTTGTCTAATTGCTGTGGTGAGGACCTCCAGAACTATGTTGAATAGAAGTGGGGAGATTGGGCATCCTTGTTTTGTTCCTGATCTTAAAGGAAAGGCTTTCAGCTTCTCACTGGTGATGTTGGCTGTGGGTTTGTCATATATGGCCTTTATTATGTTGAGGTACTTGCCCTCTATACCTATTTTGTTAAGAGTTTTTATCATGAATGGATGTTGAATTTTGTTGAATGCTTTTTCAGCATCTATGGAAATGATCATGTGGTTTTTGTGCTTCTTTTTGTTGATGTGGTGGATGATGTTGATGGATTTTCAAGTGTTGTACCATCCTTGCATCCCTGGGATGAATCCCACTTGATCATGATCTTTTTGATGTATTTTTGAATTCGGTTTGCTAATATTTTGTTGCATATGTTTGCATCTGTATTCATCAGGGATATTGGTCTGTAATTTTATTTTTTGGTGATGTCTTTGCCTGGTTTTGGTATTAGAGTGATGCTGCTGGCTAGCTATTTTCATCCCAGTCTTATATAAGTGCTCCCAAAGTAGTAAAAAATATTGTAGCAGGAGATTGTTCCTTGAGGTTGGCACAATTAGCATCCTAACAAGTTGTGCTGAGCTCTAAACCAATGTCCTTTTGTCTTTAGTAGAAGTATTTTTATTAAATAAAATAAATAGAACAAGTAGTAAGATGGTCTCATGCTTCCAATTAATTAATATTATAACTTACCTGCTTCTTTGGCTAAAGATACTTTGCATTGTTCTTAAATTCACTCTCCATCTGGCCAATCACTTAACATTATCTCCAATGCCATCAGGGTTGATAAATACATGATAGTCAATAATCCCCGCTTCTGTGCCAATGGAGGGACTTAGCTACTAATCAACTTACATTCTTTCTTGCCAAACCTAGATGTAGCCCTACAATCCTTCTTAAACTGGCCCCCAAGTACAAGACTAGAATCTTCTCCCAGTATAAAACCCATTGCCTTTCTTATTTAGGCACCAGGATGCAGAACTCACAGGCTAGTGTGGGATGGAGGAATGTAAACAACTCTAGTTCAGAGAAATCCATGCTGTGACAGAGATGAGTTGCTGCCTAACTTAAAGAGTGGTAAATTTAGTTCCTTTAATGGCATGAGGATGTCCAACTAGCTTGAATGCCTCAGACCACGTTTTTTGCCTTGCTCAGTACAAAGTGCCAGTATGTATTGAATATCTGCTTCAGTAGTTCTCACCATATGCCACAGCGTGCTTGTGTACCCAGTCACAGATGTGCTTTCAGTTTGATCAATTTGCAAAACTTGTGTTTATCACAATTGGAACTGGCAATGTCTCTCAGGTGGGCTGTCAAGCTGAATGGATCTTCCGCTATAAATGCAGAGGCCTGATGTAAATAATAGCTAAGAGGCATAACATGACATCATACTATGTTATTGTACTATGTCTATGTTTTGGTGCATGGGAGAATGTGGGCATGGCCAGGTTCATGGCAATCTTACTCTACCAGTCAGAGATGTAAGCATATAAGCCATCCCTTCACATACCTGGTAATGTTTTTCAGAAGACCAGGTGTGCCTCTCTTTGGATTAGCATTATATTTTGTTTTCATTTCAAAGAGCGGAGAATCTGTTTCACTGCTCTTACCATTAGTCTAATGTGCTGATTTAAAAGTAGGCATTAATTTAATATCTAAACTGGCATGGCTAAGAGATAACACAGATAATTAGAAGGTTCTAATTGGGGACATTTTGAGATATTTTGTTCTGGATTCTCTTAAGTGCACTAGATACAATATGGAACAACAGTCCATTCATTTCAAGGACTTGGAGCATAGATACCTCGAAGGGAACAATAATTAAGGACTTATTTAGTACATTTTCTCCAGAGACTGTTGTCACACTGGTATTGTAGCATTTACTGTATAGGAAGCAATCCTTTAAAAAAAAGAAACTAGCAGACAATGCTTTTGTTGACAGCTCCACAAACCCTGGAGCCCAGCCTCTCCGGAGATTAGCTCTTTATTTGCATGTTTTGTATCAGGCAAAATGGTTCTGTGAAAAGACACACCAGGGCCAGAGGGATCTTCTTGCTTTATGGACTTTTGTTGTGACCAAGCCATTAATAATAAATAATACAAACCTAGGTAGTCCAAGAAGAGAAGCAATACTATCAAAACTATTTTCTTGGAATACAAGGAATGAGGTAGATTGGTAATATGCTGTTTTGTGAAGAGCTGAGCTATTGACCATCAATAAAATGTGCGTTTCAAATCCCTTACCTTAATCATCCTAGTACTCACAAAGGTACAAGATTTTGAAATAATTGTCCCAAGTTGTGGGTACAGTTTACGACTATTTTTTTCCCTTCATTATATGTTAACTGAACGCATTATCAAAACTCTAATCTCTGCTTCTTACCATTTAGCTTTCATGATAAGCACCAAATTTAACTAAGTAATTGAGGCAAGATTCTGTAGCCATATAACAAATATGAACTTGGACTGTTAAGAAATTAAATGTGATACAAACTCAATAGTGAAATATTTTGAAGTCACTTCTTTATGTAATAATAGTGAGTTGATACAGTAGCTTTCATTTAGGACCTCCAGTGCCTTAGTAATTCTGTAATAGCAGCAAGCACAGGGGGTACGTGTCAACTGACACCATTCTGAGTCCAAAAGCACTGAGTAATTGGCTGGAAAATCAAACTTGCACTTGCAGGATGGATTTCCAAGGCTCCAGTTTCCAGAGAAGTTCAGACCTGGAAGATGTATATCGTGTCATAAGATTGAGGCCGTTCTCCTTTTCCCCGTCTCCAGCGAGAGGAAGGGACTCAGTATTCTTCATTATTAACAACGCTTCCCCTTCCCTCCAGGTCACCCTCAGGTCTGGACCACACTACGAACTGCTGATCCAGATCTTAAATACCATCTAATACAAATTCCTCATTTTACGAAGATCCACAAAAGTTAACCGACTTGATCAAGGTCTGGTAGCTAATTCGCGGATGTGCTGTCTTACTCCAACTTCCCACGATCCAGGAGTGCAGGAAGGTTAGAGAAGTTCCTTGCTGAAATCGGCCTTTTCTGCTTTTTGCATGGAGTTTGTGACATTTCCCCCAGCCCCTGTCGTTAACTTGTACACTGAGTGTGCATGTGCCTCAAACCAACTCTGATGTTCCAAAACACGGAAAGTTGCCAGCCATGGGCTACCGCGGGGCCTGCGGGAGGAGACAGGGTGCCCCGCCTCCGCGCTCGCGGGCGGGCTCGACACTGGCCGCCGAGTGGCGAGCGCGGGACTCGGCGGCTGGCGGCGGGCGGGGAAGGCGCGGGGCGTGGTTTGAAGCTTTCCGAGCGCCGAGGAGCGGAGCGCGCTCTGCTGCGCCGCGAGCCTTGGGCTGGACCGAAAAGCGAGCGGGAGAACCAGCAAAAGGCGCGATCGAAGGAGCAAGGCAAGCGGAGCGCCGACCCGGCCGGCCCCAACCCGCTCCCCTGCCGATCGCCGGGCCAGCCGCGGTGAGCGCGGCCGCGGGGCCCCAGCACCTTGATGCGCCCCGGAGAGAGCGGGCTGAGGCGGGGAGGGAAGGGAAGGGAAGGGGCGCGGGGGGAGGGCAGCGTCCCCGAGCCGGGGGCAGGGGGCGGCCGCAGCGGGACTGATCCGGTTCAGGGGTCCGAGCCCGGCCCCGGGAAACTTTGCCGGGGTGGCGAGAGCGGGGGGCGTGGAGGGCGTCGCAAACTTGTCAGCGGGCGGGGCGCTCTGGGATCGGAGCGGGCGCCAGCGGGTGGCGTTTGTCTCTCCGGCTTCTTTGTGTCACCTCCGGGCCCCAGCCCGCCGGTCCGCCGGCTTCGGAAGGGCTGGGCGTGGGGCTCGGCCCGGATCCCCCTCCTTCCCGTTGGGCCCAGGCCCCCGCGCCGGGGCTCCGCCGATTGTTTTCGTGCCTCGCGTCACGCCTGGGCGGGAAAGGTTTTGAACGCCGCGTGGGATAGGACGCGGGGAGCCGCGGCGCTGAGGTCGCCCATCGTGGGCGGCGCGAGGCTCGCCGCGGCTCCCCGGGAACCAGCGGTCGGGGCGCCCCCGGGCTGGAGCGGCCGCGGGGAGCCGCGTGCGGGCCCGGGCACTCAGGGACCGGCGGCGGCGCGGCATCCAAGCACCTCCGCGACGACTCCGATTATAATTCTATTTTGATCGCGTGGGGTCTTTGTTGTCTGAAATTGCCTTGAGGGTCTGATGGCAGCACCTTCTCCTCAGGTTATTTTTCTTACGTTAAAAAAAAAAGCGAGGGGTGGGGGACTTGTGTGGAATCAGTGCTCCTCAGAAACAACATTAGCCACCATTCTGATGGAGATTGAGAAGTCCTGTGTAACGTTTGACTTCGTGCACGCCTGTTATTTCAGAAACTTATTATTTTCCCCTCCCCCAGTGTAAGGGAGCGTCTGAGCTAGATGCCAGCAGGCACGATTGTGTACAAGCACCAGCAGGTCAGAGTCAAACCCAGAAGGTTCTTCTCTAGCCGCTCAGCACACTTTTGCATCACTTTTTTCTTTTCTAAAGTTTGATTTCAAGCAACTTTCATCGGCTTTTCTCAAGGTTTCCACAGCTCTGAAGCCCTTGCAGATATTCTGAGGTTGTGCTTGGATGGGTTCGACCACTTTTGGAGTTAGGATAAACATCCAGACCGTACCTGGCCCTCACACTGCTCGGGGCCCTGCCATGGAGACATTTAAACATTATCAGGGGAGAGGGCTCACCTTTTATAAGATGGAGTATTTGGTGTGTTTTTTTACTTTAATGCATGGCTCCTTCTTTAGTTTTCTTTCTGGAAAATTGTTGAGACTCCCAAGGGCCTTTCCTGAGCTAATTACTGAGAGGCCTTAGCCTGGCCACTACTCCCCTCTCCCACCCTCAGCACCCCCAGGGAGAAAGGAACAGGTGTAATCCTCATTAAGTGTTTTCGTGGTGAAGCCTCTGGAGATGTCCAAACAAATAAAAAGTGGAAATTCCTGGTTCTTTGTCCACGTGTTTGAGTTAATGAGCTTCATTTGAATTAAAGAAAACTCAAAACCAGTTTGGGTCTGCTCAGCGTCGTACATTAAGATTGTTAAAAAAAATCATGTGAATAAGTTTACCCAATTAGCAATTTTACAAGCGCTTCAGTGCATTAGTGCTGACTGTGTCTGCATGATACCGCAGTATATTTAGAGAACTGAGTCACAGTGGGATTGTTCGGGGTAGTGCCCTCAGCAGCACAGTGTGAGAGTTTAAAGGAAAGCTCCAAAGCAGAATTATTCATGTCTCGGTAAGTAAGGGAAAGGGTGAAAAGCAACGGATTCATTTGTCATTATTTAACATGTGCTTTAAATGCAGATTTTCAGTAATTTCACAAAACCATTCATTTACTCAAGCAAGCTCTTACCTCATACCATACCAGCCTGGCTGGACTCTGGGATTCCAAATAATAACAGTTACCCAGTGAATGCTTTATGCATATAACCTCATTGATCTAGTAAAATATTCATTGAGTGCCTATGGACTGTGCTAGGTGCTGGAGTTACAAAGGTGTACAAGACAGCTGTGATTCCCACCTTTATCTAGTGGGGAAGATAGGCAGAACATAAAAATATTACCAAACTGATTGCAGGTTTTTATTGTAAATCCAGTCACACCACTTTTCTATTCAAAACCTTCCAGTGGCTTCTCATCTCCCTCTGAGTGGAAAGCAAAGAGCTGACAGTGGCCTCCACAGCTTACCCCAACTGGTTCTCCAAACAACCCCCTTTCTGTCACCTTTGTGATGTCATCTGCTCGTCTTCTTCCTCATACTTCTACAAACTAGCTTCCTTGCTGTTTGAGAGCCTTTGGACTTGCTGTTTCCTCTGCCTGGAATGCCCCTGCCCAGTCCCCTTATTTGTATGGTTCTCTCCTTCACTTACATACTTGGTGTTACCTTCCCAGTGAGCCTTCAAGAAACCCTAGATTTAAAATCACAACCCGCGTTGCAATTCCCATCCTCCTTGGCAATTTACTTTTTTTCTCCATAGCGCTTACGACCATCGAATATACTCTATCTTTTGCTCCTTTGTTTATTCTCTGTCTGCTGCACTAGATTGTACACTCCATCAGTGCTGTTGTATTCACTGTTGTATCCTCAGAATCTGGAACAGTACCTGGTCTGCGTAGATCCTTAGGAATGACTTGTTGAGAGTATGTTGAATGGAAAGAAGGACATAACAGGATTCTGAGACATAGAGTAACCAGGGCCTCCTATGTTAACAGTAAGAAAAGCTTTTTAAGCTGAGACTGTTAAGAAGGAGCTTGCCATGTTTTTGTGGAATAGGAAGCTGTGGAGAGGAGAGAGGCATGGAAAATCAGCAGAGGAGATAGCATCGAGTAAGGAGCTTGGTGGTGTGTGGGTTCATCGATCCGAGAGAAGGTGGTTGTGGCTGAGCACTGTCAGCATGAGGGAGAGAACTAAATGACGACAGACTGGTAATCAGGCAAAACATCATGCAGGGCCTTGTAGGCCAGGGTTTGGATAAATTCCCATGGAATCCTTGTGTATACCCTATCAGCCCTATTCATAAAACTGGGCTTCAAGGCGATTGAGTAATTTTCTGAGGTTACACAGTAGGTGAAAGGCACATCCTAGGACAGGAAGCCAGACTCTCAGACTTCAAAACACTTAATATTTGTCCTCTATGCCAACACCCAAAGACAGTCCCCAACCTGATGGAGTGTTCATTTATTGGGAAGACAAGCCATTGTAATATATAGATGGGTTTGATGTGTATATGAAAAGATGTGTTCTCAGGGGGCTATGGGAAGAGGGAAGCATCTATTCTACTTGAGAGTGGGACAGGCCCAAATGGAAAAGATGAAATCATTTTTCCTTTTTTTATTATTATGAAATATTTCAGGGTGGCTCCATTTAATTAAGAAATAATGTTAATATTAAATGCTATAGCCTATTCTTCAGGGCTTCAAGCAAGCTCTTACCTCATGTGTTCATTTTGTTTTTATCTTGCTTGCTTTCATGTCGCCTAACAACCTGGGTCATACACCCCCTTTTCAACTTTTACCAAATACAGGATTGTGCTTGGAATAATGTAAAATCACTTATGTTTAATGCCTGTAATTCTCCATGAAATTTCAGGTTATGTATGTTTTTGATTACCTTAAACAGTCTATACTTTTTGGTTTTGTATGATAATTTTTAAAACAGCTCTGTTGAGTATAATTGACACACAGTAAGCTGTATATATTTAGAGTATAAAATTTGATAAGTTTTTTTACTTATATTTGGAGTTGTGAATCCATCTCTCCCTCTGGCCCATCCCTTCGTCCTGCATCCTCCTTAACCAGACAACCAGAGATAGCTTTCTGACCTTATTGGATTAGTTTTGTATTTTTTGAATTTTATATAAATGGAATCATACAGTATGTTCTCTTTTTTGTCTGACTTCTTTCACTTAGTATAAGTGATTCATCCATGTTGTGTGTCAGTGATTCATTCCTTTTTGTTGCTGAGTGATATCCCGTTGTATGGATATACCCCAGTTCATTTATCTCTTCACCCATTGATTGACATTTGGGCTTTTTCCAGTTTTTCACTATGAAAAATAAGCTGCTGTGAGCATAATATATAGTCTTTGTATGGACATCTGCATTCATTTCCCTTGGGTAAATGTCTGGGAGTGGAATGGTTGGGTCATATGGTAGTTATTTGTTTCAAAGTGGTTATACCATTTTATATTCCCCAAGTAGTAGGAGGGCTGTAGTTGCTCTGCATCCCTGTCAACACTTAGTATGGTCAAGTTTTTTGTAGCCATTCTACTAGTTATGTCGTGGTATCTCAATGTGGTTTTAATTTGCATTTCCCTGATGACTAGTGAATGATGTACTTATTTATCATCCATATATCTTCTTTGTTGAAGTTTCTGTGTATATTTTTTGCCCATAATTGGGTTGGTTGTTTTCTTATTGAGTTTTGAGTTTTTTTTTATATTTTATGGCTATAAGCTCTTTATCAGATGTATGATTTGGAAATAATTACTTTTAGTCAGTTCCCTGCCTTACTTTCTTTTAACAGCGTCTTTTCAAATCAAACGTTTTAAATTTTAATGCAGTCCAATTTATCAGTTTATTCTTTTGTGGATTGTACTTTTTTGGTGTAGTACCTAAGAAATCTGCCTATCTCAAGGCCACAAAGACATTTTTTTCTCAGAGTATAAAACTCTCAGGAAAACTCTATAAAAGAATGTAAAACTGTAAAATTTTTCATTTTATGTTTCGGTCAGTCTACTTTGAGTTAATTTTTGTTTATGGAGCAAAGTATGGGTTGTAGTTCACCCTGTAGCCACCAGGAGCACTGGATAATTATCTGGAGACAGCGTCATGTGTGAGTACTGGGAGGGGAGTTTGCAATTGGCATTTAATGGGTCAAGGCCGGGGAGGCTGCTAAGGGTCCTGTATTGAACAGGAGAGATCCTTTCAACAAGGAATTGTTCAGACATGTCAGTAGTGCCAAGGTTGGGAAACCCTGGGTTAGAGGTTTATCAATTTTATTGACCTTCTCAATGAGCCAGCTATTGGTTTCATTGATATTCTCTATTGTTTTCCTCTTTTCTGATTGATTCTCATTCTGCTCCTTGTTATTATTTCCTTCCTTCTACTTCCTTTGGGTTTAAATTGCTCTTCTTCCTCTAGTTTTCTTAGGTCATTGATTGTGACCTTTTTTATTTTTTGATATAGGTGGTTCTGTAAATTTCCTCCTAAAAACTGCTTTAGTGACACCCCACAATTTTGATATGGTTTAATTTCATTTTTACTCAGCTAAAATTACTTGAAAATTTTCTTTTTGATTTAACCCTTGACCCTGGGTTAACTAGGGGGTATATTACTTCATTTCCAGATATTTGTGGATTTTCCAGAGATCTTTCTGTTACTGATTTCTCTTTCAATTCAATTGTTGTTAAAGAGCGTTCTTTGTATGGCTCAAATCTTTTAACATTTATTAAGATTATAGCCCAGAGTATGATTTACTTTGGTAAATGTTTCATGTACACTCAAAAAAGAATGTATATTTTAATTGCCCTGTTTCAAAGAATATACCATCAGCATGACTTATCATTCATTATTCATATTAATCTTCATCACCTGGCTGAGGTAGTGTTTGTCAGGTTCCTCCACTACAGAGTTACTCTTTTCTACCCCTTACATACTGTACTCTTGGGAAGGAAGTCACTATGTGCAGTTCACACTTAAGGAGTAGAGCATTGTGCTCCACCTCTTTGAAAAGTGTTGCTTTTTGATCCAGTGTGACAATCTCTGCCTTTTAATTGGGGTGTTTAGATCATTTATATCTAAAGCAATTATTGATATGGTTAGATTTAAATCTATAATCTTGCTATTTATTTTCTGTTTTTCTGTTTTTCCTCTTTTTCTGGCTTTATTTGGGTTTATTGGCTATTTTTTATCATTCTGTTTATCCTTTTATTGGCTTATTAGCTATCATTCTTAGTTTTGCTATTGTAGTGGTTGCTTTAGGGTTTGTAGTATACATCTTATCTACAAATTTATCAGTTTACCTTCAAGTGTTACTGTACCACTTCATGTATAGTATGAAAACCTTGTAATAATATATTTCCATTTTTCTTCTCTTGACTTTTGTGCTTTTGTCATACATTTTACTTTTTTGATGTTACAAACCCGACACTACATTGTTATTTTTGTTTTAGCAGTCAGTTATTTTTTAAAGGGATCTAAATAGTAAAAACCCCATGTATGTATCCATGCAGTTATGCAGGTTATATTCTTTATTTTACAATTGTTCAATGAAAATAAAGAAATCATACATATTGAGATTATTGAATTCAAGTAATGAAATTCAGAAATTGGAGCATAGTTCATGTTCTTAAACTAAATCCACTGAATTGTCATTGGCAGATCCTTGCTGTAATAGAAAGATTGTTTAGGATACTGTGGGGATGTACAACATTCAGAACAGCTGGACTCAGGGAACTCTCCAGACAGGCATTACTGAGTGTGGTGTGCTTTTTTTTTTTCTTTCCTCTCTGGACAGCAGTAGGAGGAAGGAGGTGGATGGGGAGAAGCAATCAGGCAATCAGCCTGCCCATGCTAACATTATCCAGACCCTGAGAAACTTTGAAAGATGAGTTTGAAAGCATTTCTTTCTTTCCATGTGTGTGAGATGAAAGCACTGGGTTATAGCTCCTTGTAACAAAGGGTCAAAGCAACACACTGGCAAATGTGAGCCTCAAGCTTCTGCTTTTCAGTGTCTGTGTTTGAAAATTCCAGTCCGAGACACAGTTCTCGAATCTCTCTAGAAATTGTCATCAAGGTACCGCCAGCAATTGCCCTTTGTCATCAGTGAGTAGTTTCTCCCCATCTGGGTGTATAAATATACCCTTGTTCTAAACGCACTGACAAATATTCAATTACAGATGGGTGGGGAAACAATTCATTCAACAAATTAATTGACTTTGTAAGTATTTATTGAATGTGGGCTCTGGTACACTGATGAAAATTTATGTCCCTCACCCTTAGAAAGCCAACTGTCTAATAGGAGAAAGGCCTGCAAGCAGAGAAACACGGAATCCGACGTGGTAATTGGTGATCCCTACAATAGAGACAGAAACGGTAATGGGAGTAAGCTTAGAGCAGCAGTTCTCAAAAATTATGGTCCAGGGACCAGCAGAATCAAATCTGCTGAATCAGAATCTTGAGGGTGGGGCCCTCACAATCTTTAACAAGCCTTCCAAGTGATTCTGACCCATACTGAAGATAGTTGACTACTGGCGTAGAATTAACTGATCTCTGAGATTTTTTTCCCCAGCTCCTAAGTTCTATGAGTATGGTTTAGAAATGTGATGTTTACCCCATTGTACTTTAAGAGAAGTGTTGGCTCTAAATGTCACCACAAAACATTAATTGCCATGTGGGTAAAACAAAAATTCAAAATGGTAAAGTTACGCCTGACACTAGAGCCAGTAGTAAATTAGATTTTTAAAAACTTTACTTTGAAAAATTTAAAATATATTCCAAAGCATAGATAATAGTGAAATGAACTCTTGTTTTAACATCACCCAATATCAGTAATTATCAAATCTTGCCAACCCGATTTTACTTCCACCCTCAACCAATCCCCTCTATGCAGGATTATTTTGAAGTAAATTCCACATGTTGTATCATATCAGATCATCCATAAATAATTAGATTTTAAATTATTTGAGCTATTAAGGTACTGGAGATGAATTTGAAGCTAAATCACATGTAGCCATGGGCCATATATAGACATGGTTACACATTAAATTATAGATAAAGTTTATCTGGAGTTCATTTCCATAGATAGTGAGTAAAACAAAACAGTGTAGACACATGTACATATATTCCTATTAGCATGAAATTCATTAAAAATAAGTATACTGGTTACAATAATGAATACATTTTATCAATACCTTCATCATGATGGCAATATGTACATTATACTTGGATAATATTCCAGGAGAGTAAGATAGAATATACATATATGCACTGCCAAAATTGAAATAATGGGCTTGAAGGGGAAATTTTAATTGGAAAGGCAGGTTTTGGGGAAGGAGCTATTAGGTTTTGAAGATTTCTAGGCAGATTTTTAATATGTTAAAAAATTCTCATGACTCATTTCAGCAATTATGTTGCCTTATTTGAAAAGAAAAGGTATTCAACATTTAGTGCTGAACAAAACACCTTTTAAAAATATCCATTCATCTTAGTCGATGTACCACAAACAGTATCTTCGTCAAGGTTAGAGACAACCCGTTTGTTAGAGCTCAGGCTATGAAATGCTTCATGTCCTGGGGGGCAGGGAACAGAATTAATTTACACTGTCATACTGCCTGTTTGCTCCCACTCTGGCTTTGAAAGTCCAAGTTGTGATATCCTGAGGAAAAGCTGATTGTATTACAACTGAGACCTCCATGTTTGTCTGCTTCTGTGTGGTACATTAATTAATGGGTCATAGCAGAGGAGTTATCTAATTTTCATTTAAAAATGCTCATTACTCTGAAGTAATTTTTATCTTAAGTGTAAATTGCAACAAAATAAATAAAGCTGTTCAAGACTGTCCCCTATCCACCCCCCCACAAAAAACCAGCAACAACACAACCCCACAACTCAAATGAATCTAAGCTTTTAGTACTGTGGTAGGTCATAGCCAAGGACTGTGTGACTATGTAGGACTGTGTGGCAGGGAGTGTGGGCAGAGCTTTTAGTTCGAAACTTGGAGCTAGTGATTCAGAAAGAAAAAACATTTTTTTAAAGGAATGACTATTCTAAATACTGTTTATAAAACAGTTAAAGGTGAGTTTTATTATTCACACTTATATGTTGACAAAGAAAACAGGTTCTCTTGTTTGAATATCCTTTGTAGTCACTCATTTGATGACATTAAGAATTCTTCCTCTGTTCATAGACCTTTGTTTAAAAGAAAAGTCAGTTATCTTTGTAGTCTTTGTACTTTTTTCATTGCAGGAAACTTCAACTCAGTTGGGTAATAATTAATTTTATAAATAGTGTTTAGTCCAGAACTGAGTGTAGTTCCTTCTGAGCTGGATGAAGAGAAACTCCCAAATGCTTATAACCACAGGTTGATGAGTTAGTTATGATTGTTGGTGATGGTTTCTGAGAGCTGGAAGGTAAGCTTGCTCCTTGCATGAGTCACCATGTGGTCACACGGTTGGCTTTGTGTTTTCTTAGCAACTGCTGCTGATTTCAGGTTTGAGCAGGGAAAGAATGTTTTGAAATGATCCAACACACGCTTTCAGGTTGCATATGCCTATTAAACCTTAAAATCATCTTGTTAATGCTGTGTGTTCTACAGATAAGGAAAGATTTACTTATCTTCCTGTCTGCCTTCCAAATTATTTTTCTTCTTACCTGTTTTTTCAGGGCATTGATGGGTGGGGGTAGGAAAAGAGAAAAATGAGTGAATCTGAGTGACTGTGAAACTGCTGGTTTATGACCCTGGTCTAGAGCAGAACAGAAATGGCCTCCAGATGCTGATAGGATAAAATAAATTTCCTGGGGTCTTGATCTTGTGTAATACTCCCAGGTACACAAGTACTAAAGGAACAGGTTGCTTTTAGAAATATCTGTGGTATAGTGTAATGGTCAAGAGCATAGCTTCTGAAGTCAGACTGACCTTGGCTCAAATCCTGGCTTTGCAACCTACAAGCTGCACCACTCTGGGCAAATTCCATACCCTCTCTGAGTAGTTTCCTCAGTTGTAGAACGGAGGCCAAAATATGGCCTACCTTATAGGAGTGTTATAAATACTACTGAGATGGTACACCTAACGGGCAGTATAGTACCCATAGTCCAACATTATAGAACACATAGTAGTAATTGCTAGTTACTGCATTCAGTTCACTGGTGCACTGAGCAACGGGCTGTTTAGGGACACTCAGACATGAACCAGATATGGCCCCTGTTTTTCAGGAGCTAGGGAGATAGCCTTGTAAACAAATCATTCTAGTATGATCTAGAATGAAAGAAATGCCAACTGAAGTACAAGCAGAGTGCTGTGGGTGAATAAAGTAGGTGGTAGTTAATGCCAGCTTTGGAGAAGTTAAGACTCATTTTGTAGAACATTACCATCTGAACTATAGCCCCTTCTAGAATGTAGAGTGGGGCTTTCTTGGGTGGAGAATTGAGGAGAACAGACTGCAGGCTGAAGAATAGCACACATTCAAGCACAGTGCATGATGTGGTGGGAGAGGTCTGGAAAGGTGCTTTGGGGTTAGATCTTGGAGATTTTGGTGCATGGGAGTGTTTGGACTATATTCTTGTCAGTGAGGAACAAAAGTTCATGCTCAGTGTGAGGTCTATGTCACAGTAATGTTCCGAAAGATGTAATGGAGAGGCAGGGAGTCCAGTTACAAGGTGTTCTAAGAAATCCAGGTGAATGATGAAGAAACTGGAAAACAGCATCAGAGGGGATTAAAAGGCAATGGAAGAGAGAATTCTAAATTAGGTGCCAAAGAGAATGGTCGTACCCTTCCTTGAGAGAACAGTAACAGGAGAAGAAGGCGTGGGAGAAAATGGGTGGTCTGGTGGTGAGTGGGCTAATGGGCCTTTTGAGCTCAAAGATTAGTAGCCATCTAGCTGGCAATTGGAAATTCATTTCTGAAAGAAGGAAGCAAACATTTATTGTGCACTGTGTCTCAGGTTATATGTTTAGCATATTCATAAATCATATTGGAAGCAAATAGTATTTTTATCAATGAAATAGATGCTGAGAAGAGGACTGATATTATTAATTTTAATTTCATATTACTTCTTACTTTTATCTTTGTCTTTAAGTTCTTTGGAGAAAGAGGAGACGCAGCACTAGCACGAATGAGTCAGCGAGCACAGATGCCGCCTGCTGTTCTCCGGGGCACTTTTCAGCATTTTCATATACTGGCTTCCGTTATATATTCTTCACCAGAAAGAGGGAACAACCCTCTAACTGGCTGGGGAAGAATGAAGAATGTCGAGGGAGTTAACATTCCCAGCCCTATTTCTCAAGTTCTCATATTCCTTTCTGATTTGAGCTGCTTGAAAGTTGAAGTCCTTCAAGACTTTTTCCCCTCTTACTTCTGACGAAATGGAAACATTTGGGTAGGAGGGGGTGAAATCTTTATAAAGCGAGCCTTGTTTTAGCCAAGCTGGAGAAGGGCAGAGAGAATGATGCTCTTTTCCTTAATGTTATCCCCTTCATTAGCAGATGGAATGTGTAATCCTGAGGTCAAGTCATGGATGCAGATAAAAATTCGGTCTGGCAAGACTTTGAGCATGTCTTTAAAAAAATTTTGTATTATTACAAAAATCCAGAAACACGTATGCAACACACAGACACACACACTAAAAATAAGAACCCTTACTTGTCTTATTTTCACTTTCGATTTCACTTTGTCCCTAGAGATAATCGGAGGGCAATTGTGTGTTTATCCCATTTAAATGTTTACAAACATATGGACCTATGGCAGTAACGAGGCAAAGTAGCTAGGATTTGTGCTTTCCCCTTTTTACCTAGATATTTGGTATCAGGGTTCAATACTGAGGTTTCATAAATAGGGATTCTGTCAAACTGTGTTCTGAAAGCTCTGTGAACATCAAATTTAACTTGAGTTAAGTGCTCTTAGATCACCTTCCAAATCAGTGACATACCTGGGCTAGAATTTAGAGACCTTGAGCTTCTCATTTGTTGCTAAACCAGTTCTGTTAGTTAATTTATTACACAAGTTTGCCAGTTAGCTGCAACAGTGGGCAAAAAACATGTTTCATGTTATGTATTTATTTTAAAGAGGAGAAAGGGCAGAAAGCCAGGAATTTCAACTAACACGGATGCATTTTAATTTGGTCACTATATTAATCTGTTAATTACTTCATATGTGGAACACTCAGACAATCTGTGCTCTGGGAAATTTCTCTATAAACTCATGGGAAAAATGAGTAGATTAGATATTTCTTGCCCATAAGAAGTTTCTTTTAAGGACATGGAGTTCGGAGCCTGCATACTTGTGTTCAGGAATGTCTTGCCGGTAACTTGCTGTTCGTTCTTGGGCAAACTGCTTATCTTCTCTGTTTCCCTAAATGGGGTAGATAGCGTCAGTGATACAGACTTGTGAAGGTGAAAGAGATGGTGCATGCAAAATGCCTGGTGTAAATTAAGTGCTAATATATATTAATTTTTCTTGTTTTCCTGTTTTGTCATTACTGTCAACTTAGAGAACCTACAATTTTGGTCACCTACAAAAGGAGAATTTACCCGTTTGTACTTTCAAGCTACAGCAAAGGAAATGTCCCTGATACTTCACTCTTCTTGAACTTTCGATTGTCAGAAGGAAGGTACAAATATTGAGATCTGCTTTTTAAACAGATAGAAATCTCAGTTCCTCTCTCAGATGGTCAGCTACTTAACTAAGTAAGTTGGAGGAGCTTCAACCAAAGGCTTACACAGAGATTTTCTTTTGTCTTAGTGGTCCTAACTTCTCAAGTTCCTTTGGTGGTTCTGGTTTTGGCTCTACTCAAGAAAATATGTAGAATGCGTAAGACATTTTGGGGGAAGTTCTGATATTCACCAATGGAGAGAGAACAACTTTGGTGGTATTTCTTTTTGAGGATGTTTTATGTTATGGGTATTTTAGGGGCAGGGGATGGGTCAGGGGTAGTTCCATGGGGAAGATTTTGCAAGAAGGAAAGAAAAATATTTCTTAGGTATCTTAAAACTGTAGTCTGAAATTCCCTGTAAAGAAAACTTAAAGGATTTTGTAATCCGATGTACTGGAGGTAAGGGGTCAGAAGGATTATTTATGTTTTAGCAAAGGTTATCTTCACAGGAAGGAATATAATTTCTAAATATTTTAATGAACTCGGAGGTCTACTAAAGAAAAAGTAATCTCAGAAGTAGTCAGAAATAGATTTTTTTAAAAGCCAGATAAATTTCTGATGAAGTCATGGCACATGTTGTAAGTAACAACAGAGGTAATTTAGTATACACAGAAGTGCCTACTGTTCTTTCCCTGAGGTCCTGTGACCTCATATCAGACCTTAAACTTGTGCTCACACAACTGGCAAATATGTATCTTTAGGGAAAACTCAGAAACAAAGAACCCTGGTTTGTTTCCTTTCAGGTGAGAAACTTATGCTGTGTTTAGGAATGAACTAGAAACTAGTTTGCAGGCTCTTTACCAAGTCACAAGGGAAGCCTAGTGGAAGGGATGATTTCACACTTTGAAGTTCTGCTGTTTCAGAAATCAAATCTGTTTTTCAGAGATACCCTGCATTTCCACAGTTGAGTCAACAACTTTTTAACCAATGAATACCTGTTAAAGAGTTGCACTGCTAGCTGGCACCCTAGAAAAAAACAGCTTCTAAATCACACAACAGTTCATTTTTAGCTGTTTTTTTTCTGATTTACTTTCCCACTAACCAGTCAGAATGCTAAGATTTAATACTTAGGTAATACTGGGTGTCAACTATTTAGTTACAACTCCCCATTTCTCAGTGCAGTTGCACAGTGGTAGGTGGTTCTTTGGAAGTACAGTTAAAGAGAAACACAAACTCAAAAAATAACTAAGAGGAGCTCTAATTTGGGGGAGGTTGAATTTTTAAAAAATTCCCTTGGAACAGTTTCCTTAAAATTCTAGTATGAAAACCATAACCCAACGTAGTTAGAAAAAATGACATTTATTTTTTATTTTAAATTATAGCACTTTATGAAATGAAATTTTACATATCAGAATCTGATCTACATACTAAAATCTACAACATTCTACTGAGTGTTCTAAGGACTTGCTAGTTTATTTGCTCTGTGCACTGTGCAAGTCTTGGTAAAATATTTAATAAAGTTGGACTGTAAGGAATAGAGGCTAACTTTTCTCTGAGATGAATCTTGAGAGTGTGAGAAATAATGGCCTGTAATAGGAGAGATCAGAAATTGAGTAAGAACAGCATCATTTTATTATGAATTCAAATCCTGGGTTTGTCCCAGTTTTATGCTCTTGAATAAATCACTAATGTTAACAGGTCTGTTTCCCCACCTCAGGAGTATCCTGATTATATAAAATAACCTGTAAGCACAACTAAGTACAAAGTATGTTTTGTCTTGGATCAATTAAACTCTCCCCTCTTCCTTTACTGATTGATTCTCATTGATTTCCTAAACCTAGCCAGTCAACTCTCAGAGGTCTACCATTATCCCAAAGGATGGCAAAGGAGACAGTGTGGTAGGATTTATTCCTGGGATAACTTTCAAATGTGTGTGTGCTATCCACAGTGAGTCTGTAAGTCTCGTGCCCTGTATGATCTGTATCACCTGTACAGTGACAGTTGTGATGGGTTGTTCTTAGAGTCCAGAGAATTCCACACCCATCATGTGGAATTCAGTTCAGAATTTTATAACTGAATGATATGTGAATCCTTTTCCTTCACAGATGAGCAACCAAGATTCAGGGACAGCAAAGTCCCACAGTATTTGGCAGCATGAGTGAAAAAAACCACTATCCCCAGATGGCTGGCTCAAAGCTCTTGCTGTCATATGTGTATGTATATATCATATTTAAAGTGTTGTGTATTAAAACCTATGAAAAGGCATCATACAGAGAGTACTTGAGTGCTTTAGCATCCTTCTTAAGAAACAAAATATTGCAAACATGGCTGTGAACTCTTCTTCCTCCTCAGGTAGCTGCTATCCTTAATTTGCTGTTCATCATTCTCATGCATTTATTTCCAATTTTGTCACATAGGAATGTTAAGGGTGATTTTCAAAGTATTTAACAACTGATGTCTGGGAACTGCCACCCATGGTAGATGCTGACTATTAACAGCAGATGCAGCCATGCCAGAGTGTGCTGGCTGCCCTCAGGCCCAACAGGGACACTTCAGCAGTATTTGTAAGATTGCACATAGTTGGTATTCTTATGTATGTGATCTTCAGGGTGCCCCTTTCCCCCCAACTTTATATTTGTGAGATGCATCTATATTGATATGGATAACTGATGCATTCATTGTCATTGTTTAATATTCTATTGTGTGAATGTCACTGTTTATTTACTCATTCACTTATTTTTGGATATTCAGTTTTTTTATATCTTCCTTCAGGGTGCACTCTTCCTATCTTTTCCTACGCAGTTGTCTTTTCTTTGTTGATTGGCGAGTATATTATTTTTGTATTTTGTGGGGGGAAACTTGTTATTTAATAAGCAAATACTCATTAATATCTGTACTTAAGAAGCCACATAAAACCTATCATAGCTTTGCCTTTCCAATATTACTGGAGCAACACACAGTATTCACATTTGAAGAGGGTCTTTAAATATCCCTTAATCAGACTGTCAAGTATACCAGCATTGTCTGACAACATGCCTGTGGCTGTAGACATGAACATACTCCTTTATTCAGGGTAGATTTGGCTTAGTCTTAACATTCTTGATTGTGAAGATTGATTTAATTTCCCCATATTAGTGGTCATGCAGGTGAAAGAGTTGACCTCATTATACTCTAAAATGTGGGAAAAAGCTTTTTGGGAAATTAAAAAGTTATAAAGTTGAAGTTTTTTTCCTTTACTAAGTAAAGCAGAATAATGGATGGCACCCTTGCTGTCTTAGTGAGCCGCAAATGGGCCGTAGAATATAAAAGAAACTGAATAGGAGGACTGAGGCCACTGCTTAGCAAGTCCTTTCTGGAGCTTTATTTAAACTGTCTAGGTTGTTGATGATTTTGGTCCTCTTTTCTCCCCCCAGTGAGTGGTGACTTGACAGAGACACATGTGAGGCAGTCTGTTCTTTGCTGGTTACTCGTTCCTGCTTCCTAGAAGGTTACTGTTTTCAAGGATCTTAAATACGAGGATTAGGACAGTTAAACCTTTTGTTGGCTCGGGAAGGTGTAATCTTCTTACTCATTCTGCTTTCCTGGCATATTTGTGTCCTTCTCTCTCTTCCTTACCTCTTTTCACTTACAAATCACTTCCATTAGCCAGCCATCCTTCCAAGCATCCAACATTTTGTTCATTTTAGTTTTTTACTTCTTTTTGTTGTACAAGAAGACATAAACATTAGTATTGGAGGTTGCCTTTTCCTGGAGCGTTGCTTCCGGCTCCCTCCCTCCCTTTATTAGTAGAACAGATTCCCAGGCAGCCCCACCCTCCACCTCTCCACTGCCTCACTCTCACCCTCCCCTCCCTGTTGGCCTCTTTTGTTGTTGAGAGCTAACACAGTACAGTAATTTGCTGGGTATTTCAGTCAGAGGACAGGCCAAGGGGTACCCAGAAGAATTTCTGTGACCTGTCTGAGCTCCCTTCTCTTAAAAATGGCTGATTAACTAGTCTCTTCTGTCTTGGGAATAGCTGGAATTTAAAAGTTAAGAATGTTGCTCAAAAGAAAGATGTTTATTTTTAGAGGCAGAAAATATCTTGAGCCCATTTGCCATAACTGCTTTTTTTAGGAAACAAAAACTATGGGCTTTAAGTAAGTGATCCCAAAGGAAAAAAGAAAAATCTTGCTGGAAGAACTAATAATATATATAAACATTTCAAAAACAAGCTACATGTTTATTTTAGCTTTGACTATTTGCTTAATTAAAATTAGTATTATCTCAGTTGTTCTGAAATTCTCCTTTTCCCTGACATATAAAATTGACTTACTGATATAGAAGATAAATGTCAAAGGGGGAAAGTGTTAAAGAAATGTTGTTAGTACAAAGGGCTTGGTGTTAAAACTAGCAGACAAGCAGAGTTCTCAGAAATGGTGTCATCCAAATTAATAATCACATGACTAAAGAGGACTCTTTCATGTTTTTGATTTTTAAGGAATCCTCATTTTGTTTTTAGGGGGTAGCTTTTACATTATGAGCCCCAGTTTCTACTAATAATGTAGCACATAACGAAATCAAAGATGAGGCTAGCAGCACAGACCTTTCTATAGGATCTTTGTGAGCAGATCCCAAACCCCGTTACAGATACAAAGGTCTATTTAAAGGTTCAAAATAACAATGACTTTTTAGGGCTGTCTTCCAACCCTATCACTTCCTTGTTCTAATGGGAAGTTGAGCTTGGGTGGAGGAGGTGCGCTGGTGTCACTGGACCGGAGCACTCAAGCTGTTGCATGCTTTTGTGGAATCACAGACCTTTATGGGACATTGCACAATGGGACTGGTGAAGTGAAAGTGCTTTGATTGATCTAAACTAACAGAATTGAAAAAAAAAACCCAACAACTGAGTGAGTTGAGAAATACTTACGAATAGTAGCCAAAACATGGGGGAAACAACGTCCCCACATCTTAAATAATAACAGATAAAACTTTCAAAATGTTAATATTTACAGTAAATTGTTTTTTCTGTTCTTTGGCATGAATCCTTAGGTAGGTGTATTTGAGGGACTAACAGTCACCAAGGCGATGCTCGGCTGCTGAGGTGGAAGAGCCCACTGTGTCCTCTCTGGGACCTGAAAGCTCCCAGAACATGCCAGAAACCAAGAGGGTCACTGATTAAAGAGCCTGTTGCAAGACGTGTATCTTAGATGATGCCTCTGCTCCACTTTGCCGGGCTCTAGGGAGTTCTGTGGACCAGGATCATCTAGTGATTCCAGTTCAAACTAGGATGGACCTGAGGGTCATACTTTTTTCCTAAAGTGATCTCAAGGATCTGCTATGGTTTGACCTTAGATCTGAAATATCTCAGTTTTTGAGTGCTCTCCGATAGGATTTCATAAGGGGTTCCCCCATAGGGACCTGGACTCTCCAGATTCTCCCAGTGTGGAAACCTCTTGGGTCGACCTGGAGTCCTGAAGGACTGGAAGTAGACCGAGGCCTGACCTCATTCGGTCTCTGGGGTAGTACCAGCCTCCTCGATGCACTCAGGTCCTCTTGGAGTCCTGCAGACCCTGGTGGGAGCCTGGTCCTGGAAGGTCCTGGTGGGTCCCTGGGTAATGAGAGTTCCCAAAGCTGTAGGTGTTTAAGAGGACTTAGGAGCCCTTGTTTGTATAAATGATTCCAGGGCTTCAGCTGAACTTTATCAGTTCAACTACAGTGTATTCTTTTCTGGGTTCTTAACTCCAATGAGTGCTAGGGCTGTGTTTTATGAAGGTATGGCATGGATTTGGTGGCTGTGCATCGAGTTAGTTGCTTAAAGCTTATGTAATCAGAATAGTGGATACCACTATTTTCAATTATTTCTTAATTTAAAAAGAACAACAAAATAATGTTTCTTCTGACTGCTTTGGTAATCATGTTTTATGGTTAGAGAAACTAAAGTTAACACAGTGACTTTTTCAAGGCCTTCCCGGGGGTGAGTGAATGAATAAAAGGGATGAGAACTACTGTCCCGGGATGCACATTCTGTTACTTATCCAACAGACCAGTTAGTGAGGGCTAACCTGCACTCAGAGCCAGAAAGAGACCAGCTGGGACTGAAATCACTTTTAACTGTAGGTCTCTAAGGATGAAAGGATGAGGGATACATTAATTCGCTGGGCAATTGATTTTCCCATAGGATAAGAGGAAAAAAACAAAATTGACCATCAACAAAAATGGCCCAGTAAATTATGTCTTGGTTTGGATAACTTCCAGTCCTATAATTAGATTAGGGAAGACCTCAGGGAGAGAAAAAAGGTGCAGCGCGGCTGTTTTCATATATAAAAATAGCAGGCCCATGCAACTTGAAGAAAAAAGTGGGGTATCAAAATAGGAACTATGATTCATGACTGAAACTTCACTTTTTATATTTATGACTACTCACTGCCAAGAACTAGTAAGGTTAGAAACAATAGGTCAAAAGTTTGGCCGGAAGATTTTGGGGAACAATTTGTATAAACAAGAGGTTTCTGAGAGTTTCCATTTTTCCTGCTGAGAGGTGGTTGATTTGGTTACCTACCTACATTCATGTTTTGCCTTAATGGAAATTAAGGAAACTATGGAAGTAGAAAAAATAACCATCTCCACATTTTAATGTTGTGATTGAAATAGAACTACAGAATCCTTTGGAAGATCTACACTGGTAAAAAGTGTCACAGCACTAATTTTCTGGGCTGATCAGGGTATTGTTACCGCCAGAAACTGGAGGTTGATGTTTACCAGTGATGTTTGGGATCAGAGACGCATATCTTCTTTATCGTAAGGAATGTGTCTGTGTTTTCCTGTCTATGTGTTCCCTCACGTTCTTGCTCTCTGTTTTCCTGTTTCCCTGACTGCTGCTTTATGGCTGCCTGTCTCAAGGTGTGGCTCTCTGCATTTTACAGGCTGGGCCATTTGAATTGGCCCACGTGGTCTTCTTTGGGTGGTGAGTGGGTGGGTGAATGTGAAATGGCACCTGTGGGAACTTGAATGTGACTCTGTACCCTCAGGGGCTGTCATGCCTGCATCTCATTGGTCTGCACCCAACACATAGGCACTGCTGGATGGCCCTGCAACCCCAGTGACAGGCCGGCTGTGGGCCGACACACACCCTTACCTCCGAGGGCTGTGCTGGGTGGGGGGGTTGGTTGGTTGCCTAGGTAAGTTTCTTAATATCTCTTATATTTGGGTCCACACAGGAATCCAGATAATGTGAATGGGTTTCACATTCTCCCTGGATTGCTGGCCTTTCGGGCCTTTCTGCTGCTGAAGCTCCTTTTTAAAGCAGTAATTAAGATTTAGGCAAAACCCCCCACATATCTGACCCAATCCATTAAATAATGCAGTTTGCTTCATTTGGTCAGTAAATGTTGTTGGGTCTTTTAACACTATAAAACACCCCAAATAGTTGAGGAATATTCTTCTTTCACATTAGGGACAGAAGGAACTGATGGATTTGAAGATAATAACACATAGGTAATAATTGAACCCTTGCATCTTAGGATAACAAACCTAAGAGAAAAAGGCCTTTTGTCTGCAGCCAAGGGTGTTAGGACGTGGAGGATTCTGTTACATCCAGGAGTAGTAGAAGTCTCCAACTTCATACTGGGGGGTTTGAGAGCCTTCCAAGAGAACTGTGAGTTTTACTTATATAGGAATAATAAAATTGGAGAAACAATGACGTTGTTCTCCACCGAAGGAAGGAATGTACTCAGGAGAAGTCTGTTCTGTACCTGAAAGATGCTAAGGAGTGTAAAGAGTCAGATTGCCTTATAAAGCAAGAAGACTATAATGAGAAAAACTGGGTTAGAGTTAACTTGTTTCAATAAAAGATACTGTGAAGCCTCTCTTCGTGCAAGTTTTAGCAGATGATTAACTTAAAAATCTTTTTCTTGTGGCAAATATGTCTCCCCTGTCAGACAGGCAGAAGAGACCCAACACTTCTAAAAATTAACTTCAGCAGTTAAGCGACTAACTGGCCCAGAGTCAGCCCCAGTGAATGCCAAGTGTGGGTGGAGGAAGGAGACAGGCAGAGTCCCCAGAGATCTAGGCCACAAATCTGTGTGAGGGGCTAACAAAGCCTACAAAGGGTCTCCATCCCCTGAATTGTGACAGTTACATACAGTCTGTTGGCTTTCATTTCTTCCCAGAAAGGCTCCTCAGGGAGCTGGTGGATCATAGAAAGGAAGCTGTGAAGGTGGAAAAGGCCTTTGACATAGACAGTTAATTGTGTGCAGAGAGCAGAGGAAGAGCAATGATACCTAACTCCACTAAGACACAGGGGCTTCCAAAGTTCATCTTGGAAGGTCTGAGATAAAGGAGGGAAATCAAATGTATTCAGAAAAATAAGCAACAGGAGACCAACATATTTACATTTCCCCACTTTGCACACATTTTACAAATAACCATAATATTAAATTCTTCAGTTAGTCTGGAATTCATAGGAGAATTCAACAAATTAGCAAACTTTAAAGATCCTTAGGTTTATAGTACCAACCAGTGAGGGATATCACAGGGCCACTGAGAGGACTTAGGTTTATTATTATTTTTACTAACCGACAATCACATTCTTAAGAGAATATTTTTTTTTCTGGCTACTTCTTATTTTATAGATAACAACCTTCTTAATTTTACGTATTTTATTTCAGTTGGTAGAAGCATATGGCAAAGGTTGACTTCAAGTGTTTTTTTTAAAAATGGTGTGTTACATATTTTTTATTTAGATTCTTAGAGATTTTGAATAAGAATTCTGTAAGTTGCATAACTCCACACAAGTTTTTATTTTCGCATTTTACCTTTTTGTCCACATTACTCATATTTATATGGTTACATTCCTGTTGAACATAAACATTTGTGTTCTGTTTATATTACTCAGTGTTTTCCATAGTCTTTATAATGATTGGTTTTGTTTTGATTGAAAACTTTTTTTTCACATTGACATACTACATTTTGCAGCGTTTCAGTGTTGTTGAGGATTCATATTCACACACACACACACACACACACACACACACAGCTTTTTGTTTCTAACTAATTACTTCTTAGGATAAACTCCCAGGAGTGGGATTACTGGGTCAAATTGTATGAGCATTTTTATGATTCAAACTACATGTCACCATATTGATTTCCAAAGTGGCTATTGTGTATATAGTGTAGAGAGGTATGTCAATTTCTTTGTCTACCAGAGAAAGTGAACATTTTTTGCATGTGTTTGTTTAGTATTTATATTTCCTTTTATGTTGAATTATCTGTTCATATGTGTCAGAATTTGGTTATTTTTTAGGGGAAACCTTTTGTATCTTTTAATTGCCTTTGAAGCTGTTCACATGATTGTTTCTTGTCTTGAGTTACTTCGTAGAATACTGCTATGGAGGAATTAGATCCTTTATGTTAGAGATGTAACACAGCTGACAGCCTCCAAAGAATTGGGGAAAATCAGAATTAATTCCTCTCTCAGTGAATTTAATCTATCATATCAGGGAGCCTATTGCTGTACTTTGTGCAGATGTCCAGTGATTAAGTTACCACATATTCATACCACTCAAGGCAACACAAACTTCTCACAGCAGTAGTGCTGTGGTCTTGCAGAAGCTATTAGAACAAAAGAAACAATTAGTGTTCCTCATTGGAAACTGTAACATACTTCTGATTGGCAAGCCAGACAAACTACTATTGGATTGTGGAGAGTGTTAGCCATATGTGAATTTTATTCCTCTTTAAAGTAGTATCTGAGAGGAAGAGTTTAAAATCCAAGCATTTCATTGAAGGGAAATAATAAAGCCTACAATCCTCTTGCACTTCATAGTTTCTTGGTCATATTTGTATTAATTATTTCACTTGAGCCTAGCAAGCTCAGTGAAGCAGGTGGAGCAGTAGGTCTCTTTGTTAACACAGAGGAACTGAAGCATGGAGAGTGTCAGGAGCCTGCTCATGGTTATGGCATGGGGACATGGCAGAGCCAGGATGGGGAGACAGTTAATTTTTTGCACATCTGAAAAATGTTAGTTTGAATAATGTACTACTTAGGAAAAGTTTAGTGAGGAGCTCAAGTTCCATGCATGGTTTAATTGGAGATGAATACAGTAATTAGTATTAGTATGATGACTTTAAGTCACTAACGAAAATTTAAATCATATGTATTCCAGATATTGTATGTAGTGGGTCAAGGAATTTCTAAAACTTCTGATTAAAAACAAATGTTAATGTTATTAAAAGAATAAACTGTATAATTACTTGAAAGTTTACTTATCCTGACTACTTTTTTGGGGGGCTTATATGACATAGGCATTGAGAATGTGGACTCAGGAGTGAGATAGATATGGCCTGAGACCCAGCTCAGTGGCTAAGCCACTTGGATGAGGGGCATCACTCCTCTGAGCCCATTTCATCTGTAAACCAGTGTTGTTATAGTATATCCATGTCAGATGTTTTATGAGGCTTAAACCACATATGTATGTTAAAATGCTTAGTGTATAGTAAGTACTCTATTTTATCTTGAATTAAGTGTTCTTTTTTGGTACTTATGCATCAGTTTCTCTTTATTCCTTTGCATTTTTAAAATTCAGGGTCAAGCATGTGCTTTTTTACTGTAGTTTTTATTGCAGCATAAAATTTAGAAATAAGAAACAACCATTGGTTTCTTTTTTTTTTTAACCATTGGTTTCTTAACACAGTCCCCATCCATTAAAATTTCTTATAATGTAGACTTCCATTTTTTTAACTGAATTGTATATGGTAATGAGTAAATGTAGTTTTAGATAGGCACACTTTGTATTAACTGTGGGTAGATATTCATTGTGATTGTGTCTGTTCAACCATGTTTAGTCTTATGAGTCAAGCCTCAGAAGTTACTTGCATTCCATGAGTTCCATTTGTACATAAATCTTTGTGAAAAATTTTTGGCTTTAGATGTTTGCAATGAGAATTTCTTTCTGAGAATATTTTACTACATTTTACAGTAATCTGTGTATAACCAAATTCAGTTTTCATAAGTGCAGAAAAGGGCAAAATATATTTGAGTAGGTATTAATAATAGGAGAGAGTATAATTAGTTTTAGATTGTTCAAAGACTAATTACCTAGTTTTGGTATATATTTATATTATTGCCTGTTCCTTAAATCTATTGCCTTTGTCTCTGTTATTTTTGTACTCTGGGGAATGAGGTGAGAAAGACATGTTTTCACTGTTGGAAATGCTCAGTTATCAATGTGTCAGGCATTACCTATCATTTGCTATTGTTTTAGGATATATATTTAGAACTTAACAATGTAGCTAAAACTTTGACTAATATAGTTTGTCTAAAGTGGGTCTTCTTGGGTGTACATATATATCTTTAACTTTCTCTGCCTGCTTTCTGTCATACTTGAGGAATAAGATGACCTACATAGCCTCACATTCTATCTAATAGAGAGTAACTAGGTCCAGCATACTTAGACTGCTAATTTTCAGAAATTGAGACTATTATTATATTAAACATATTGAACACATACTGAATTTTTCTTTAAGGTTCAAAATCTCTTGGTTCTTTGCTAATTATAAGTATGCGCTTCATTGTACTCTAGATATGAAGACGTGTTAGTTAATAAAGGCCGAAAATGCAGAAAGAGAAAAAAAGAATTTATATTAGATAAAAATGACCCCTTCCCTGCAGAGGTATTTTGAATTTGGGAAAAGTTGTCCTAGACCAGAACCTGATATTTTCTGTGATGAAATATAAATCTAGTACTGCTTCTATTGCTTAAAGTAGAAAAGCTTGTGAATTGTTTTGAAATTAAAAACTATGTTGTGACATCAGGAAGATGTAGGGGCACTGGTTGGTGGTGAATGACCCAGTGGAAAGCTGAGGAGTTGGTCCCCTTAGTCTGGCCCGCAAGATGAAGAACAGCTGCACAGGTCAAAGCTTGGAGAAGAGCCACAGGCAGGATGGCGGGGCAAAGGGTAGCATGAGCATCTTCCCTCTCCTAGGCCATGTCAAACGAGAGAACATTGAGGGTAAATTATATAGAGAAAACAGGCCCTGTCATAGACAACAGTGAAAGTAAAATTTCTAGGATTGGAGAGCAAGGTGGGGTACAGCAGTCTTGTGGGGGCAGGGGAGAGGTGACTTGGTACAGTTTGAGGTAGCAGGTGCCTGCTGAGAATGCTTATTGAGTCTATCCATCCCTCCCCCCATCAACTCCTCACACAGTTGGTTAGGACCTGCTTTGCATCAGACTTGGTGTTTGGTGCTGTGGCTACAGAGATAAAGTGATAGGAACTCATTCTCAGGTGGGGCCTCAGACATGTAGATCTCACAGTTGTGATATTTGTGCTGAATTTGAGGTGTGAGGTGTGCAGGGAGCACAGAGGCAGGTGGCCTCATTCACCTGGGTGGACAGAAAAGGAGGGAACAAGGAACATTCAAGAGGCTTTCATTTATTGCCATCTTTGTAGCCTTGAGCAAAGAGAGAGGGATGAAGATGTAGGAAGGGGCCCGATCTTGAAGAGCCTTGAATGCTGTGCCAGTTGATGGAGAGCCTTTGATGTGTTTTAAGCCGGGAAGTAAAATAACTAGACTGATGATTTTAAGACCTTGTATAGTGGACATTCATATGCTGTCCAGGTCTCTGTTTAATGAAGGACGCATTGCCCACCCTCTGGGGGTGCTTTCAGACTCAGGGATTGCCCCAGATTCAGTGAACCACCCTACCTGGCGTATGCCCCTTTCCAGTGACTGATCAGGTGGGGTGTGAAGGCCATCTCAGTCCAACTTAGGACAGGCCCGAAGGGCCATTTAGTCTCTGGAGCTCTCTGTGGGGTTGGGAGAGGCTGGGCTGTTCTGGAGCCTGCTTGGCAGCTCAGCTTCTTTCTCTGCCTAACACAGCTTCCTTCCTTGCTGTAGCCACCTTGGCCTTTCTGAGTGCCAATCTCTCTGAGGTTGCCAGGCTCTGTTCAGTGTTCCTTTGAAGTGCTGAGGGCTGCACATTGTCCCCAGGTGGAGAGCCCAGGCAACCCCGGGGCTTGCCTCATTTGTCTTCCCTTCAGAAGGATGACGCTCTTGCACTGCCTGTTGCAGTCTCAAAATAATTGTTCCCTATGTATCTTTTAATATTCTAGAAGAAAAGGTTAATTCTGGGCTGTGTAACTCCTTCATGGCCAGAAATGAAGTTGTTCCCTTTTGAGTGATTGTGGAGGTCGAGCCGTTCATTTTGCAGCTACCTATATGTTCATTTGATCATTTGAGTTGGTCACCGTACATTTATTGAACACTTATTGAAGTGGAGGGATGATGTTCTGCGAATAAACAAGTTGAATGGATGCTGATTTTCTTAGTTGTACCTGGCTATCCCCCATGCCGGCATGGGGTCTTGTTGCCTTGTAGTTAGTGACTGAACTGCACAATCCCATGTTGTACTAGTGCAGACAGCCATGTGACAAGGTGAAAGTAACTTTAACACTCTCACTGCCTGTGTCTCGAGATTCCAAATGCACTATCGGGTGGGCTCACTACCTACAAAGGCATACACACAGGCAGACACCCACCCTTATCACCTCTGCTTGATGTCCTTGGCCAAGGGAAGGGACTCTTAAGTACCGGAAGGAATGTGTGTGCTTGGGTAATTGAGAGCTGATGATGCTTTCTTCTCTTGGTTTTATGACCTTCAGATAAATAATGATTTTTCTGTAAAAGTAATTGACTCTAATTCCTGTAAGGCAGGGTGGAATGCACACTATGTTGTTCACTTGTTTATTATGTGGAGTTTTCTTCCTTTTAGAATCCTAGGTTTTGATTTCAAGAGGTAGGTAAGAATACAGGTGATTTTAAGAATACATTGTGTGATTGTTAGATGCAAAGTCAATTATTGAGTGAAAAGTTTGTTACCAGCAGCTGACACATACTTACTGGATGTATATCAATTTTGTATTTTGTAAGTAGGTTTCAAAATTATTTGACAGACTACTTTGTACTTACTGGGCTAGTAGTCTTATTAATTTTGTGTTTCTTGGGTGGTGTGGACTACTCTGTAATTGTTTAAGACTTTCTAAAGAAAACCCTAACAGCATGGAAATAATGATCATTTTGAGAAAAAAAAGTAATTTTTCAATAATAAAGAGAATTTATCCTCTAGTTTCCATACTGTCAGAGAACGTCATATAAGGAGAGTGTGACCTTCAGTCATTTAAGGTGATACTTTGAACTTTTCTACTAGAAAGGCAGAATTGAACCGATCAGACACTCTCTTTGGGTCCATGGGGAAGGCACTGAGCTAGTGGCCACAGAAGAGAATATAGCTGATTGTCCTTCCGGAGGAGCCAGAGGCCCAGGCCTCCACCCTGGCCTCATTGGCTTTGCCAGCCAGACTGGAGATTGATCACAAGTTAGAAAAACAATAACTGAACTGGAAGATATATAACAGCAAGGAACTGTTTTTTCTTTATTCCTGATATTTGAAGTAATGCTTGAAATGTGGTAAGATGGTTGGGTTTGGTACCTTTCTGGACTATGAGTCCTGCTTTTTATAGCATCAAATAATCACAGATTTCCTCAGCTGGAAAGGCTCTTAGACAATGTCTAGCTCCACCTTTACGTTACAGATGAGAAAACTAGGGTTCAGATACATTACACGTATTCACTAAGCTTGGGCCAGAACAAGCACTAGACCTTAGGTCTGCCAAACCAGCAGTCCAGAAATAATTCTGTGACAGGCATTGTCTCCTTACAGGCCATTCGGCTTCCTCGACTAAGTGCAGCTGGGGTACCAGGCCTGCATGGGAAGCACTGTCCTTCACCTGATAGCCACCAGCAGCTGACGCACGCTAGTCCTTGCTTCACTCCCCATGGGTTACATTCTAGCTCAGATGAGCCTTGATCCTTGTTACACTGCCCGTTCACCATTCCTGCCCCACTGGAAATTAGTCTCAGACTATAACTTATTTAATTATTTGATTCAATCTGCATAGAAGACAGCTGAAGCCTGGTGGTATCAATGGCCAGGAATCAAGTAAGGTGATGGAATATATCTCTCTCTTGGATTTTCTTCCAGCATAGTGCCTGAAACATATAATTGTACATTAATAACTTTTGGGTTAATTACTGGCTAATAATGAATGAGAGCTAAACAATAACTTTTTTCCCCTAAAACTTCTTGGGAAGTTTTAGGAGACCAACCCTTGTACTTTTCAAATTCACACTTTTATATACCATCAAGATTCAGTGCAGTCACTGAAATGATGTTTATGGAGGCTAATAACATGGTGCTTAATATTTAGCATAATCAGAAAATTATTTGATAGAACTGTGAAAACAAAATAAAACCTATACTAGAGCTAAAAAAAGTCTAAAAATTCATGGACAAATTTTATTCATTTTTTAAAGTTTTCTGTAATATTAAAAATTACTTTAATAAATATACATTCCTATTATAGTACACAAGATCCTCTTAAAAATAAAGAAAATGTGTATTTCATTTTATATAAAATAAATATGAACTGTAGTTTTGACTTTTTATCCTTACAGTTTGTGAAATTTAGATTTAAAGAAGTTTTTCCATCCTCTTAAAAGGCCTGGATCCATTTCTTAACCTGTAGCTCTATCGTAGTGGTAGATTGGAGGAACAAACTTATTTTTGCATTTATTAATGATTTATAATTTCATGAGGTTCACTTGTCCTGGCCAGCCTTCCCATCCACCAACCTACTGCTACCTCCTACCTGCCTTAGCAGGGAAATCCTGAGGGTAGGAATCTAGAAATTGTTCCTTTTCAGTTTCTGCCTGTTATTACAACCCTTGCTTTTTCCGATACCTCCAGGAAGTTAGTTATTGCTGCTGTTTAAGCAATCTGTTCCAGTTGCTGGGAAGCCTTTCCCACTTTCTCATCTTTGCATTCTCAGTGCCTGATATAGTGCCTGGCAAACAGTAAGCCCTCAACTGATGTTTGTTAAATGAATGAATTAATATGGTCTCATCTGGAACTCTCAACTCTCCATGAACTTGGTTCATGTTTTCATAATATTTATCTGAAGCCTGAGTGCTAGAATAAAATTGTATCAGAAAGCTAAATTAAGCAAGAAACTTCACAATCTTATATGTGACTGAGGTCTAAAGTGGGTCTTGATCAGACAAAATAAACCCTTACCTGAAAAAGTTTGGTTTTTGTTAATCTCCTCTGAAAGTGAACACAGTTAAAGGGAAAGAATGGGTACCTGGCCAGGCAGCAGCTGGGACATCTGTTGATAAAGGCAAGTGTAATTTGGGTCATTTATTGTAGTTCAGGTTAAAGGAAAAAGCAAATCACTCCTCCTTTGCCCATTTTTTAAAAATTTATTTTGGTATTGTTAATCTACAATTACATGTGCAACATTATGGTTATTAAACTACCCACTTCATCAGGTCCCCCCCACCAACCCCATTACAGTCACTGTCCATAAGCGTAGTGAGATCCTATAGAATCACTACTTGTCTTCTCTGAGTTGTACTGCCCTTCCCATGCCGCCCCCCCCAACATTACGTCTGCTAATCATAATGCCCGTTTTTTCCCCTTGTCCCTCCCTTCCCACCCATCCTACCCAGTCCCTTTCCTTTGGTAACTGTTAGTCCATTCTTGGGTTCTGTGAGTCTGCTGCTGTTTTTTTCTTTCAGTTTTTTTTTCTTTGCTCTTATGGTCCACATATGAGTGAAATCATTTGATACTTGTCTTTTTCAGCTTGGCTTATTTCACTGAGCATAATACCCTCTAGCTCCATCCATATTGTTGCAAATGGTAGGATTTGTTTTCTTCTTATGGCTGAATAATATTCCATTGTGTATATGTACCACATCTTCTTTATCCATTCATTTACTGATGGACACTTAGGTTGCTTCCTTATCTTGGCTATTGTAAATAGTGCTGCATAAACATAGGGGTGCATATGTCTTTTTCAAATTGGGCTGCTGCATTCTTAGGGTAAATTCCTAGGAGTGGGATTCCTGGGTCAAATGGTATTTCTATTTTGAGTTTTTTGAGGAACCTCCATACTGCTTTCCACAATGGTTGAACTAATTTGCATTCCCACCAGTAGTGTAGGAGGGTTCCCTTTCTCCACATCCTCGCCAACATTTGTTGTTGTTTGTGTTTTGGATGTTGGCCATCCTCACTGGTGTGAGGTGATATCTCATTGTGGTTTAATCTGCATTTCTCTGATGATTAGCGATGTGGAGCATCTTTTCATGTGCCTGTTGGCCATCTGAATTTCTTCTTTAGAGAAGTGTCTATTCATGTCCTCTGCCCATTTCTTAATTGGATTATTTGCTTTTTGTTTGTTGAGGTGTGTGAGTTCTTTATATATTTTGGATGTCAACCCCTTATCAGATACGTCGTTTATGAATATATTCTCCCATACTGTAGGAAGTCTTTTTGTTCTACTGATGGTGTCCTTTGCTGTACAGAAGCTTTTCAGCTTGATATAGTCCCACTTGTTCATTTTTGCTTTTGTTTCCCTTGCCCAGGAGATATGTTCATGAAGAAGTTGCTCATGTTTATGTCCAAGAGATTTTTGCCTATGTTTTTTTCTAAGAGTTTTATGGTTTCATGACTTACATTCAGGTCTTTGATCCATTTTGAGTTGACTTTTGTGTATGGGGTTAGACAGTAGTCCAGTTTCATTCTCTTACATGTAGCATCCAGTTTTTCCAACACCTGCTGCTGAAGAGGCTGCCATCTTCTCATTGTATATCCAAGGCTCCTTTATCATATATTAATTGACTGTATATGTTTTGGTTAATGTTTGGATTTTCTATTCTGTTCCGCTGGTCTGTGGGTCTGTTCTTGTGCCAATACCAAATTGTCTTGATTACTGAAGCTTTGTAGTAGAGTTTGAAGTCTGGGAGCGTACCTTTGCCCATTTTTAATAGTAAATTAATTTCTGAGAGTAAAAGCATTTTTGCAGCTGCCACTAAAACTGGCAAACATTTTTCTAAAGAAATAGTATGTTTTAGAAACGAGCCTCTCATTTTGACAGCCAACATATTTTTGGCTGTTGTATTACTGGCAAACATTTCAAATTTAGAGATATTGCTTTTAAATATCTTGGAGAGACTAGTGCTTGGTTTTCAAAGGCAACAAATCCTTCATCCGTGGGGAAATGCTACCCAACAGAAACATGTGTAAAATGCATGTACAGTTGTGTGACTTGAAATCTTGACCAAAATACTGTTGTAATCACAGTGAGATCTGGCACATATTTTCCCAAACATTTCAGTCATTTCTTTTCTCAGAATTTTGCCAGTTTATATGCAGCCGTTTTGACCACAGTTCAGTGGGACTAGTTCAGCTCTGTAAATTTAACAGAATTTGTCCATCCCCTCAAGCCCCTCTCTTCCCCAGAATAGTCTGGGACCAGAGTTCCTCTGGAACCTTGAAAAATCCAAGAAAAAAAATCCTTGCAAGCACAAATAGGCATTTTACCTTAAAATACATCCAGGAAGACATTTGAAGGCAATTCAGTTTCCTATAGCCAAGGGTTTTGCTATCTGGGGAGAAAAAACACCTTGTCAAAGTGGAAGGAAGCGGAACACTTCATGTGGAGATATCAAAGGAGGAATTTGTAACTTTTTAAATATCCCATGATTTGGGAAGAATAGAATTTCAAAATCGTTTTATTTTTATTTGTGTGTGTATAAGAAAATCCTTATAAAGTGTGCTTTCTGGGTTTCGTTTTGCTTATTTGCTCATTTAGTTTTTTAATTTGTTCATTCCCCACTTTATTCACAAAGGACTTAGGATGGCCACAGCAAATATGTGTAAGATAAGGTATTATATGTCAATAAAAAGGAAAGAACAAGACAAAGTCCAGGGGAAAAAAAAATATGAGGAGGACCTACATAATTGCAACAACTTTGGTTTGAAAAGTTAGCTCTGTGTTTCTGGAGAGCCAAAGTGGAAAAGGAAACATTAATTATATGGTTCCTGTTTTTAGAAAGGAAAACAAAGCAAAAGTACAAAAACAACTACAAAACCCACCTCTCCAAGCATATGAAATATTTCCTAGCACTAAATTTTTTTGAAAAAGAAAAATTTTCATGGGGGCCTTTTTACAGGTGGAAGCTGAGAGTTGTAGAAACAGCATCTCTAACAACATTGTTTCAGTTTGCTAATTCATTTGTTCACTTTTTATCTTTCCTCAAACATTTATGTACCTAATATGTGCCACACACTATGCTAGATGGTAAGGATGCAACAGCGAACAAGACACAGTCCCTTCTCAGAGCTCACTGTCTAGAATCTGAAGGAGACCCAGGGTCAAGGGGTCTGCTTCAAAGGGACAGGTAGGTTCAGCAATGGAGTCTTTAAGGAATGGGTTTCTCCACATTAGCTGGCATTTTAAGTTGACATCCAAGACCTACAGCCTCTAAGTTGATGCCAGGATGGTTGCAGTAGACTCCAGCGTGAAATGCCGGGATGGGCTAACAAGGACCAGGCGATGGGAGTCAGGGCTCCAGCTAGCTGGGCTGGGGCACAGGACTGAGCTTATCATGGAGTGTGGACCAGAGATACGTGATCTGTTAGTTACACAGCTACTTTTTGGGGGAAGAAGGCTGATTCACCAGAAGGCAATTTACTGAATGGCGAACTGACCTAATTACTTGTTTCTTTTCACTATTTGGGAAGCTTAAGCAATTTGTGTAAGGCATTTTTAACAGCTTTTTGAGATGTAGGTGATATTTAAATGTACCACTAATACATTTTTCATTTTAATTTGCTGGCATTTTATGGAATATTCAATTTGTGTTTGCCCAGCTGTAAAGGGAGGGGGCTGCCATAGAGAGAAAAACGCCCTTCTGATTCTAGACTGCTGATCTCTAAGAAAGGAGATTAAGGGGTAAAGAGAAGAGGCAGACTATACTCACGAGGGGTATAATCATTTAAAACATATATTTTTGAATGCAAAGAATTCCTAGGATTTTTTTTATGAATAATAAGAAACCAATTTATCATGACCCTCAGTACCTCCTCACTCACCCTCTCACACCCCACCAGAGATGTTAACCCACTGCTTGTTGGCAAGACTCGCCATCGATTCAGGGTCTCCACGGGCATGAGGCTACAGGTGACATGTCTTTCTACGAGAAAATGGGACAGGAGCAAACAGAAGCTGGCCTAAGTGCTAGGGTGGGTCACAAAGTCATTCACAGTGTTTCATGGATGCTTCACCATGTTGTCTATAAATTAGATCTCTTCTTAGAGCTTTGAATTGGAAGCTGAATGTCTTTAAATGACTTGGTATTGAAAAATATTTTTAAAATCTCATTTACTGAAAGCACATACACTTTCATTTTCCACTAGTACACTTTTCTTTCTCATCAGTGAACAGCAATTTGTATTTGTATCTCATTTTTAATTTTCAGCATACTATGTATATTATCTCATCTTGTCCTTACAGAAAGCCTGAGTTAATTTAACTCACTTATTTGTACCCTCCCTTATTCCAGAGAAAGTTTGAAGTAGTTCACAGTGAAAATGAAATACAATAGAATAAAAAAAATAGCCAAGGACATTGCAGTGAAGGAAAAATAAGGGTATATCAATAAAGCCAGTGAGAAAGCAACTTGTTTTCTATAAAATCATTTGTAGTTGCTAGAACTGGGTTATACCAGCCAAAAAAAGGAGGGAAACTTTGTTTATAAAAATAACATAGTCATTAGATTAAAAGAATAATGCTCCAGATCACAGTTTCTCTTGGTCTGATAGAATTTTCCACTGCATGTTCTCATAAAAGGAACACTGTGTGGCTTATGGGCTGTACTTCTGAACTGGATAAAAAGCACAACAGTCGGTTTCTCTTGACTTGTTTCCTGTAATATCCCGCCTGACGGTAAGGCTTACGGGATTATATCAGAAAACATTTTAATAAAAGCAGTTCTCTGAGGGGATAAAACAATGCAGTTTGGGTTCAAAGCTCCCTGATGGCTGGACAGGATCCAAAGACAACATCCAGGAGTGGGTGGACTCTTGGTCTTTCGGGCATTCCTCCATGAATATTATTTCTTGTAATTCAGTGTTTTTCAGTGTGCAGCAGAGAACTTCGGGTTAAACTGTTTGGCAAGAACCTGAAAGTCTGTGATTGGGCTCAGACAAAATCATTATCCTCATTTCACAGATGAAGAAACGGGACCTTGGAGAAGCTGATGGCCATCCCAGGCCATGTGGTCAGGGGCAGAGCCGGGACTAAAGCCAGGTTCCTCCGGCTCTCAGGCTAGGGCTCTTTGAGCCGTTTCATCTCTCTTCTCTGACTTAGGTTAGAATTCGATTACAATTTAAAAATGTTAAGAATGAATATTTTTAATATCTGTAATCTACTTCCTACTTAGATGTTAAATTTTTAGAAGAAGGAAAACATTAACTACAGCGCTGAAGTCCCACCTCGCATTCCTTCGCCCTCCACTCTGAAGTGGGCGTAGTGAAAGGTGGGCATCATTCCTGAGCACGTCTTTGTTCTTTTCCCACCTATGTCCGCATGTGATTTAAACTTAACATAAAGTACATAAATGACTTCACAGTATACCCATCCTTTTACATCTGCTTCCCCACCCACACCATTACAATGCTGATAGCCAGCCATGCTGATGCTAGCCGTTCATTCTGGGAAGCTGTGGAGTAGTCTTCCTTGGGTGAACCACAGTGTATCCATTCTCCTACCGATGGGATTTGATTGTTTCCACTTTTTTCTCTTACAAAATAATATTTCTGTCATGAACATTCTTGAACATGAATGTTTGAGAACTCTTTTCATCTTGCAAGCATGTCTCCTTGTGTCTATGTGCAGTTTTAGAGCATTTTATAGTTGGCAGAAATTTGTTAAGTCACTAGCAGTTGCTGCTCCTACATGAGCATCAGTCAGATGCTGAGTCTGCCTGGGAAGATCTTGTACCCAAAATGCTGTTTGGGTCCATCCGTAGCCAGTGCCGATGTGGCCCCACAGTGCCTTCATGCTCTCCGCTTCCTGGTTTGTTGTCTCTAGTCAGTTTGCTCAGGTTCTTGACTGCTGTCTGTTCCAAGCACCATTCATTCCTCAAGGACCCTACACGACCTTTACTCCCTCTGCTCCCAAGAGATGACATCACTTCTTATTTTCCTGAGAAAAAATGAGGTCATTTGATGAGAACTCCCTAAATCCTTTTCTCCTAAACTCCTCAGCATTCCACCCAGAAGAATGGTGACCATGTTTTGCAAACCACATGTTCTTTATGGAATGAATGGTATATGTTAAAAAAAAAGTTTCTCAGATGCCAAATTGGAACTTTGTCTTACCGTGGGCTGTACAATGTCAAAACCACTAATTCAAACACCCTCTGACCACAGCCTCCAACTCTTCTAGCTAAATTCCTGAAGTATTCTCACTATAACGGCCCTCCAGCTTCACAGAGACATCCTTCACTCTGCCAGTTCACCCCTTCCAGCGTCACATTCCCTTCTGCCGCTTCACTCCCTCCAGCTCTCAGCGCAGACCTCTGCCTTCCAGAGCACCACTTTCTCCTGCATGCTGTCATCCCAGGGACTTTATTTTTCCTGTGCTTGATACCTAGTCTGTTTTCCTCCTTTTTAGTTTAGTTTTCTATTTTATTGGCATACTCTCCTTATTCTCATTTTGTTGTGGAGTCACTCTTCCAGCAGTTTTCTGAGAATGAGTGCATAGGACATAATTTTTTTGAGACTTGCATGTTAAGAAATGACTTTTTTCTACTCTTAACAGTTCATTAATACTTTAGCTGGATATAAGTTACAGGTTGAAAACAATTTCCTATCTGATTTTTAAAAATTGTGGCAAAATCCACATAAAATTTACCAGTTTAACTATCTTTAAATGTACAGTTTAGTGGTATTAAGTATGTTCATGTTGTTGTGCGGCCGTCCCCACCATCCATCTCCAGAACTGTTCATATGGCAGAACTGAAAACTCTATACCCATGAAACAGTTGAAAGTTCATTAAAAACAATTAACCCTCCACTTCTCGTTCCTCCACCCTGGCAACCGCCATTCTACTTTCTGTCTCTATGAATTTGACTATGGTAGGTACTTCATATAAATGGAATCATACAGTATTTGTCTTTCTGCGACTGGCTTGTTTCACTTAACCTAATGTCCTCAAGTTGCAGCCGTATTGTAGCATGTTCCTTCCTTCTTAAGACTGAAAGGAATTCCACTGTGTATACATACCACATTTTGTTTATCCGTTCATCTGTGGATGAACACTTGGTTTGCTTCCACATTTTGTTGTGGAATAATGCTGTTCTTAATAGGGGTTCATAAATATCCCTTTGAGATTCAGCTTTCAGTTCTTTTATGTATATACCTAGAAGTGGAATTACTGGATCATATGGTAATTCTATTTTCAATTTTTTTGAGGGACTGCCACACTGTTTTCCATAGTCGCCACACCGTTTTGCATTCCCACCAACGTGTACAAGGGTTCCAATTCCTCCACATCCTCACTAACACTTGCTACTTTCTATTTTTGTGATAGTAGCCATCCTAGTGGGTGAGAGGTGGTATCCATTGTGGTTTTGATTTGCATTTCCTTTATGATTAATGATGTAGAGCTCAACCCCATTTTTAATTGGGTTGTTTATTTTTTGATATTGTTGAGTGTGAGAGTTCTTTATATATTCTATATACTAACTCTTTTCAGATACATGATTTGCAAATATTTTCTCCCATACAGTGGGCTGCCTTTTTTCACTCTGTTGATTGTGTTCTTTGGTGCACAGAAGTTTTTAGTTTTTAGTCAGATCCAAGAAAATCTTGCCAAGTCCAATGTCAAGAAACTTTTGCCCTTTGTTTTCTTCTAAGAATGTTATAGTTTTAGCTCTTTATGTTTAGGTTTCCTAAGAACTTTTAAGATTTTCCTCTCTGTCTTTGATTGTCCAATATAGCTATACAGAAATTTGATGCTATTCTGATCCTAGTTTCTTAGTGTGTGGTCTTTTTTTTTCTTCCTTGGAGACTTGTTATTCTTGCTATTCTTAAATTCTGCAGTAATTTTTGCTGAGGCCTTTAAGAAAAAACACATGTTGTTGGGCACTCATTGTGTTCTTATCTTATGGAAATACTTGTCCTTCAGCTCTGTAAAATCTTACAGTACTTTGAAAATTTCTTCTCTCTGCTTTCTCATTTGGATGCTAGACCCACTGGGTTGGTCCTTTAAAGTTTTATGTTTCTTTTCTGTTTATCTCCCATTTGTTTATGGGAGCTGTCCTTATGTTGTATTCTAACCCTTTTATTGACCTTTTTAAATACAGCACTTAAAAATATTTTTCATAGTACCCTGTTCCTATCTTATTGCCTTCTCTAGCTCCATCTTCTTGGTTCTGAGTTGATGATCTTGGCTTAGTTTCCCATGGGGCATGAAGCATTTACTTTGAAAAAGAAAATTGACATATGTCCATATTACCTGGATTTAGGATAGATTCTTGTTCTATTTTGTCCTTCAGAACTGAAGCCATGATGTCTGATGTACATCTGAGATGTCAAAACTGAACTCCTACTTTGTGCCCAGCTTACCTATAGTCTTCCCTGCCTCAATTCATGGCTCCTCCATCCTTCCTGTTGCTTAGGCCAAAATTTTTGGTGTCATATTTTTATTCTTCTCTTTCACATATGACATCAAGACAGTCAGGAAACCATGTTGGCGCTGTTCCTCACATGTATCAGGATCTGACTATTGATCACTGCTGCTATTCCTGCAGCCCTGGTCCCAGCCATCATCACCCGAACTGCTGTAAAAACTTCTTCCTCCAGTTTTTTATTTTGAAAACACTCAGATATACCACATAGTTGAAGAATTTTACACAAATATATACTCAACATCTAGATTCCCACCTTAACATTTTACTATGCTTTCTCATTTGTTGATTATCCATCTTTCTGTCCCTCTGTCCATCCACTTCCGTAATAACCTTTTAACTTGTCTCCCTGCTTCATTCCCTGTCCCATCTTTTGCTCCCAACACATAAATGAGGTGATAATTTTGAAATATAAGTCAGGTTCTATCTCTCCTCTGCTCAAAACTCTGATACGGCTGCCCGTTGCACTACAGCTAAGTTTGTAGTCTTCACAATCCCAAAGGGGAGCATTGCCTTGGCAACTCTCAGATTCCTGCGCTTCTGTGCAATATTATCATTTACATCCGTGCTGATGAAATTGACTTTTTTGTCTTTTAGAGGAAATGAAACAAACTGGACTGCTTGTTCAAGAGGTCTGTGATTAAAATCTTGAAGCATTTGCTCCTGCCAAGGTAGTTTTCTTGCATTTTGTTCACCATTTCAGCATGTTTTCAGGTGTGGGTGTTTATAAAGGAGACTAATACTGACTTCATAAGGCCTTTCTAAAATTAATTCTGTCCAATGGAATGTAACTTTTTTGCCTTGATATTATTAAAAATCCAATGAGTAAAGGAAAAGCTAGTGTAATGTGTTACTAGCATGAAGATAAAAAACCTTTACCATATATCTCTCATTATACAGTACATTGTCATGTGAAGGTATAAAATGGAAGAAATGTTTGATTTGTTTTGTAACTGATATTGTGAGACATTTTATGAGCTTTAAAATAAAGTTCATTTTATGGTGTCATAAGATGACATTAAAAAAGTGACAAAACATTTCAATCATTATCGATTTTAGTTTTTATTTTTCTTTCCTTCATTTGCCAGTTCTTCCTGGTTACTCTTTTATGTTTGTTTTAATCTCTTTCTTTCTTGGAGGCTCTCCCTAAATGTCTGGTAATCTTTAACTGTTCACTCATATTTAAGAGTGAAAAATGAAAAAGCCAGTTAGTGGAAATTCACAGTAGGGTGATTTGGCAGTGAACTGACCTTTCTGTGGAGGAACCCCAAATATCAGTATCTGGAGAGCTTTTCTAGGGACTTGTATTTTCTCCAGAAAAGGATCCTCTGAAATCTTCCCTATGGATGGAGCTAGGGATCTGGGGAATAGGTCTGGCTGGCCATGCTCTTGGGGTAGGTGGGGTGGGTAAAGGCAAGGGTCCTACTGTTGCCACGTAGGTCTTTCTGAAATCTTGCCATCAGTCCTCATCTTCAACACACTCTTTTCCATTCATATTCTGACCTATGTCGGCTTATGCAGTATCTCTTGCTGCCAAACCCCAAACCTCTTAGGAATTCTTCAAAGATAAAAGTGGGGAAGCTGGAATTAATAGGAAAGCCAGGAATATTTGATAGTAATTTAGGAACAAAGTAAAGGAGTCACAGGCAGAGATAACAAAAGGAATGTAGAGAGATACATGGAAAAAGAAGAACTCCTAGCTGTTGTCAGTACTTGTAACTAAAGATATCACCAGGAATTTTGGGAGATTGGTGACTTGGTGGTAACAAAGGCAGGGAACTTTTGCTGGGGGAATTAATGAACTTTAGAAAATTGTGGTATCCATGGGCAGAATTTCAAGGTTAAAATGTGCTGAAGGAAAGAAATAATTACTTCCTAAGTGCATACTTTCTAGATGTGTGCTGATTTAACACATCAGATTTTGTAACGAAATTTTCATAAGTTTTTTTGCTCTTTTAGTATTGTGACTAGCTTTTAATTTTTATTGCGGATGAAGAGGTGGAACAATCCTGATAAATTCACTTAATAGATTATAATTAATACCATTTATATACTGTAGTACATCTACCAGTGTAAGAACCCCCAAAATGTTAGTTGTTACCGTAGTTTTTAGTTTCTCGTGCTTTTTTATTGAATAGCAACAGCTCACCATAAGCATATTATCATTCCCACTCTGAGGCTGTGGAGACTGCAGCGCAGAGCGCTGGGAACTTGGTCAAGGCTGACAGAAGGCTCTTGGGAAGCAAGCCGCGTTCACTCGTGCTGGTATCATGTTGAAAGGGTGGTTTATCTGCCCAGCTGGCAATGGCTGGGTAGCAACGCTGTTTCATTGGGAGATAGCAAGTGCCGTAGTAGCCTGTCCAGAGAATCGCTACCTGATTGTTTTCCAGAAGTACAATGAATAGTTAGGATTGGTTGTTTTGGTGTTTTACAGTGGTCATTAGAAAAATGAAGTGGTTGGAAGGAGATAGTAGAGTACATGTAAAAATCACCTGGTCTGGGAATTCGCAACAATTGCTTCTGGTCCAGTGCTGATGAAAGGATAAGTAATAACAGAATGAGGAAAAGTTAATGGGAAAAAGATGAAGAAATGTATTGCTGATGTGTCACCAACTCCTTTGAGCTTGAAGTGGAACAAGGTTAATGACCGTCAGATGTTAAGAACAGCTCTAAAACTTAACTGACAAAAGGGAGATCTTTCAGCATTCCTAGGTGGGTCATAAGTAACATGGTGCAGCTGAAGAATAGAAAAAAGAACAAGGAAGAGCGCTGAGGGAAAATGTTGATGTTCAGATCATTCTGTTAAATAATTACCTGAATGTACTCCCTGCATCCTGTGGTGCTGCATCTTCTGGTGGAGCAACTTTTGGAGGTGAGATACATGTCCCCTTCTCCCTGTTGACACAGTGATTTTTCTGATCCTATTAGTTTGTCGGGACTTGTTACAAACTATCTAATAAAAAGAAAGCCAGGGACCTGTTGGGCTATCCTAAAGGCTCTTAGGAGTCTTTTCTAGAAATTTCTGACAGATAATTTTTCTGATATTTTATTTGTGTCAAGAGAGTGTTTTCTCATTATGAAGATATAGATATACAGGTTCCATAGCATATGCTTCAGAGAACTGAACTTGAACTAAAAAAAATAACTTATTCCCCACTTAATTGTCATAAAAGCAAAAGTGCTTTATCACAGAAATATGCATTCATCATTTGAAAAATTTTAAATGTAGGTAAACAAAAGGAAGAAAATAAAAACCACCCATAATTCCATTCATTAGAGGTAATCTCTATTCATATTTCATTTTTGAGTTGGAAAGATTCTAATTAATAATAATCCAAAGCAAATGCCAAGATTTCTTTGTAAAAAGGAAATCTCTACTGTTTGAAGTGTTAGATTTACCAGAGGCATATTAAGATATATGGCATAGACAAACCACAGTAATTTCAAAACAGCTTATGCCATTTATAAAAGTGTGTATAATTTACATGAATTTTAAAATCACAGTGGGACACGATTCCACTTGATGTTAGAATCTTTAATAACACTGCATTAATTCTTTGCCCAATCTTTGGTTTCCTGCCTGAAGACTGTCCATTATGTTCATTCTGAACCCTGGATTTTTATGTAATTGTGTGTAACTTTTATTTGAAAAGGAAAAGTAAAGCTATGAGGAGCGCCTGGGAAGGGCCCTTCTGTGCTGTGAATCTGCCTAAGAAGGCAGCCCTTGTGATCCCCCCAGGAAGTCGGAACAGAACACAGAATAGGATGGCCCTCAGCAAGTTTGGTTGGTAGACCCTTGTGATTCATATGCGCCCTTGACCAAGCCCTCATTCCTTTTTTGCTTTCCTGTTTCTTACTCTTTCTAGCTTCTCAATTCAGATCCTGAGAAATCTCTCATAGCTTTTCTTTTCTAATCCAGTTTTTCATGGGCCCTATTTAGCAAGTGAGTTCCTCTCTGGATATGTCAACCGTTTGTCCCCAAGAACAACTGTGTTAGAAATGTCATCATAAACTGTCAGTCAGATCCTCATGACTTTTGTAGCATGTTTTGATAAATAACTATACTAAAATAGTATTTGGGTCAATAATATAATACTTCCAATCAATCCAGCCTTTACAGTTTGGTTTCCCTTTTGATGGACATTTTTTAGAAACTCTAGGAAACGATTATTTTGTTGACTTGTTTGCTAATAAATTTTCTCTCTCAAAAACAGAAAGCTCTTAGGCAAATAGTTGTCTCAAGGTCTAGACTTTTTTTTTAAACTTTTTTCCTACTTTATGTGAATCCCATACACCAGTCTAGCACAGGAACATTTCTTGGTTCTCTGGTTATCAATTTGTTCTCTATTATTCTATTTTGAATTTTGATACCTTATATTTGATTAATATTGAATGGCAATGAGTGGCTCTCCGAGACATTCTTATTTAATTCAAGGTATTATCTGAATAATGCTAATGGAACTATTTGGAGTGAAATGCACAGTCCTGGCAGTCCCATCTGTCTTCAGCTTCCCGCATGGGACGTGCCTTCTTCTTTGTTTTCGCAGCCTCTTCTACATAACATTTCTTAGAGGATTTCACTCAGTATTGTGTTCATTTGTCATTCTCAGAAGATTGGATTCCTTAGAGCAGGGACTAGCACATATAAATGCTTGAGTGTAACTCCAGGGAGAAAATTTTTTCCCGGCCCAGGGCAAAATACCTTTGAAACTGAAATCGATCAAAGGGAGAAATAAAGTGGGAGAAACCTGTTTATTGCTTTCAAGCAGTCGTCCAGTTCTGCTAGCTCCTCTCTCACAACCCAGCTGCCAAAAAGGGACCCCAACCCAACCTCTCCTGTCCAGATATGCCCTCACTCCCCCAACCCTTGTAATAACCTATTGATATGGAGATGGACTACTTCTCTCCCCCCCTTGGAAACACCTATTGATATGGATATGCACTAAGGCCAGGCAAGAGATTCTGGAAATAGTGCACTTTTACCCACATTGAGTAAATGAATGAAAGAATAAATGAAATATGGCAACATTTTAGCTAGCTCTGGGAGGTACCAGTGTGTATTGGTGAAGAACATGGACTCTGAAGCCAAAACTACTTGTATTCAAATCTTAGCTCCATCGTTCATTAGCTCTTTATCCTTAGACAGCTGTTGATGACATTTGTGCGGCTCAGTTTTGTCTTTTCAAATATGGGGATAATTACAGTACCTAGCTCCTACAGTTGTTATAAAGATTAAACGAGTTTATATACACAAAGGGTTGAGAACAGAGCCTGGATATAAGTGTTATATAGTGTTTGCTACTAATGTTATTATCCTTTTTGTTTTTAATAGCCCGGCATGGAATAGTGGGTGCCCTTAGGAAATTCATTCTGAATTCATTTTTCCTCCTGTCATCTTGAGGTGCTTTGTCTTCCAGTTGGGTTGAAGGAGCCCTGGATATGGGGATGGGTAGTGGAGGTCCTCATATATCAAAGCTGAAGACATGTGTACCTTTATCAATTACCAGGCTGCAGGGACTCGAACTAACAAATAGCTTTTTGTTTTAGTTAGAATTATGTCCATTCAGTATAGTAACACTGTTACCTCAGGTGGGCTCAGATTCATCTTAATTCAGAGGATAAATAAATTATTAATAAACATAGTTTATTTGGTAGGTAAAATATTTAACACTGACCCATAGAAGAGGTAATAAAAGGAGTTTTGGATAAACAGAACGGAGAAGACCAGGTTGAAAGATTTTTGAAGTCAGGCTGCATAATTAACTGTTTAATGATTTTTATTGTTTGCATTTTAATAAGTGGGCTATTGGGTTTGATTGATTGTATCTAGCTATTATCTCAGGTTCATAGTCCTCTGCTCAACATTTATTATAGAGAATTTTGAATATACAGCAGTTAAAAGGGTTTCACAGTGAACATCATATACTCAACATGGAGATTCTACCATTAATGTTTTGCTATACTTGCTCGGTCACATATCTGTACGTTTATGCATTTTTCTGTCCATCTCTTAATACATTTTACATTTTTACATATTTGCTTAGGTTTATTTTGAAAGAAAGTCATTATCTGTATGGTAGAATTTAGTGTTCTATTCTCGGTCCTCAGGTTACTCATAGTCACATACACATACATAAACCAATACTTTTAAAGAGTTGCAGAGTTAAAATTAGTATTACTGCAAGGATTCTTTAAGAGTAAAAGTGGGGATAGAGAAAGAAATGTGTTGGTGGAAAAATAAGTGCTTGGGAAATAATTCAATGTAGTAGATAACCCATCAAAACATTATTTTTGATACAATTTTTTTTATTTTTAAGTTACATTTTGCCAAGCTATGTAGGCTCAGTTCCTATTGTTTCCAGTAAATGGCAACATTTATGAAACAGTGAAGGAACTAAGTTAAATAGAAAGTTTTCAAGAAAATCCTTATAGGTTGAAGGTTAACAATCAGATACACATGAACACCTAAGATACTAGTTTGTGTCAACTTTAATTCCTCTAGACAAGTTATGGAATCTCATTGTGTAGCTTTCTTTTTCATCACTATTATAGAATCCACAACGCTAGCTCTGTGGGAATTCTGCCAATAACTCTAAAGAACATGAATAGGTCACAGGGCAGAAACTTGATTATGATTCAAAAAAAGAAGGCGTAGTCACTTTGTTGTTCATCAACTAAGGAAACACTCACTAGAAAACGGCTTTTCTTTTGCAGGGCAGTTTTTCGGTTGCTCTTGCTTTCTGGCAATGCATGTTTACTAGAAAATGCAGAGCTGGAGAGTTACTAATGAGCATTTATCCCTTTTATTTTTAGTTCACTTCTGTAACTGAGATGGATATGATATAACCCCCATTGAGTCAAAGAATGGCATCTAGTCCTGAGCTTTCCACTGAAGATGAACAAGTTTCCTCGGGCATCGAGGATCTCCATATTTCACTGCAAGGTAATTAAGATTGGGTGGGGTGACACTCATGGTAACTGTAGGAACATTGACCTCATCTATTCCACAAATCGTATTGCTTTCTGTCTCTCTACATATTTTTCCAATTGTAGAACCTTTCAGTATACTTTAATGTCTTTATTCCTACCTCAGCTCTCTAAGAAAGTAAGGAATATGTGGAAGAAATTTGGTATCTTAGTTTCTCACTCTTGAGTGTACGTATTTTATTTGTGGTGAAAAGTAAATAGTTAACTATAGCTTAGCATTGTTTGCACTGATTTTGCCTCTTCTTGCATAGGGTCTTTTAAGTGTACATCCTTATTTTGCCCTAATAGGAAGGGATAATAGTAATATTGTAAGTGAATGACTCTTCAATCATGAGAATCATGTGTGCATTTATGCAGAATAAATATTGTTCTTTTTTTTTTTTTAGTGCTTCTTGTGGAGTTTGGCAGTATTTATTTTGTACTTTGAAAATTCATTAGCCACTAGACTTTACACCTTTGCTGGTAAAGCAAATCTTGGAGCTGAGTAGTTAGCTAGTGTTGGAGAAATAAGGCTACGGCAAGTCTTTGAAAATGTTTATGTAACTATTTTAAAGTAATTTTTAGATTGTGGACAACAATATGCAACATTCTTAGAACGTTACTTAGAAGCCATAGATTTAGAATCATTTCATTTTTATTATAATTGAGGTATAATTGACATACAACATTATATTAGTGTCAGGTGTGCAGCATAATGATTTGATATTTGTATATATTGCAAAATGATCACCACAATAACTCTCGGTAACATCTGTTACCATACGTAGTTACAGAATTTTTTTTTCTTGTGATGAGAACTTGTAAGATTTATTCTCTTAGCAAATTTAAAATATGCAATACAGACTTCCGGGAAGATGGCGGTGTGAGCAGGGTGGCAGAAATCTCCTCCCAACACTATATTTATCTATGAAAACACAGAAAATACATCTGTTCCTAAAAGAGAGACGAGAGTGCACAGGAAAGCGCACAGCGTGCAGCTGCACCCGAGAGGACTCGGCACCCCAAGAGGCGGGTAAGATACGGAGCCGCAACCCGGCGGGACCCGAGCCCTCCCCCACCCCAGCGCACCGGCGGGAGGAGAGGATTCAGAGCCGGGAGGGAGTGGAAGTGCACCCCGTGAAGTAGCCAGCCCCGGTGACCTGCGCGGGGAGCGCTGACCCACATTGCGCAGTGCAGCGGAGATTGGAGAGACAGAGCGGCAGGATCTGAGCGGGGAACGCGCCAGGGTGCTTGCAGCCGGCTCCGGGAAGGAAAAAAAAAGCGCGCGCTTTCCTCAGCGGTCTTAAAGAGACAGGAGCCCAGCGGAGGAGCCGGATCGCCCCAGCACACTCAGCCCAGCAGGCTGGGAGTCCTGGGGAGTTTCAGACGCCTTAGCTGGCGACTGAGGAAGCGTAGCCATACTTAACACTTCTCACTGAGATCAACAGCCTCCTATTCGTTCCCACCCCTGCCAGAGCGATAAAGGGCCCTGCGGAGCGGCACAGTCACAGCTGTGGAATAGTGGGGCAATAGCGCCACCTAGAGCATTCCCACAGAATCTACGTCCGGTGGGCATTTTTTTTGTTGTTTTGTTTTGTTTTGTTTTGTTTTTGTTTTTTCTTTTCTTTCTTTTTTTCTTTTTTTTCTTTTTTTCTTTTTTTCTTTTTTCTTTTTTTCTCTTTTTTTTCTCTTCTTTTTAAAGTCTTAAAGAGCCCAGCTGACATACGTGGCAACTATCAGTGACCAAATTCTACAGCCATGAAAAGACAGAGGAATATGGTTCAGACCAAAATCAACCAGACAACCCCAGAGAGGGAGTCTGAAGGGATGGAAATGCACAGCCTCCCTGAAAAAGAATTCAGAATAAAAGTCATAACCATGCTGATGGACCTACAGAGAAATGTGCAAGAGCTGAGGGAGGAAGTGAGGGAACTGAGGAAAGACAATACAGAAATCAGACAAGCGATCGACGGGCTTAACAGCAGAATGGACGAGTTGCAAGAGACTGTTAATGGAATAGAAAACAGAGAACAGGAGTACAGAGGAGCTGAGGCAGAGAGAGATAAAAGGATTTCTAGGAATGAAAGAATATTAAGAGAAATGTGTGACCAATCCAAACGGAACAATATTCGCATTATAGGAGTACCAGAGGAAGAAGAGAGAGAAAAAGGGATAGAAAGTGTCTTTGAAGAAATAATTGCTGAAAACTTTCCCTCACTGGGGAAGGAAGTAGTCTCGCAGTCCACCGAAGCTCATAGATCTCCCAACACAAGGGACCCAAGGAAGACAACACCAAGACACATAATAATTAAGATGGCAAAGATCAAAGATAAAGACAGGGTATTAAAGGCAGCTAGAGAGAGAAAAAAGATCACCTACAAAGGAAAACCCATCAGACTATCATCAGACTTCTCAACAGAAACCTTACAGGCCAGAAGAGAATGGCATGATATATTTAACGTTATGAAACAGAAGGGCCTCGAACCAAGAATATTGTATCCAGCACGATTATCATTTAAATATGATGGAGGGATTAAACAATTTCCAGATAAACGAAAGTTAAGAGAGTTTGCCTCTCATAAACCACCACTACAGGATATCTTAAATGGACTGCTCTAGATGGAAGCACACCTAAGGCTAAAAAGATGTCACCAGAGAAAAAAAAATCATAACAAAGAAAGCAGACCATCCAAATACTAACTAAAGGCAAAGAATAAAACACCTATTATAGAAAGAATGGAGGAGGAGGAATAAGAAGGGAGAGAAATAAGAAACATCAGACTGTGTTTACAATAACTTAACAAGAAAGTTAAGTTAGATTGTTAGATAGTAAAGAAGCAACCCTTGAACCCTTGGTAAACACGAATCTAAAGCCAGCAATGGCAATAAATACATACCTATCAATAATCACCCTAAATGTAAATGGGACTGAATGCACCAATCAAAAGACACAGAGTAACAGAATGGATAAAAAAGCAAGACCCATCTATATGCTGCCTACAAGAAACTCACCTCAAATCCAAAGATATACACAGACTAAAAGTGAAGGGATGGAAAAAGATATTTCATGCAAACAACAAAGAGAAAAAAGCAGGTGTTGCAGTACTTCTATCAGACAAAATAGACTTCAAAACGAAGAAAGTAGCAAAAGATAAAGAAGGACATTACATAATGATAAAGGGGTCAGTCCAACAAGAAGATATAACCATTATAAATATATATGCACCCAACACAGGAGCGCCAGCATATGTGAGACAAGTACTAACAGAATTAAAGGAGGAAATAGACAGCAATGCATTCATCTTAGGAGACTTCAACACACCACTTACTCCAGAGGACAGATCAACCAGACAGAAAATAAGTAAAGACACAGAGGCACTGAACAACACACTAGAACAGATGGACCTAACAGACATCTACAGAACTCTACACCCAAAAGCAACAGGATACACATTCTTCTCAAGTGCACATGGAACATTTTCCAGAATAGACCACATACTAGGCCACAAAAAGAACCTCAGTAATTTCAAAAATATTGAAATCCTACCAACCAACTTCTCAGATCACCAAGGTATAAAACTAGAAATAAATTTTAGAAAGAAATCAAAAGGCTCACAAATACATGGAGACTTAACAACACTCTCCTAATTAATCAATGGGTTAACGACCAAATCAAAACAGAAATCAAAGAATATATGGAGACTAATGACAACAACAACACAAAGCCACAACTTCTGTGGGACGCAGCAAAGGCAGTTCTAAGAGGAAAGTATATTGCAATCCAGGCCTATTTAAAGAAGGAAGAACATTCCCAAATGAATAGTCTAAAGACACAATTACTGAAATTGGAAAAAGAACAACAAATGAGGCCCAAAGTCACCAGAAGGAGGGACATAATAAAGATTAGAGAAGAAATAAATAAAATTGAGAAGAATAAAACAATAAAAAAAATCAATAAAACAAAGAGCTGGTTCTTTGAAAAAATAAACAAAATAGATAAACCCCTAGCCAGACTCATTAAGAGAAAAGAGAATCTACACACATAAACACAATCAGAAATGAGAAAGGAAAAATCACGACGGACCCCACAGAAATACAAAGAATCATAAGAGAATATTATGAGAATCTATATGCTAACAAGCTGGAAAACATAGAAGAAATGGACAACTTCTTAGAAAAATACAACCTTCCAAGACTGACCAAGCAAGAAACAGAAAAACTAAACAGACCAATCACCAGTGACGAAATCGAATTGGTAATCAAAAAACTACCCAAGAACAAAACCCCTGGGCCTGATTGATTCACCTCTGAATTCTACCAGACATATAGAGAAGAAATAACACCGATTCTCCTTAAAGTTTTCCAAAAAATAGAAGAGGAGGGAATACTTCCAAACTCATTCTATGAAGCCAGCATCACTCTAATACCAAAACCGGGCAAAGACCTCACCAAAAAAGAAAATTACAGACCAATATCCCTGATGAACGTAGATGCAAAAATACTCAACAAAATATTAGCAAACCGAATTCAAAAATACATAAAGAGGATCATACACCATGATCAAGTGGGATTCATCCTAGGGATGCAAGGATGGTATAACATTTGAAAATCCATCACCATCATCCACCACATCAACAAAAAGAAGAACAAAAACCACATGATCATCTCCATAGATGCTGAAAAAGCATTTGACAAAATTCAGCATCCATTCCTGATTAAAACTCTCAACAAAATGGGTATAGACGGCAAGTACCTCAACATCATAAAGGCTATATATGACAAAACCACAGCTAACATCATACTTAATGGTGAGACACTGAAAGCTTTTCATCTAAGATCAGGAACAAGACAGGGATGCCCACTCTCTCCACTGTTATTCAACATAGTACTGGAGGTCCTAGCCACAGCAGTCAGACAAAACAAAGACATACAAGGCATCCAGATTGGTAAAGAAGAAGTCAAATTGTCACTATTTGCAGATGACATGATACTGTACATAAAAACCCTAAAGACTCCATTTCAAAACTACTAGAACTAATATCTGAATTCAGCAAAGTTGCAGGATACAAAATTAACACACAGAAATCTGTTGCTTTCCTATACACTAATGATGAACTAACAGAAAGAGAAATCAAAAACAATTCCATTCACAATTGCATCAAAAAGAATAAAATACCTAGGAATAAACTTAACGAAAGAAGTGAAAGACCTGTACTCTGAAAACTACAAGACACTCCTAAGAGAAATTAAAGAGGACACTAACAAATGGAAATGCATCCCATGCTCTTGGCTAGGAAGAATAAATATTGTCAAAAATGGCTATACTACCTAAAGCAATCTACAGATTCAACGCAATCCCTATCAAACTACCAACAGCTTTCTTCAATGAACTGGAACAAATAATTTTAAAATTCATATGGAACCACAAAAGACCCCAAATAGCCAGAGCAATCCTGAGAAGGAGGAATAAAACAGGGGGAATTAGGCTCCCTGACTTCAAGCTCTACCACAAAGCCACAGTAATCAAGACAATTTGGTATTGGCACAAAAACAGACCCACAGACCAGTGGAACAGAATAGAAAATCCAAACATTAACCCGAACATATACAGTCAATTAATATTTGATAAAAGTGCCTTGGATATACAATGGGGAGATGACAGCCTCTTCAGCAGCTGGTGTTGGAAAAACTGGACAGCTACATGTAAGAGAATGAAACTGGACTACTGTCTAACCCCATGCACAAAGGTAAAGTCAAGGTGGATCAAAGACCTGAATGTAAGTCATGAAACCATAAAACTCTTAGAAAAAAACATAGCAAAAATCTCTTGGACATAAACA
>JAVSCE010005542.1:0-24626 GCA_032199065.1 Smutsia gigantea
TTCACTCATCTCCTCCACACATGGCAGACCCCCAAGAACTCAGCCACGGGCCATATCTGCCCTAGTGAACACTGACTGGCTGGGAACACAGACTAGTGAGATCTGGCAAAGGCCAAGGGTTTCTTACAGAAGAAACAACACTCCATGCACCAAGGCCAATTTGAATGCAAGTTTACCCACTGTAGTTCTTGGCATGAAGCAAGAAACAGATTTGTTTGAACAGAGCAGTGTTTCTATTTGCAATCATACCACTGTGTGCTGTGATCCTATTAATTCTCACAAGCAAAGCAGCTCTGTGGGCCTGGCTGCCTCCCTCTATGTGCACACATGCAACCTCCAAGGAACATTCAAAATAGTTCATGGAGGCAGTAGGTGGCAGTCAACTACTTTCTAATTCAGGAAGAGTTCAGGGATTGAGGCTGTCTTCTGCTCAAAGCAAAACCATGGTCCTAAATACTCCTTGAAAAACCACTACCTATTTTATGGATGAGGGAAGGAATCAGATCTGCTCTCCACCAAGAAAGAGGAGGAGAGAAAAATCCAGTTCAACCATTAACGTAAGGCAGTCTGGTATGGTGGATAAAAGCATGAGTTCTAAAGCCAGATTTCCTGGGCTTTCCCTCTCACTCTGAACCTTATTAGGTGTGCGACCTTGGTTAAATTATTTAACCTCTCTGTGCCTCAGTTTCTTCATATGTAAAGTGGAGGTAATAATAGAGGCTAGCTCATAGAATTGTTGAGAAAATGAAATGAATTAATATTTATAAAGTACTTATAACAGCTTAGCAGAATAAATGCTTTTAAAATAGCTTATTAAACAAAATAAATAATCCTTATATGTTTGGCACCAATTAAAGTATCTGAAGGTCAACAGTAATTTAGATGCTTTTTCCTTTATTAAAACTCTTCAGTCTACTTGCAGAACACAAGTACTAAAGGCCACAATCAGTAGAGAGGGTTTTAGATAGCTTCACATTACTTAGAATCCATGACTGCCATATATACAATGTTTGTGTCCTCTCAAAATAGGTTGACACCCGAGCCTGCAAAGTGATAGACCTTTGGGAGGTAAGTAGGTCATTAGGGTGGTGCCCTCCTGAATGAGATTAGCACCCTTATAAAAGAGACCTCAGAGAGCTCTCTCTCCCCTTCTGCCATGTGAGGACACAGTGAGAAGAAGGTCTTCTATGTACCAGGAAGTGGGCCCTCTCCAGACATCATATCTTCCAGCACCTTCATCTTAGACTTCCCAGCCTCCAGAACTGGGAGAAAAAAAACTTCTGTTTTTCATAACTTCCAGTGCATGGTATTTTTATTAGAGCAGCCCAAACGGACTAAGACAGTGATCGAACCCAGAGAATGTTCTGATCTAAATAATAAATCCAGAAAGCTGCATTTCACATAAGCCTTTTGTCTTAGTTAGAATAGGGTAACTGCTAGAAAAAATAGACTCACATAAGTCATAGGCTCAAACACAATAGAACTTTACTTCTCCCTCATTTAATAGCCCAAATGGGTGTTAGGCAGGCAACTCTCTTCTAAGCAGTAACTCGACCCAGGCTTCTTCTGTCTTGTGGCTCTTTTATCTTCAACACATGGCTTCCAGATTACTATGCCCCTCTACATCAGGCCAGTGAAAAGGGAAAATGGGGTGGAAAAAATGCACATGATGGACCTGGAAGTGATACACATCTCTTTGCTCATATGTTATTGGTAAGAACTAATCAAATGACCCCATTAAACTGTAATGAAGACTAGGAAATGTTGTCCCTGGCTGGGCAGACCACTCCATACAACGGAAGGAGAGCTTGGCTGGATAGTTAGCCATCTCTACCACAGGCTCTAGGGTAACAAGCTTGAAATTGGCAGAGTAAACGTGCGGTAAGACTCTGAGCTCCTAGAGATCAGTGTCTCTTCTGTTCTTCCCTGTATCCTCAAAACTCAAGACAGGAATGATTTCTTTGTGGGAGACAAAGAAGTAAAGTTAGTAATGTCCTAGGAGAGTCCTAAATTCTTATTTCTTGTGAACTATCTCTACTGGGTCTCTCCACATGGTACTCTCCACCCTCAACCTTTATAATCATGTTCTGTACCCTTCAGAACCCTTTGTGGACAGAACCCTAAAGTCTCCCAAACCTTTCTGATAACCACCTAGAAAGGATCCAGGATTCTTGGCTTTCAAATACCAATGCATCCCCCTCTTCCTACCTATGAAGAAAATGGGCTTCACATTTGTACATTTTTTTTTGAGAGAGATTTAAAATACAGCTCATCTTCTCTAATCACTCATTTAAAAACTCCTTTATGTTGCAGAAACATTAAAGGTCTCCTTTCTAACTGAAGTTTCTGTTTTTATGACAGCTTTAATTCATACAAATTCCCTTTCTCCTTGAATTTTTGTTAGGAATCAACCATTCCAAAATAAGCCACCTGAAACAATTCCCAGCAGCACTATTCTATTCCATGAAGTCAGGCTTTGGTAATATAAACCAAGTCCAAACATCTCCCAGAAGCTAAGTATTTGAACATGAATGGTTGATGTCACCAGTCTTTTCTGAGTAGCAACTGGCCAGCCCTAGTAACTCCACAAAGTGTTCTTCCTTGGCTAAAGAGGTAGCAATTAATGCTTTGTGTTTCTCCTCTTAAAGATTCAAAGGCAAATTTGGAAATGAATTCCAGTCAAAATTACTTTTAAAATCATTGTTTTGGTAAGTGTAGGGAAAATGGAAGTTCCCTGGCCAGGATCTTCACCTGATCCTAATATACTCACTGTGTATGTGCAATGATGTAATACTTAGCCTAATGCACAGGTGCATGCTTGCCTGTGTTGCTATAAAAACAGTTCTGCCTGGTGCTAAGGGCAAATGGAAGGAGGAGAAGAGGAGAGCAGAGGCTGGAGGTGAGGGCAGAGCCTGGAGTGCAGGCAGCAGCGGGTACAGAGGCTGAGATGGAGGCAGACGGGATTCTAGTGCTTGACCTGCTGCCATGAGAATAAATCTTGGTATAAGCCCCTTTTTACCCCAAATATTCTGTTGTCATTTACTGGTCTCACTGAATCCAGAGTGAACTTTCCCAGGGCTGAAACCCCCTTTGGCCCAGAGCTACAGGTAACTAATATAACTATAAATGGTATTTCAAAGCTGTAATGAAATCTGCCAACAGTAATTTTTAAATGCTTCTTGTGTGATCAGACAAAAGTTTTCTCCATTGGCATCAAGTGAGCTATGGTCTGAGGACTGATCTAATCTGGACATGGATCAAAAGCAAAGGCATACCCTGAAATCTAGAACTTGGTTCTCATACCAACAGGACCGTGCTGCATGTGTGTTTGTGTATGTGTGCTGTGTAGGTGTGTGTTGCATGCTTGTATCTGTGCATGTGGTATGTGTGTATATGTGTGTCAATGTATATGTGAACAAATATGTGTGCGCATCAGCATGTGTGAATATGTATCTGTGTATATATGTTGGTGTGTATGTAAGTTATACATTTGTATATGTGACTATTATATGTGTGTATGTTAGTGCATATCCGCATGTGTTATGTACATATGTGTATTCATTTGGTTTTGTATGTATGTGTGCATAGGTGCTGTGTGTATGGATTTATATGTGTATGTGTATAGTATCAGTGCATTGCATGTTTTATATATACATGTTTATATGTGTGGACATATATCGCAATATATGTATGTGTATATGTGTACCTGTGTACCTGAATATGTGTGCAAGTGTTTATGTACATGTCTGTACGTATGTGAATATGAGTGTTTTTATAGTTTTTGTATAAGTATGTATGTATATTTACGCATATAAATATGTATATATTTTCATGTATACCCATGTGCATGTGTGTGTCTGTGTTTATGGCATGTATATACATGTATGCCATATATGCACATACATAAACACCTGAAACATTTCATAAAACAATATTTATAACATGCTAGGCACTCATATTTTTCATCCAATGTTACTTTATTAATGAAATATCCAAGTCATGACTACCTCAATGATATTTGTCATCTATTAATAGGCTGAACCACAGTGAAAAATACTGGTAGGAAATAAAAATAACAGCAAATACTTGTTAAGCACCGGTTAAGTGCCAAGTACTTTACATACACTATTTCATTTAACACTCATAACAATCCAATGAGATAGGCACTGTCGATAGTTTCATTTTGTGGATGAGAAAAGAGGCATACAAGAGTTAATTAACATGCCACATGCAAATGCCAGAATATGTTAATTGTGGTTACTAAGCAAAGCCAAAATCTAAAGCCAGACAGTGTGGCTCCAATGCCCTAGCTCATATCCAATAGCCTATCCTACCATGATACCTATTTGCAAAGAAGCCTCTCTAATCCCCTTACCCATGGTACTTTCTGAAAGTGTATCCCTCTCCCATACCTCCTCACTCTCTTTTCCCAGCTCCAGGGTCTGCTGCAAGGGCCACAGCTGACAGCCTCCTTACCTCTGGCTACAATTATGCAAGTGACACTGGCAGTGCTGGCTGAGTCCATGGCATGGATCAGTGAAATCAGATGCAGTGGTAAGATGGAGTCATTATTCTCCAGCAAGTTTCATTACCATGATGAAACATCAAAGTGACTGAATCTTCCTGGCATGTCTGATTGCACTATGGGCATAAATCCTCAGCCTTCATCATCTTTCTGCATCGTGTTTTGACATCTACTAAATGAAGATAATAACCGCAACCTTCATTAAGTTCTACTTGCTGATTCCTTTTAGTTTTTGTATTTGGCAACTGGAATTTTCTGTCTATTCGTACTTTTTTGGTGTGTTTGTTTTTTGCAACTGCTCCCTGCTTTCCATCTTCCTGCCTACATCATAAGCAGCTCAAGGTCCAACCCATCCATCTCATTTTCTTCATGTTCCCCAGCCAGCTGAAGAAGTGCTCTGCACACAAACACTCCAGAACAGCTGGGCCTCACTCACTCGTGTACCAAACACCTACCCTGTGCCTGGCACTGTGCTAGGAACTGCAGACACAGAGACCCAGAAAGACAGCCCCTGCCATTAAAGAGCTGGGGCAAATGGTTCTCTAGGACATAACAGCAGTTCAGCAGCATTTAGCTTAAACTTGAGAAGTCCTATGCCCACTATGGGGGGGGGAGGAAAATGACCCTACTTGGCTTGCTAGCTCTCCACTAATACAAAGTCCCTCTCTTCCAAGACTATCCTGCCTTCAAAAAGACCCATTCTTCTGTTTATCTAGGTTAGTGGGTGGGGATGGGGTGAGGATCTAAAGGGGCAGCTCAGCCACCTCTTAGCAAGCATTGGAAAAGTGTGTTTGGTAGCTCCTTGGCTGATCCCTTGAGATTGAGGAGCAGCTGAAGTGTGGCTGTGAAGGGCATGAACTTGGAATCAGACCACCTGAATTCAACTTTTAGACCCAGCATTCACTGTTCATGTGACTTCAGGCAAGTTACCTATCAGCTCTGTACTTTGGCTTCCTCTCCTGTAAAATGAGAATAATAATAGTATCTGCTTCATGGGATTGTGTGTAAATGAGTCAACCCATGTGAAAGCACTTAGGAACATAGAAAGTGATGAAAGATTGTAGGCTTTCATTATTATTTACTAACACCCATTTTCCCCAGTTCTGAGCTTCAGCCAAATTTTCAGGGCTACAGGAATGGTCCCATCATGCATCATATAATATATGCCTTATCTCATTTCATCCACTGTGTCTGGAGCAACATGAGAAAGGAGAGTGAGAGGAGATGAGGTTTTAACAGGTCAGTAGGACCCAGAACAGGGCCTCTTGGGACATGGTGAAAAGTATGGGTTTTATTCTGAATGTCATCAGAAGTGGTCAGGGGCTTCTGGGCAGGAGAGTGACATGACATGATTTACATTAATAAAGGGTCATTCATGCTGCTACTGGAGAAAGACTGGATTGTATAGGGCAAGAGTGATCACTTTGAGTGATCAGAGACACAAATTAGGAGGCTTTGGCTGTGGTCCATGCTAGAGATCATAAAATACTGAATATATACAATCATATTCTTAATATTTTTTTAATGTGGAGGCAACTGGGTTCGCTGTTGAATGTTATATTCTTTTTTCTATTTTGTGAGTCAAAATAGAAGAAGAGAGGACATACTAGACCAAAAGAACATAGTATCACTCAATTTTGAGTGACTAATGGCAGTTAACTGTCAGAGTGAAGAATTCAGAAGTGGTTTAGGCAAAGGGTCCTGAAGAAAATAGGCTTAGGGGGTAATATCCAGGCAGGAGTATGATCATATTCTGTAACAGGGATGATTATGATAATGACGTGGTAATGGATATAGTTTGTAGATAGTGAGGTAATGTTCTGATAGTGGCTGGCTGGAAAAAGTCACCACTCAGTTGAAAAAATGAAGAATGTGAAGAGCATGGTGAGTAGCCCCACCCCTGCCTAGTCATCAGTTATTAGGAGTAAGGGCAGAGCTGCTTTCATTACTTCTATACTATGGCTCCATAGAGCTGATGAGTCTTCCTACAGTGCAGGAAAACTAAAATTAGTAGAAATTGCTTGTTTTTAAAGCTCCTTATACTTTCCTACCATGTCTGCTATCATACTGCTGCCAGTTCAAGGATTTTAATACTTAACTATTGTCTTTAGATATGAAAGTTTCATTCATCAGTCAAGGTTTAATCTCAACTCTGAGCCAGCACTGAAATGAATGTTATATAACATGCTTTACACACTTTCAAAAGTACATGAGATCCTGGTCCAAAGATTAAAGATGAAGATCTCGGACTGGCTGTGCATTTGAGATCTCTGGCCAATGCTAATTATGGCCTAGTTTCACCTGTTCAGAAAGATACACACTTTGCTGGATTCAGGATTCAAAGGACATAACAGAGGAAGGAAAACCAAGAGCTCCAAATTGGCTCTTGGGTGTCTTGGAATCTGTGTTTCACAAGAAGGTATATAATATACTTGAGCTTGGTAGATAGAGTCTGTCGGTGGGATTAAGACAATTCACTTTGGAGGGGCCATGCTGCAAGTCCACCAGCACACTCCACTCACCAAACTACCAAAAGCATCAGTAGAAGGCTAAGGAAGAGTGGAAGAAAAACTTGCAGCAGTAGGAAGATATACTTTTTAAAATCTGTAAAGCATGCTATATATAATACTCATTTTCATGTTGGTTCACAGCTAAGATTAAATCTTTATTGATGAATGAAACTTCTTCCTTAGCTTTCTACTGATTCTTGCTCCACTGTCAAAAGTCTGTATTTCAGGAGACTGCCCTTTGAAAAGAGGAAGAGTGGGTTGATTCTCAAGGGTAAGGCATCTACTCTTAACAAAACCTAAAGAACTATCAAATTTTCAGCAGCCTCAGACTCTGAAAATGAGAGTGCCTTGCTCTGAAGAGGTTGACCATCCCTTTTCTTCTGTCAGAAAATCTACTACCTGGGTCAATACTTCACTGTGATGATACAGATGGTTGACAACTGTAAGTTATAGGCAAAAAAAGGGCACAGGTGTCTGAGGCACAGAGATTTGGGCTCCAATTCTGTTTCACCAACTTACAGGCAACAAGATCTTACCCTTTCTGAGCCTCAGTTTTCTTAGCTGTAAAATGGTAATGATATTAACACCTGCCTCAGAGGATTGTTGCAAAGATTACATGAGTTAATGCATGTGATGTATTTAGTGCATAATAATAATAAAAGTTAGCATGTACTGAATACCACATTTATTGATTCATTCTTGCATTCATTCATCAAAATATTTGAGTGCTGCTTCAGGGGCCAGATACTGTTCCTGGTGCTGCTGATAGAGCAGTGACCAACTTTTCATAATTATCTTATTTGCTTTAATTCTCAGAACAAGCCTGTGGCAGGAACTTAATACCCCCACTTTCCAGAAAAGGAAAGAGGTTTAGAGAACTTTAATCACTTTAATTTCAAAACCACTTTCACCAATGTTTATGGACAACCAAGTATGTGCTAGTCCCACAGCAAGTACATAGCAGGGCAGAGGTTCCCACTGATCTCATCCTGACCCCCACACCCACCTTCTTCCCACTACACTGCTTTAATAACTGCTAATTTACCTCTTCTCTACAGCACCTTTGTATATTTGGATAACATGAGGTGATTTAAAAAAAAAAGAGAATGCCATCTTGAGGGCATGTACCAACATATCGGATCTTGCTCAAATGAGGTGCTGCCCCCAGACTTCTCTGTGCTAGTTAGTTACAGAATGACTGAGTAATACTGCATTCTGCTCTGAACCTTTTGGTTAACAAGATAGCTCACAAACCAGAACTGGTACTGACACAGGTGGGGAAGTGGTGGGTATAGAGACACACCACCCAGATCCTGCCTCAGGGACTTGCTGCCCACCTGCACAGGGTGTGGTCACACAGCCTCCAGCCACCAGCTCCTGCAGGGTCTGGCTCAGATGCACACAGCTGCCTGACCTGAGGCAATGCCCACAGAGAGCAGTGACCCAGGGTAATACCTTTCCCAAGGCTGCCATCGTCTGGTGACTGAGCAAAGTGAGTGAGGGGTGAGGGTTACAAGGCCTGGCCATTTCAGCCTGCCACAGGGCAACTGCGAAGGGCAACTCTTGCTCCAGAGCTCCTGGCTAGGTTGTCTAAGGCTTTGTCAGGCCTACATTGCATATAGACTACTTCCTCTACTCAATCATGCTTTCATTCACAGGTGATGGTCTCTAAAAAATATCCTGTACTCTAAATTCCATCTTAGTGTCTGTTTCCAGAAAAACCCAGCATGAGGAGATTGGTGAGAGCAGTGGTCCAAGAAAGCAGGTGATAAGATAGACCTCTAAAGCTGGATCCTACAGCACCAGGATCCCCTCATTAGTAATAGGTAGAGAATAGACAGCTCCTAGCCCAAGATGGCAACTACTCTAATAAAAATTCATTATTCCTGGCCCAATTCTAAACCTGAGCCAGTTTTGTGACTTGGACCCATCAGAAGGAAGGTCCCTGCAAAATCATGGCAAGTTTACACAGTAATGATTCCCCTCCTCCTTTCCCAAAAAGACCTACAGCAATTTACTCAGGTGAGGTACTGGGGAAAAGGAACACCCAGGTGTTTCAAGGGCTCCTGTACCATTGGTCTGAACTAATATTGATATCAAGAGATCTGAAGTGTCATTATCATCCCCACTGTTTGAGTGAATGGAATCCTGGGTGCAGCCTATAGTGGATCCTCTGGATCCATGGACACATTTGAAGAACATCCTCTCTTGTCCAGACATAGATTAAGATATACATATTTGGCAGCTGAAACAGAACTATGGAGCAAAAGTTATCACAGTGAGTGAAGGCAAATGAAGCATCTGATAAACTGCCCCTCAAGTAAAACAGTAAGTCAAAAACAATATTGCACCGTGGGAGGGGAAGGCATATAACAGAAATTAGTGTCACTCGCCATTTCATTCACTAGTACAGTCCTACAGAAACCCAACTATTCCTGAAGGATAACCATAGACTATATCAAACACAACCAAACAGTAGCCCCTAGTTGTCACCAAGTTGCCAAACACAGATCTTTGCTAGAGCAGATTCGTACAGCCTCGATACATGGTTTGTAGATATTGATTTAATAAATGCATTCTGTCCCAACCAGATAAGATCATAAAGAGCTTTTATTCACATGGAAATGACAACAATGGGTATTTACAGTTTTGATGCAGTGCTAGTTAACTCTTCTACCCTTTGATGCGAAAGAGTGCAAAGAAGTCTGGACCATTTGGACATACTGCAGAACATCACATGGATCCACTGTATCAAAGACATGTTAATCGAAATGGATGAGGAAGAGGTACCAAACTTGTTGGAGGCCTTGGTAAGATACAAAAAATGCATCAAGAGGTAGGTGACAAACTCTATAAAGATTTGGGGACTGCCACATCTACAAAAACTTTTTAAGAATCCAATGGTTAGAAATGTACTAGGATATCCCCTCGAAACTAAAAGACAAATTATCATATCATGTATCCTATCATGAAATAGGAAACAAAACATCTGATGGGCCCCTTTAAGTTCTGGGGCACCTTATTCCACACAGAGGAATATAGCTCCAATTTACATACTAGATGAAATAGGAGGCTGACAGCTTTGAGTGGGGCTTAGCATATGAAAGGGCTTTGCATCACATTCAGCAGACCTCACAGTGTTGAAAGTATCAATGGTGAGAAACAATGCCACGTGCAGGTTTTGGCAATCCCCGGTGGAAAAGCTGTAAAACAAGCTGCTGGGGTTCTACAGCAAGACCATGACAACAGCAGTGGAGACCTAAAGAACTTAAACACACACACACCTCTCACAGTGTGCTAATGGGTCCTGGTAGAGACAGAATGCCTGACCATTAGATCCAAGAGTCCATGAGTCCAGAATTTCCCTACGGTCTGGGTTCTGTCAGATGCACCAAGTCATAAGACTAGGTGTGCCCAATCAACAGTTCATCAAAACATGGAAGTGGTACATCTTAGATTAAGCATGAATATTACCAGAGGGCACAAGCAAGAAGCATGAGCAGGCAGCCCAGGTCCCCATGGCATCTACCTCTGTTGCCCCAGAGTCCTCTATTAGCTGACATTTATGGTCATATGGGGGAATCCCATACCACCAGCTAATAGAAGAGTAAAAAGTCTGAGCTTGATTTATAGATGCATATGCATTCATATGTGGATGTATGTGGGTGCTAGCCAAAAATGAACAGCACCTGCAGTACAGCCTCACTTAATGGTGGCCTGGGAAGACAGTGGCTAGGAAAAATACTCTCAGTGGGCAAAGTCTCAGACAATATTCCTGGTCACCCACTTTCTATGGAAAAAGAAGTGGTGAATGGCCTGCCCAGTTGGTCAGAGCCCCAGAAGGAAAAAGATGGGAACACAGAGGGCAAGGAACTCAGTGGTAGAGGCATGTGGATGGGCATATGGAATGAGGAAAAGTGTGAAGATATTTGTATCACATGTTAACACCCACCAGAAAACATCCACCATGGAAGAGGCACTGAGTAACCAAGTTTACAGAAAGACTCATCCAGTTTACCTTCATCATTGGGCATCCAAAAACTGGCAGGATGGACACATGAATGGAGTGGCTCTGGTGGCAGAGATGACGGCTACACATTGGCCCAACAGCATGAACTAATTATCTAATTACTGCTGCCTGTCAAAATCCAACTTGCCATCAACAGAAACCAACACTAAGCCACCACTCTGAAACTACTCCGTAAAGAGTCCTACTGGCCATTTGGTGGCAAGTTGGCCATATTGAGCCCTCTGTACTTGAAAAGACCAGTGATTTATTCTCATAGGAATAGTATGGGTTCACCTTTCCTATCTACAGGGCCACAGCATGGAGTATTTGGTTCATCAGCATGGGATTCCACATAATATTGCATCAAAACAGGAGACCCACTTTACAAAATGTGTGGGAGTGGGACCATGACCATGGGATCCACTGGTCTTGTAACACCCAAAACCCACTGATCTGACAGAGCCCTGGAACGGTCTGATGAAGGCACAGCTAAAAGCACTAGCTCATATACAACATCTGATGAGGACAGGGAACCATCCTTAAGAATGCCATATAGGTACTGAATCAGACACTTCCATTTGGTGATGTGTCCCCAACAGAGAGAATACACAGGTCTGAGAATCAAGGAGTAGAAGCAAAAGTGACACACTTGTTATGGGCTGAATTGTGTCCCCCTCCACAAATGTATATGTTGAAGGCCTAATTCCCAGTACCTCAGAATGTGACCATTATTTGGAGATAGGGTCTTTACACAAGTAACTAAGTTAAAATGAGGTCATTAGGGTGGGCCCTAATCCAATATGACTGGTATCCTTATAAGAAGTGGATATTTGAACTCAGACATGTACAGAGAGAAGATAATATGAAGACACAGGAGAAGATGCCCTTCTACAAGCCAAGGGGAGAGGCCTGGGACAGATCTGTCCCTCATGGCCTTCAGAAAGAACAAATACTGCTGACACCTTGATCTTAGACTTTCAGCATCCAGAACTGTAAAAAATTAATTTCTGTTAAGGTGCCCATCTGTGGTATTTTATTATAGCAGCTCTAGCCAACTAATACACCACGTACTTATCATCGCTCACAAGACTGACTGGAAAAATTTGTGTTTTCCATCCATGAAATTCAGAGCTCTATTGGTTGAAAGGCTGTGAGTCCCAAAAGTGGAACATCTCAAGACTTGCACTAAACTATAGGCTAAAGCTGCCACCTGGGAACTTTGGACTTCTTACCAGGGGCACATAGGCAAGAATGAGTCACTGTCTTGATGGGGCAATTGACTCTGGACATCAGGAAGAGGTAGGGATGCTACTGCATAATGGTAAAGAAAACTAACTATGGTCCTGAGAACAACTGTAGTAGAGTAGCTATGATTCATCCAATTAACCTCCTTCACCTGCCTCTTCTAAATTTTCCCTCAGGAAGTGAAATCCCCTGACCCCAATACTTCCTGGAAGACTCGTGCCTTCAATTTTATGTGAGAAGTGAATCCACATGGCACAATGGATAGACTGTGATAGACATGAGAATGTGTTAACCCAGATCTTGTCTCCAAGACAAACTTGTCCCATTGGGAGAAATGCTGACACCAGACAGACTCAACTCCATAGAGCGGCCTCACCCGAGGTGACACTTCCCACATATGCGGACTAAGTGTGGGGGAGGTGGGGCCAGGCGCACAATGCCTGACGATTTCAGCCTGCTACTCAGCAGCTCTGACACGTAATATTCTCTCCCCCTGCCTGGTTAACTGTTGAGGCTGAATTGTAGCTTAAATTCTTCCTTTTCCACAATCTGATTTGTCCCCGATCCTTTCACAAGCATTGATCCATAATAAACATCTTGCACCCTGAAATCCACTTCAATATCTACTCCCACACAACCCAATCTACAACAGTGTGTGGAAGCTATGTCCTCTGAGGAATAGAGGAAACATGGAGATTTTCTGAGAGGAACTAATTCCAGAATGACAGAATTCTTTTTAAACATTTCAAGGTTTATCATAAGGTATCAGATACAGTAGAGTCTATTAAGCTTACTCTTGGTGGCTCCACAAGGCAAAACTTGGTAGGCCTAATGGGAGACCATCATGGGCAGACAAATCTCCTCTCAATATAGATAGGTAACTTTCTAGCATTTAAAATTATATGAAAAATGAAATGACCTGCACACGAAATCCTGCCTGTGCACTGGAAACTGAATGAGCCCTTTCAGGGCGAGGGCAGGAGAGTTTCTTGCATTTGTGGGGAGCATAGGCTGGATAATCTGAGCTCATGTCCACGGAGAGACTCTCTGGGGTCATGACATGGGGGTCAGCTTCTTTTGTCTTTTTTGTTGCCACTTTCAAAAGTTACACAGGTAAATTATTCCATCTATAAATTTAAAACAATACTGAAGGGTATAAAGAAAAATGTGAAAGTCTTCCATTTCCTCCACCCTCCCAATCCCACTGCCCAGAGGTGACCACTGATGGATTTGACATGTGACCCTCCATATGTTTAACTGATCACGTACTATGTTCCAGGCACTGTGCTATACTTTACACATATTTGCCGTTTAACCCTCACCCTCAACAATCCTATGAGGCACATACTAGCATTCCTGTCTTTCAGATGAGGAAGCTGAGGCTTAGAGAATGTCACAAGGTTAGAACATGTGAGAGTGACAAAACCACCTCTGACTCTAACCATGGGCTCTTAACCATGACATCAGACTGCCAGAGCTGAGAGGAGACAGGAGCAGAGAGAAGCAAATACAACCATGACAGTTATTTCTTAAAGAAGGATCAATGTTTCTGAAACTTTCCAAGTTGTCAATGGCCACACACAACCCACTACAAATCAAAAAATGTATCAAATTACAGTAGCACATCAGGTTCTGGGAAGTCACCTAGAATTTCTGCCACTGTGACCCTTGGGGTTCCATTTCTAGCAACAGTGGCCTCTGGGGATCTCTGGTCACAAATATAACATTTTCCTTCATCCAGAACACAGCACACTCTTCCAATCAAACATACACTCATTCTTTAAACCCACACATAGCTCTTCCTTGGCATTTTCTTCCCTGCTTCTCCATTCTTCTATTCATTTCTTCAGTCAGCCAAAGAGCATGCACTAAGCCTATAGTTTCTGGGCGCTGGGGATGAAAGATAAAGCAGCTTGCTGTCTAATGGGACAGACTGAAATACAAATGAAAGGTTAAAATACAATGTGGTTAGTGATATAACAGAAGTAATCACAGGATCCTATGGAAGTTGAGTTGAACCATCCCAAATTCTGCCTGGATGTGAAGACAGTGGTAGTCTGGGAGTCCAACAAAGGGTGATACCAACACAGTCCTGAAGCACCATAGTAAATATTCCAGGATCTACTGTACAGCATGGTGACTACAGTTAACAATACTGTATTATATACTTGAAAGTTGCTAAGAGAGTAGATCAAAAGTCCTCACACCATCTCCCCACCCCACCAACCACCAAAAGAAGTGGTAACTACAAGAGCCATGGATGTGTTAATTGACACTAGTGGGGCAATCATTTCACAATATGTGTGTATGTCAAGTCATCACACCACACATTGTTATATGTCAATTATATCTCAATAAAGCTGGGGTGGGGGGGAAGGATAAAGAAATATTCCAAAGACAAAGTAAATGTTCCCAGACTTTCCTTACGCAACTTTGGTGGTTCCCTCAAGTCCGCTCACCATTCCTTGCCATTCCTTGACTGACTACTCTCTACCTACCATGCTCAATCTGCATGGTGAGCTACCTCTTACTTGAGACCCTGGGTCTGCCCCTCCAAACACCTGCACTGTTCTGGGGTTCATCTCTGGTCTCCTCCTCCACTTTCTTTCTAGTATGGCCCTTCTACTGTAGCTTAGAGTTCTGAATATGCATGCCCCTGTTTTCCTACTGGAAAATGCTCTTAAACACCCTCAGTCAGACTGTACACCAAGCCAAAGTCCTATTTACAAGCACACTGCTTTGCAACTTGGAAGGCAATGGGTGAGCTGAAATCTGGAAGCACACAACAAGAAATAACTTTCATCTTCTGTCTAAAGCTCAATGGCCCATTTGGGATTAAATCTATGACCTTGGCCACATCAGTGCTGGTCTATAGCCAACTAAGAGCCGACTGGCCAAGTATGGGTTTGCTACAAAAATATACTCAAGGCACTTCTTTATTAGGAGATAAAACAGCCCTTTTTTAAAATGGATGGTGTCAAGAACTCATTGGTAGCCATGTTATATATAATAAACAAGTACTATGTGCATTCACCTCCCTTGAACCACTTGAAATCTGCCAGAAGGAAACGTTTCAGAAACAGCTCCATAGGCACTGTTCAAGAGCAATACGGCCAAGCTGAATAGAGGCAGTGAACACCTCAGGACTCCAGAGGGTCTATTTCCCTGCTCACCTAATCTCTGACTGTTTAATAGAGAGAATATCTTACAATCATCAGTACAATGATAAGAGCATCTTAGATTTCCAATTTCAGGGAACTAAAGCTATTTCTGGAAGGAGTCATTTAAAAATATTCCTAGACTTAAACCCTAAAAATAACCAGTGAAAATGAGCAAAAATTGAAAGTCAAAATGTGGTTTACCTTCTGTTGCTACACTAGTAGGCCCAGAATACAGCAGCTTACTCCCTCTGCCTTGCTCGAGTAGGCATTAGTCCCTGGAAACACATTCAGCAAGCAAGTGGAACAGGAAATGGCTGCTTGTATGATGGTGGCACAGGCCTGGAAGGGCGCCCATACGCCCCCTGTCCCTAACTAACTCCCTATTACCATGCCATTTTACCTCTATCTTCCTTCTTCTGAGTCCCATAAAGCATTTCACCCTTCTAGAGCCTTCTATGAAACATGAGAAACCCTAGAAGGCATCAAAGCATGAACATTTACAGTTACAAGGGAGAGGGTAAATGAGGCCCAAAAGAGATTTCCTGGCACTGTATTCTAGGGAGGAGGTACTGAGAAGAGAGGCCGGATTCTGCCAAAGATGTGGCCATTGGGCTAGTATGGGTGTGGCTGAGCCAGAAATAAGACTGCATAAAAGACTTCATTGATGTTACTAGTGTTTGCCATTTCCAGGGGCAAACGAACCTCTTTTCTTAAGTAGCCTTGGAGTCCAAATTTGGAGACGGAGTAATGACAATTCTAAGTTTAAAGTCAAAGTTTTGGCTCCAGGCCTACCCCATAGCTTACCAGGCCAGTTGGCTTTATTCAGACCCTCTATGTGATTCTTCTGTGCCTATCTCAAATGGCCCTCTCTTCAGCGTTGGGTTATAAGGTCACAGCTCTGAGTCCATATGGATTCTGCCAAATTCTGCCCTGATTCCAAGAAGGAAATGCGCATCCAGAAAGGGCTAAGAGAAAGCAAGCAAGATTCTGCTCACAAAATCAGGATCGATTTATTCATGCTTGAAATCCCAAGCTTTTCTCTCCTTATCTGGCAAAAAATAGTAACTGGGTCAAATATAGAAAACTCACCATCTCTCTCTTTTATTTACTTCTCCCCATCTGTGTACAGGCTTCATCAATGATGACAGCGAGAACTAGCTTGGCTTTGGAGCTCTGGTTTGTTAGCTATTTGCTGTGAGGAAGCAGCTGGGGGAATATACATACGTGACATTCCTGGGCCCCACCAGCAGGGCCTTCCATTGGGCTCTTCCCCGTTTGCCAAGTAAGAGACTGCTCTGGGAACTGCGTACAGGACCCCTAGAAGAGATGACTGCTCTAATTTGCTTTAAAAAAGTCATACATGAGAGGTGTTTTAATATTTATTGTGTTTTTTTTCTAAATACAAAAGTAGTCAATGCTCATTCTACATCACTTAGAAAACAGAAAAACAAAGTAGTAAGAAACCATCCATTATCCAACTGCTACAAATTAACCATAATAATTACTTTCATTTATGGCTTTCTGGGTTTTTTTCTGTGCATATCCATGAAAATAAAGTACATTATTAATTATTTACAATCCCCACCCTTTCCAGTATTTTCTAAGCAAGGTGGATGGATACTCAGGAAAGGTCATGGAGTCACCTCTCGCATCTCCTGCACTCAACATAGCAAAGATGAAGATACAGAGGAGACTTAGCTTGCTCTAAGAAGGGACTAGAGCTGTGCTGTCCCATATGGTCACCACCAGCCACATATGGATAATTTAATTTAAATTCTCTACAATTAAATAAAACTGAAAATGCATTTTCTCAGCTGCACTAGTCATATTTCAAATGCTTAAGAGCCACATGTGGTTAATTCAATTTAAATCAATTAAAATTAAATCAAATTAAAAACATTTTCTCAGTTGCACGGTCACACTTCAAATGCTCAATACCCATATGTGTCTAGTGACTGCCACATAGGCAGAGACGTTTATGACGTTTCAATCATTATAGAAAATTCTACTGGAAAATGCTTGACTAGGGAATCAAAGAAGTCTGCATGGTGGTGGTGGTGATGGCAGAAGAGGAAGAAGAAGAGGAGGAGATGTTGGCAAAAGAAAGGGGGAGAGTCACTGATGATGGGGTTCAACAGAGAGGGAAGGAAAAGTAGCTGCAGAAGGAACAATAAGCTTTGGCAAGAGAGAAATGTTTGAAGGGAAAGTGATTTAGAAAGTTTTGCCATTTGATATGTGAAATGACTCTATCCTTACTCTATCTTCTCATGAAATTCCCCATAAGATCCATATAATTTGTCTATTTTTAGATTAGGATTTGTGGGCATGTGTATTTTAATGTCACTGACACCAAGGTGGAAACAAGACAGGCAGGCCTACATTTGGGTTATGTACGATACACACTGGTATATAAAACACATAAAATGATATTTTAATGGAACATATCTTATTCCTTAGCCGTTTAACTTAGCACTATAACAAATATTTATCATTCATACACACACATATAAGATGTACATATGTAATTAAATACAAGCACACATTCATTACTTTAGACATATTTCTAGAAGCAAATACACAGAATTAGAAGATATACACATTTTTAAAGCTCTCAATACATACTGTTAAATTTTTCTTAATTGCCAGCAATAACAGATGCATATTCCCATTTTCTCACACCCTCCCCAAACCTAGTCTTATTCTTTTTATTTTTTTATGTTTTCAGAAGTTAAAACATAGTATTTCAATTAGAAGTACTTCTGAAGTTTCTCTGTACAAATACAGAAAGAACAATGCCAATGCTAATACATTAATATTATCTAGCTTCTCAAAGCATCATGAAAATCCTCTCCACGAAACCCAGAAGAGGTACCCCAAACCAATAATTCAGTTTGAATAAATCTCTTCTGACTTTAATCACCAAATTATTTGGTACATCTATGCGAACATTTAGCAATCTGCTTGTACTCAACATATTTACATATATCTCCATTGACCCCCACTAGATCAGGATTATACTTTGTTCCCCTACAAAATACCTCTGGGACTTAGTATAATGTTTGGTACACAAAGAGAGTGAATGATGGATATATGGGGTTGAACTGAGCAGCTTCTTCACTTGTTTGAAACCTTGAGCTCATAGCGGGGAAATACAGAAACACAATGCTGCTGGTACCAGAACTGGGTTTGAGTTCTGCTCTGCTCTGTGCAACCTCTCTTTTAGCTTTGGCTTCCCCATCTATAACATGAGGGAGGTGGCCCAGATGATGTTTCTGGTCCATTCCATATATAACACAGTTCTATTTCAAGGCCCTGCATGTGTGTAGGGATTGGGGGGAATGGATGGGAGAGGTGTGTCTGCATGTGAGCAGGTGTGCACAACTGGGTATATAAGGAGGGCAAGGAGTGCTCAATGGATGCTCTCTCCTCTTTGCCGGGAGTCCTCAGAGATAAGGACAAAAGCAGGAGGCAGCACCAGGTTTGCACACAAACTAGATAAGGCTTCAAGATAACACAAGCCCATTCTAATAAACTGTTATGAGGTGCCTGCTCTGGGCCATGAGGAAAAAGTTCCCACGATGCTTTGAGGAACTGAGGTCATATTAAAGTGCCAATGTTTCCATTATTTTCCTACTAAAGTAGCAACTAAAAAAAAGTCTGTGTAGCTTACTTCTTGATTAAAAGCAAGCAAGAGAATTTGCAACATGAGTTAGTAGCCCCGAGGCTGACACTGAATGGTCCTAAAATTAAGAGCCTTGATTCTAATTACCACTTTGAACATTGGTGGAATGCCTTGATGCCGTGGCCTCATGAATAAATGACTGCCAAGGCTTGTACGTAGAGATTTTGCATGGTAATGAGGGTTTTCAGAAGGGCATGTCTTTATCCTGATAAGGAGACAGTCATTTAACATTCTGATCAGAGAGAAGAAGGCTTTTTTAGGTACAGACATGAAGCCGGGGTCCCACTATATACTGTCAGCCTGAAGGAGTCTGCTCCTCTACCTTGTTTTGTCACATACGAGTTCATTTGAATCAGGGAGACTCTATAGATTAATTGTGAAGAACCACACTTACTGATACTAACTAAATAACTTGAGAACACAAAGAACATTGAAAAATCATTTTCCTAATGAGTTAACTGATGTCCCAAAGACAGAAAGGATTTTTCGCAAGGTCACAGAAGTGGCAAAGTGACAGAATCAGGACAAGAAACTAAGTATTCCACTCTCAGTTCAGTAGTAAATACTGAAGAGCACCACTGCTCCCGTTTCATTCATGCAACCAATATTGACTGAGTACCTACCAGCACCAGCACAGTGCTAGGTGTTGGCGTATATCTGTGAACACGGTAGATCTGTCTTCTTGGAAGCTTCCTGGCTGTTTCCTGACTATAAACCACTTGCCTGGGCTCCAAACCCACATATGAAGTCTATCTGCACTAGGACCAAAAATATCAGTGTTCTCTTACTGTCGAGAGTCCAGAGGACCTCATGTTGGTGACTGAGCGACTTCCGGGTTTCCCTCTAGTTGCCACATTCTCTCAGCAATGTACAAAGGGCTGGGAGCCAATTACATTATTTGTTGAGAAATTTCAAAAACTCCTTTCTCTTCTCTATCAACTGTGTTATGGAGACACTAAAACAGAAGTAACACTTCGTCAAGGACATCAGTGCCAATTGGTCTTTACCAAAGTCACCACCTCTTTCAGGCCACACTGTCATTAATTGATAAATGTTTAATGTTTGTCTCAGAAGGAAGGAGATTAACCAAAATCATGCCCAAGTCAGGTAACTATAAGTGATTAAGCAAAGACCAGAAGGCCAAGGCCTGTTTGACTTTGCAGAGACCAGATAAGAAATGATTTTCATTATTTCTGGAACCTGACTCATGTCTGTGGGTAGATGTCACAGATATTTCTAAGAGAATCATCAGGACTAATGAGTCTACATTAACTGTATAGTCATGCATCCCACAGATATTTATTGAGCCATTGCTACGTACCACGCTTGTGCAAGGGGATGAACATGGAGTAATGAACCAGACAGGCATGGTGTGAGCTCTCAGAGTTTAAAACCAGTAACAGCCAATCTTAGGAACTTGACGAGGCTGCCATTCTATACCTCTGCCTTTCTGCTGTGTACCATCTAGTTCACTATTTGTCTGAAGTAGGATGATTTCGAATTGGGTGATCAGGATTCAGAGGAAATTAATGACTATTATGTTCTGTCCTTTGAGCCGGTTCTGAAAGTAGCCCAAATGCCCTTTATTACAGATCTTATTTCTGCCTACCCTATCGAATATTCTCCGGAAGCTAAGGAGAAAAGGAAGAACACAGCTTCCTGCCATCTTGAGCATAACCTCCCCCAACTCCCCGCTCTATATATGACCTCCAAAACATTTTCCTAGCTCCAATCACTTTCTGGAGTTCTCTTTCTAAGTTTCCAGCTTTCTGTTTGCCATCTTCACCAAATGTTTCTCATGCTGTGATCCTCGGTTCTGTGAATGACATCCTCCGACCTTCAGAATATCTCTTTCCCATGTTCCCTCCTCTCCATCTCCAACATCTGATGGGACTGTGATGGCTACTTTTGTGTATTAATTGACTAGGCTAAGGGATGCCCTGATAACTGGTTAAACATTATTTCCAGGTGCATCTGTAAGGGCGTTTCTGAAGGAGATTAGCATCTGAATCAGTAGACTGAGTAAAGATCACTCTCACTGCTTGGCATATTCCAGGAACTAAATAAAACAGAATCAACACAGCTTAACCATAGTAGGTGCAAGGATATGTTTTCATCATCTTGGTATCTTTCATCTCATTCCTGGAATAGTGTTTATCTCATAAAAGGCATTCCAATAATATTTACTTCTGTAGCACCCTTTAATTCATGATTAGTCTCTAGCTCCATACATGGCTTTATCTCCTCAACTGGAATGCAGACTCTTTGAGGTCAGGTGCCACAGTACATAGGTCTTTGTAACTACCTCCCACAGTGTTTGCAGAGAAAAAGAAATTTTAAAATACTGGGGAGAGATGGGTAAGTAATGCATAAAAGAGCTACTTTTTTCTTCTAGCTATCCTGAAGGACTCTTGAGTATAGAACACACCAATGCTGTCTAGATTTCTCCAGTTGGAAAATTCAGAAGTGCTTCTTTCCATGTTTACCCTATACCCCCAATACTCACCCCATCCTTAACTCTACCCAGTGTCTTATATATTACTAATATTAAATGAATTTCTATATTGTGAGTTTGTTAAGGCAAAAACTATGTCTCACTCATCTCCCACAAAACCCAGTGTACTTCTTTTTACATACTAGGTGAACAATAAATAGTTTTAAAATAAAGCATAAAGATATATATACCACCAGCCATAGATCTTAAGTTTGTGCTGGTCTGCCATTATTCAAATGGATCATACCCCAAAGGGAATTTTTCATTTCTCAAAATGGGCCCTTTTACCATCTCTCTTACCTCTAGGTTTGTCATCAGTGGCTCAAAGAATCTCCAAGTCTTCCAAATTGGTTACTTAGGCTTGTCTCTGATGAAAGTAAGATGTACATGGCACTACATCGAGGCTGAATTGCTCAGTAGTTATTTGGAAACTAAAGCAGAGATGGAATGGCTACTTGTAGAGAGGAAGAGTCCTGCTCTTCCTCTGAGCTGGAGAGAATGTTAAATATGTACAGAGGCAGAGATGAGCTGAGGGAGGGTAAGAGGATGTACAATGGACTCAAGGTCATCTGCTAAGGCTGGGGTTAAGGTGGAGGTTTGAAGACAGAAGAGGAGGTCCAAAATAACTGGTGTCAGGAATTTCCTTGGGTATTGACAAGATTGAAATTCTGTATCAAGGATCTTGAATCAACATGACAACCTTAAATAAAGGTCCCATTGTTTGTAGTTTTTGAAAAATGACTGTAAAGGCTGACTAAATTAAAAATTCATCCTGGACAATATGTGGGTATAAGATGGATGTTCTTTGTGTAAAATGGCCCACTTATCCAGGTCCCATTTATAGGATAGTAGGACACAGTTCCTCTAAAAAAAAAATCATCCTAGATGTAGTGTTTAATGATTCTCCTTTGCAAGTCTTCCATTATAACATTAGGATGGGCTAGAAAGTCAGTTCCTAATTATCCATCTTCCTTACCATTATTATTAACTTTACTTCAAGGAATATGCCCATAATCCACATTTTTGTTCTTCTAACCTCTTCCCACCTTTAGCTTCACGTAGGTCTTTTTATTTTCTTCTTATTTTAAAACAAAGCGAAGACACAGAAAATCACACAAAACAAATGAGGAGCTTAGTAAATTATTCTATGAATAATACCCTTGAAACTACCCTCCAGGCTTAAAAAAAAAAAAAACCAACCCAGAATCTCATCCAAATGCCCGGTGCCAAATACAGCCTCAGTGCTCCCTCCAAAAATAATCACTATCTTGAATTATGTAGTAATCATTTCACCAGATTCTTTATGGTTTTATCACCCAACTGTGAATCACTGGACACCAAAGAACAACCTCACCCAATTTTTAAAAAACTTGATATGTCTTTTAAGCCTATTTTAATCTATAGGCTCTCCCTCCATCCATTTCTTCTCCCTACAATTTATATGCCAAAGCACTCACACTGCTTTACCTACAGAGCTCCCTGCCGTCTGCACGGGGCAGGCTGCATGCTCACGGGTCAGTTCAAAATGTTCCTCTGTACAGCCTGGAGGAGGCACGTCTAGATCCGTCTCAGGCTTTACTTTTTTATTGTTAGCAGCTACTGCTGCTCAGTTTAAAATGTTCACAGTCTATTTATTTTATTTTCACTTATTGACTGGAATGGTGTTTTTTGAGATAGAATTCACATGACATATCATAAAATTAACCATTTTAAAATGTACAGTTCTGTGATTTTTAGTATATTCACGAATTTAGTATATTCACGAAACAATCATTGCTACCTTGCTACTGTTGTTGCTCTTTGTTTAGTGAATTGCCTGAACTAATTATAAAATCTATATATTCTTTATATGTGTGGTCACTGAAGTCTCTGCTTGGTTAGCTTAGTGATCAGTTAATGACTAGACAGAGATTTCCTTAACTGCCTGGAACCTTTAAGTCTCCCTGTCTTTAGCTAGAGACTCTTTGTGTGCTTGTTGGGCTTGCTTTCAACACTCAGCCAGATAGTTTTCAACCATGCCTTTAGCTTTCACTTCCTTCTTGTGTAGAGAACGAATGCCCAGTCTCCTGTGAGAATTTAAGGTCTTCCCATGTCTTTACTGAGCATGTGCACAGCCCCACAAATGAGTGTGTCCTTTTAGATTCTCAAGAATATACTGGAGCTTAGCAAAGATCCTTCTGACATCTCATTCCCCAGCTTTTCCTTTTAAGCTTTTGGATTAGCCAATGTTTGCCCTTTTTGTTTTTGGTTAGCTATTGTTTGTGACATTTGACAGCCTCAGACAGAAGAGAAGTTAATTTAATTATCTCCAGATATTTTCAACATGCACCCCCAGGGAAAAGGCTTTTTGCACCAGATGAGCTCTATGTCAGATTTTTTTCACTCTGTAAAAATCTTTTTTTTTATCCTCTTAGAGGCAATATTAGCCCCATTGAGAATACATGACAGAATATTTCAAAATTACTCATTTGTTTTTTCCATATAACACATGCAGTAATATATGCATAACAACACTATTACAGCCTCCACCAAAGTGATTATCGAACAGTTTAAACATTTTGCATGTGCTAACCCCTTTCTTCTCCCATTTGTTTTATGGTTGTACTACATCTAAAATGCCCTGTCATAGCCATACCATATTCTTTCCCTTTCACTCTCTCATTTAGACTTAATTCTAAGAGTAACTATATATTTAATGCTCACCACTAATCCCTAGGTTGATACATCTCTAGAGATATACAGAGATCTTTTGCTTATCTAAAGTTCATTCTCCATTATTTTCCTCAGCAAGGGCTTATATCAATATTCTTTTAGTTCTTACATGTTAATAATTTGTGCCTTCTATACTGGATGGCCAGTTTTCCTGGATAGAAAATTCTTGGCTTACATTTTCTTTCCTTGAACATCTTAAAACTATTACTCAATTTCCTTGTGGTATAAAGCATTGTTGTTAAAAAATATTATAGTAATCTGGTTTTATTTTTCCTTATAAGCCTTGCT
>JAVSCE010005543.1:0-19505 GCA_032199065.1 Smutsia gigantea
TGAGGACTGTGGCTGCTCCTGGGGGAGCTGTGGGGAACCTGTCTCTACTTGTTTCCTCACTGCCCCAGTTTGCCCTCCTTCCCTCCTGGGCGGAGCTGATGACCCCTTTTCATCTAAACTGCAGGGGAAATGGTCTCAGGAGCAGCCTAAGAAACTGCCCGTCAGCCCCATAATCTAAGCTACCCTCCTGTGACGTGCCCCGTGTCAGGTCTCCCCCGTATCCTCCCCTAGAGCTGCACTTTTAGTATCCTACCTTTGTACCCGTTTTTCTGTTTAATCCTTGGGATTTGGTGATCCGATTTTGCCCGCCCTGGCGTCTTGGCTGGGGGCCTGGCATTACTGTGGCTCCCCTCTCAGACTTGGCATGAGGTTCTAGAAGGCCCGCCTGCTGCTCCACACTGTGCGTCCTCAGGGCTCTGCCTCTGCCTGGTCCTCAACCCTAGACTCAGGATGACACCTCTCAGGCTCTGATCTCTCCCTCAACTAGACAGCTCCCAGAGAATGATGGAGGGCTAATGAACACGGCAGGAAGTCTTTGTTCTTAAAAAACAAAAAGCTCTCTTTTAAAAAAATAATTATACACATGATAACAAATTCAGAGTTAAAAACAAACAAACTCTCTCCAGTACTCTTGCTTTCCAGTTCCACTCCCCACAGGTAACTATTTTCAGTGTTTCTTATTTGTCCAGACATTTTCTAAGCACATCCTCACACACACCTCTGCCACCCAACAAAAAGCCATGATGGGCAGTGTTCACCAATTTTCGAAGTGTAAATACTCCCACCATGGCTGATTTCAAGCTACCCAAAAGGTGGCAGTGAGTGCCGAGTTGAGAAGCAATGCGCAGGAGGAGCGAGGGTAAGAGCCAGCCCCGCTCACCGTGGTAAAATTATGCGTACAGCGTTAAACCCTCAGCCAGAACACAGACGGAGTCATGACCTACACCTTGCTTCTTGCATTGTCATTGTGCTAAACCAACTTCTCAGTAAGATGAAGCCGGGTGTAATAAGTACCACAGTGGAATGGATGTATCAACCCACCTGCTCCTCATACAACACTCCAGACTGGGAGGGTCTGTCCCACAGCCCCTGAGAAGGGCACGGCAGAAAATTATGAAGGGTCGTCAGGGAAACTATGGGGTAAGGGATTTAAGAAGCTAATTAATGAGATGTCATTTTTGAAGAATAAAAACTTTGATTCAGGTAAATCTTGAAGAAATTATATCTTAATTTCTAATCGAGTAATTTGGGAAGTAAGTGAACCCTTAGCTCGGGACAGTATTTAAACTGTTCTGCAGGAAAAAAAATTTAAACTTCACTCCTTTTAAGACTTCACATGACTGATTAAATTTCCAATCCAGGGAGAATGAAAAAATCCACCAAACCTGGAGAGAGGAGCCACGTGAGCCACAGCATGTGCGAGCGTGTGGCCGTGGCCTTCCTGGCCCTCTTCAGAAGCCATGGACAGCCCAGCCCTGACATACGCCAGATGATTCGCTTTGGTGGCTGCCCAGGACCTCCCCCTGAGCTCCATTAGGAAACATTTGTTTTTTTTTAAAACAAGCACTTGAGAAGATTTCAACTCCCTGGGTTTCTGGGTGACTACCTCTGTGGTTGGCTTGTCACTCTGCCTCCTGGCCCCTCTGTCAGGCATCTGGAGCTCCCAGCTGTCTTCGTCAGGAGGAGGATAGTTAGGGCTGGTGTCCACCTGGGCTCTGCTGGTCTGAGTTAGTCTCTGGAAAGCTGGTTCTCATAGACAGTTGAAATGGAGATCTGTAAACCCCTCAGATGACAGAAGCTGACTCTTGGGACCCAAAGGGGCCTCATGTCATGCTGGCTTCTATGAACCCCTCCTCTCCCTCTCTCAAGCCTGGGAATGGTCAGACAAGAGGACACCATGTTGAGCATCAGAACCTGAAACTGTTTTGTTTATGGGAAAGGGATGGCTTCTAAAGTATCCATCTTTTGCCTAGAACTGAGTGAGGGATTCATGCCAAATGCTGAAATGCACAAGTGTAAGGATCCCTAGACAGATGGCACCAGCTACTTGTTCTGCAGCTGGAGGTATGGGCACTTCTGCCAGCAGCATTCGGACTTCCCCTTGAAGCAGGGGACCGGCACCTTGGGAAGCAATCCTCCAGGCCCCATCTTTTCCAGGGATACATCTTGGGCAAAGCCATTGCTGGTAGGGATATGGGAATACTCCAAGTGGGTATATGCAGTGGACAGGAATATTCAAAGTTGAAAAGATTAGGAGGCCGGAACCACACAGCTGAGAAATCTCTCTGGCCTATCATAGATACAGGAGGACAATGCCATTGCAGTTTGTTTAGGGAGCAGGAGGAGGAGAAATGGGTCATTCTGAGGGCCAGGTAACTCAGAGATGAGCTCAAGATAGCTAGCCCACCACTTTAATTAGATCAAAAAGGGCTGGGGGGAATTTATAAACCTAGAACAGAAGGATATTTTGTGTCTGAAAGCCACAGGCTGATGAAGAAAGGAAACTTGCCCTGGGAAGAAAGGTTATAGTCTCTGGAATTAGTCTTCCACCCTGTCACATTCCAGGATACGGTTTTTAGTTCATTGGCGGATATGTTTCAGAACACCTTGGGGACAGGAAAAATACTTATGTTTTGGAGTCCAGGACTGACTAATTCTCGAGTAGATTTATTTATAGCCTCAGAATTAGACATGCCTCACTTGTTCAGGCTGAGGGATAGTAATGCAGAAGACTTCGTCCCTTCCAGCAGGACAACTGCTACATGTTCCACAGCATTCTGTCAGGAGAGAAGGGAACCTCAGACCCCACAGGGGAAAGGTCTTCTAGGGCTGGTGCAAATGAAACTTGGTGTGGGCAGAGGGGCTGGCTGCAGCAGGGAACTCCACAGAGAGGACATCTGGAACACACAGAGCACAGAAGGTCCTGGGTGGATTTGTCATTCAGGGTCGAGAGGGAGGAAAGGTTCCAGCTGCATGATGTTCAAGAAAAGATTGGGAGCAGAACAGATCGGCTGTAAACTATGTAAGGAAATTATTTTTTAAAAGTGTATATCTGAAAATACCAAATACTGGTGAGGATGTGGGAGCAGCAGGTACTTTTCAACACTGTTGTCGAGGAACCGTGTGGCAATGGCCAATAAACTGGAGGTGTACCTCCCAGACCCTTCTGTATTGCTCCTGGGTGTCTCCCCCCAGGGCTTGGCACAGGTGTTCCAGAAAGTATGTACAGAGGTAGGTATTGAAGCACTGTTTGTAATAGCAAAAAAAAAGGGAAAACAATCTGTCTCTTAGCAAAAGAAAGGACAGAATGAACTCTCACTTTCTCATGGGAGGCATTCTATATTGCAGTTGAAATGAATGAACTAGATCTTCAGGTATCGACATGAATAATCTCAAAAACACTGAGTTTAAAAAACAGGTTCAGAATGGTACACCCAGTGGTCCCTTTTACATCACATTTCAAAACACACAAAAAAATAATACTGTTCTGTTTAGAAATGCACTTATAATATGTAGCAAAGAGCAGAAGTCTACATGGCCATGATTTTTATGAACCTCAGAGAAGAGGTTACCTCTGAGAAGAGGGGAAAAACCACATAGGGCTTTAGCTTATTCTGTAAAGAAAATAAGTCAAAGTATAGCATCTGTTTAATCTTAGTGGTAGATGTAAATGTCTCTCTGTATTACATTTTATACTTGTGATAGGCTGAAGAGTAGTCACCAAAGATGTCCATCCATGTCCCAATCCCCAGAACCTATGAATATGCTACCTTATGTGGTAAAAGGGACTTTGCAGATGTGATTCATTTAAAGATCTTGAAGAGGAGATTATCGTGAATTATCTTGGACCCAACCTAATCACGGGGCCCTTATAAAAGAAGGCAGGAGGGTCACAGTCAGAGGGAGGAGATGCGGCGCTGAAAGTAGAGTTTGGAAGGATGTGCTGTGAAGATGGGAGAGGAGGCCCTGAGCCTGGGAACGCGGGCAGTCCACAGAAGCTAGGAAAGGCAAGAAAACGGATTCTTCCTTGAACTATCCGGGAGAAATACAGCCCTGCTAACACCTTGATTTTAGACTTCTGATCTCCTGAACTGTAAGAGAATAGATCTGCACTATTTAAGCTGCTAAATTTGCAGTACCCTGGAATTGCAGCAATGGAAAACTAACACAGTACTTTTTTGGGATGTTTCATAACTCAAAGTTTGCTTTTATTTTGTGTCTTCTGTTAGGACAATGGTAGTAAGGCCTAAGCCCTGTCTTCTATTCCTCCTCCTTCAGAGGAGGTAGAGCTATTGAAGACCCTTCTCAACCAGCTTGTGTATTTAAAAGACTGAGCTGTGTGCCCAGGTTTCTGGAAACCCTGGTTGTCAGAACGTGGCCAGAGTGCTGGGGCAAGCCACAGCCCAGTAGACCCCCTGAAGCTGGGTGCTCCCTCCCTGACAGGTAAAGCTGCCAGAAGCAGGCAAAGTTGGAGGGTGACTGCAGAGATGGACTTGAGTATGAAACCCCCTGGCCTTTTCACCACCTCCTGAAGAGGCGGTAGGGACAGCCTGGGGCCCAGCCCTCCCAGGACGGATTTGGCAGAATGGCTGAGATCTGAGATCCGAGCTGCTGCAGGTGTAAAGTACAGAGAAGGGAGCCCATTTGTTGATGAAGTTGACTTGAAAGGAAGGAGACTGTTAGGAGAGGGAGTTCAAAGGCATGGAAGGATCTAGAAAGAGTTATTTTCAAGAAAAGAAACACCTGTGCATATTTGTGTGCCTGCATGCACACATGTATATGTGTGTGTGTGTACACAGAGGCCCTAGGTAAGGAGGTGGTGGCGCTGAGGCCACAGGCCGTCGGGGAGGCTGCAGGGCCCAGAACAGGCCCAGGCAGGAATGATGTTGGGTGGGACGAAAGATGGTTCTTTCCTTTTGATATCTGGAATACAGGTGGGAAATATGTGGACAAGGGCCTGACACCCCAGCTGCCCCAGAGTTACCAGGTGTGGGAGTGGGGGACAGGAAGATCAAGTGGCTTCACTCTATCGAGATCACCTGAGTAGTTTTACAATACAAACTATTCCTACATTACTTGGACATTAAAAATAAACTTAAATATATCAGACCCTGTGAGCATTGCAGACAGTATGCGCTAGTTGTTCAGAGAAGGGTCAGGCTGGTGTAGGACTCACTGATGGTAGGCTGGTTGGGATGTGGTCAGGTAAAGGGGCACCTCAGGGGGAGAGCCAAGGGAGCAGAGGGCAGGGGTGACAGGTCTTGAAGGTGGCAAGACCCCTGTGGGCAAGTGAGGCCCCTGCTGGAGAGGAACTGACAGCTGAGGAGATACCCACCAGCTGCTCCAGGGTCTCTGGGAGGCTTGTTTCAAAGCACAGACTCCACCTCTACCCCACCCCTGCAGAAAGGTTCTGAGTTAGGGGGCCTGCCAGAGGCTCTGAAATTCCCATTTGCTTAAAGTGAGTCTTATGGGTAAGGTAACGGGTCTGCTTCTGTAAGGATTCCACCAGGGATGGGGGACTGCCTTGTGAGGAGGGCTCCAGGCCTCATTCCCGCCTCCAGTCAGGCAGCTGAGCATTTATGTTTGCATGCGGGCAGCCAAAACTCTGGATCTATAGTGAAAAATACAGTGTGAACTCCGGTAGGGTAGAATAAAAGAATGGAAGTGGTTGTGTCACTTTGAAGGAAACCAGACTGTACTCAGCATAACCACATTTCTGACCAGGCGGGCAACTCTTGAGATAGTGTGGGACCTCGAGGAGGAGGGCCAGGATGAGAGCATGAGGGTGGAAAAGAAGTGGCAGGGCCAAGAAGAGACAGTCTAGGAGAAGAATCCGAGAAAATGCCTCCATGGGGGATGCACAAAGGCTGAGGAGAAAGAAAACCCCCAGACCTACACCCTGAGCTGGGCTTGGGCATAAGGCCAGATCCCAGGGCAGCCGTATTACAGGAAAGGTTCCGAGTCAGGGGTGATGGAAACTGCCATTGGGATGCGTGGCCAGGATCAATCTGTTTTCATGGCCCCTTGAGGATGAAGCTGTCCAGCTGGGGAGCCCTGGCCCACATCAGGGAGCTTGAGGAGGGCAGTGGGAGAAAGTGCAAACCCAGTGAACTTCAGGGGAAGTTCAGGTGATGTGGTAACTTTTCTGTAACAGGATATACTCCCAAGTCAGCAAAGGCCTTCAACCTAAGAAGGCCTGGGATGGCCCAGTGCCACAGCAGGGTGAGTGAGGCAGGACAGAGCCGGGGATTCTCGTGCAGTCTGTTACCCCATCTCCTCCTATAAAGGGCTTCTCACCCCAGACACAAGGGCTCCAGTTGCCTGTAATCCAACCTACAAACTACCCCGCTAGAGCCTCCTCCTGCTCACCTGCTAACTTCTCCCACACAGTGTCTGGCCCACCTCCCCAGCCTCACTCAACCCACTCACCTGAGAGCAGAAAACCTTTCCATAGGTGTTAGAGCTAGGAAGGGTGGGCTTAACCCTTAGATTCACTGGGCTCAGAACATTAGCAACTGCATTTTGAATTAAGGTACTAAAATACAAAATAGTGTTCTGGTGTAATGTGTTGAGAATTTAAGTAAATACAACAAACAGGCTCAGGAGAATTGGGTATACAATCAAGGAAGAGAGGGAAAATTATAAATGTGTTTTTGGAACTCTACATTGTGGACACCTTTAAGATTGCTTCCAGATATCTTTTAGAGGTGAAATTGACAGGTCAAAAAGTATTGGTAATTTTAAGGCTTGATTTTCCTTCAAAAAGGCTCTTCCAGCTATTATGCAGTCCTAGAAGTAAATGAGAAAGCCCCTGCCCAACAGTAGGTATCCATTTGCTAGTCTGAGAGGTAATAAGGGAAAATGTTATCTCCAATGGTTTTATTTTACCTTGCTTTGAGTGTTAAGGAGGTGGAAAATTGTATTAACCATTTGTTTCATTGTTTTGATTAATCCACTTGCTCACATCCTCCCTCTCTCTTGTTGGTGCCCTATACTTTATAAAAAGCCCTTTGATATTAAGGATATTTGCCTCTGTTGCAGTATTTGTCTAGAAAATAATATTTTCCAAGTTTGTTGTTTGCCTTTACATTTGTGGTTTTTGACATATAGAAAATTTTCATTAAGAATATTACATTTAGTAGGCTTTTTTGTCTATTTCTGTCATGATCATTGAAGTACAGGAGTTCCCCCTTATTGGCTTTCACCTCCAAGGTCTGTCACCCACGGTCAGCCTTGGTCTGGAAGCAGATGCTCTGCCTTCTGACATATCCTCAGAAGGTCAGTAGTGGCCCAGTGCTACGTCACAGTGTGTGCTGTCACTCTCATCACATAGGTATTTTATCATCTCCCATCAGCAGAAAAAGAAGGGTATGGTACAGTAAGGTATTTTGAGAGAGTGAAAGACCACATTCACATAACTTCTATTTTATTATTAGTCATTCTTGTCAATCACTTAATTTATAAATTAAACTTTATCATAGGTAGGTATGTATAGGAAAAAACAGCATATATAGGGTTCAGTATTACCCATGGTTTCAGGCATCCAGTAGGGGTCTTTGAAAGGAATCCCCTACAAATAAGAGGGGACTGTTGTATGAACTGCAAGGAACTTTGAAGGTGGAGAGCGACAGTCTCTGGAAGGAGAGGCTGAGTATGGCAAGGTCCCCGTGCAGTAAAGGCAGCCGCTTCAGGTTTGCGCTGAATTCCTGTCAGAGGCTGGGGAAGACAGAAGGGGGGGGATGGGGGAAAGAAGGGACAGGAGGACAAAGGGGGAAAGGGACAGAGGGAGGAATGATCTGTAATGCGGGGGAGGGCTGGCCAGATCCACTGTGTAGTACAATCTGAAGGTGTCTCTTGGTTGGTCCTGTCTGGTCTTTGAACAGAAGAGAAGCTTGCCAGGGCCACAGAGACCAGATGACCTCATCCAAAAACCAACACAGTATCTGAAACGTCTGAACAGGGGACAGAACCTAAACAAGGAGCTGCCCTTGGGCCCACCTGAGGACACAGCCGTCTCCTAGTCAGGTTCTCTAAACACCACGCCAGAGCGCTGCCTGATCAAGGTCAGAGTGTGAAAACCAGAGCAATGTGGAGGCCACTCTCACCCATCCCTCAGAAAGGAGGCTGCCGTCCTGGAGCCTTCCGGTTGTTCACTCTATGTTTTCAAGACCTCTAAAGTTGTTTTCCTGTTCACCAAGTGGGAATTTTAGGAATCATTGCAAAGTTGGTAAACCTGCCTTTCTTCTACATTGAAAAATTGAAAACAAACTCAAGCACAGTCTGTCTGTGAATTTTAAAAATTGTTTCTGAATTTGCACATTGTGTGGTTAGCGTTTGCATAGTTAAATTTGAAAACAAAGGTCAAAGGAATTCTTTATAACTTACTGTAGACATTTAAAAGAACAATCTTTGGCTAATACTAAGAAGTTACAGAAATAGATTTGTCACTGGCTGATGAGAATGGAAAAGCCAAACATTTTCCGAGAGGAAACAAAAGGAGGTAAGGAGTAGGGACTGACGCAGGGAAGTGTGCCTGTGTCACTGAGGTGTGACCGGAAGTTGTGGGGGCTTGCCTTGGCACTGTCTAAACTCTGTAAGCATTTTGGGGCATAAATGAGCCAAGTCTTTAGCTGCACAGCTGTTTCTGAATGAAGGCATTCAGTGGGCATATTCGCGTGGCAAAGGGGTGCACATGGAGCAGCCTGCTTCCTGAGATTCTGCTTGTGGAAACGTGTGTGTCATCCCAGTGAGGGTGTGTCCCTGAGCTAGTGTTGCCATGCAACCCATTGTGTCTGGGTGTGTCCCCTTACTGCTCTCTCCTGCTGAAGTCCTAGGGTACAGCCTACGCAGTGGGCATCTGGGCCGTGACTGTCCCCAGGTGATCAGGTCTGTGACTGCCCCCATCTTCTAGTCTCGGTGAATACATGCTCAAGAGTGCAAGAAGTGAGTCCATGGCTGGGGTTCTCCCAAACTGCTGCCTAGGAGGTCGTGCCTGTAACAGAAGTTTCCATTTGGCCGTGGGTGTGCTCCTGCACTCATGTGTGCATGTGTACAGCCCTCTCTTGTCTGAGCCTGCTTGCCGCTGAGGCTTAGGAGACCAGAACTGGCCCCTCTCGGGGCAGTCGCCCCTCCCTGGGTTTTGCAGTAATGATGACATCTGCTAGACACCTATCACCACCCTGGAAGGAATCTTTTTTTTTTGAACAGTCAAGAGGTTTGGTTTTCCTTTTTTTTTCCACACCTATCAAGCCATGAATTCATAGGGAGGGGATTCTAGCCACTTTCCATTTGTTCTCACAAAGTGTGCTTCTGGGGTGGAGCCGCCTGGTGCTTCAGTTAAATCCAAGTACCTTTCTCTTTGGCTTGCTTCCTTTTTCTGATCATTTTCCCTTACACATTTCTAAGTACTTAAGATGCTCAATACATACATTAATTCTCTTGATAAGAATCTTGCCCTTGTTTGTTTACAACAATGCCAACAGCCTGCTGGGAACACTGTAGACTCTTCCAGCTCTGCCATGGAAACATTTGTGGGGCATCCCTTTTTGAACAGAGCCCATTCCTTGATGTCTACTATATCACCTTGCTCATAGATTCACATGTGGCCAGAGGAATAGCTCCATGTTTTCAAAAAGCTCTAGAACACAAAGCTGGTACCTCTCCTCTTTCCCTTTGTGTTGGTCCTTTTGGCAAATGACTGGAAGATGGTGGTTCAGGCAGAAAGGCCCTCACAGGAATCTTCTGGATTCAGGATTTGGAACCAGCCCAAAGTCTCTTGGTACCACAGGCAGTGATCCCTCTGGCAAAAATGAAAAGTCTGGAAATGTAACAAGGCAGACTTGCGAGTGCCTAAAACTGGTTCTGAAAGGAATTTTTCAGAAAAGAATTTAAAAATATTTTGAACAATGAAAGCAACATCTTTGACATAATCAGAGAACTTCCTAGGGTGATTCCTTTAGAGTGCTCTTCTATTTTGATGTTTAAAAGCTCTACTGAGGAGGTGAAAAAATGGGTTCAGAAAAGGGGACAATTTGCTCACGCGAACAGGGAGGTGGAGGCAGTGAGGGTCCCGGAGAGACTTCCCAGCTTGTTCGTTTCTGTTTACTTTCCTGCGTCTCTGGGCGTGTCCCCTCCGGCTGTGCACCAGCCTGTTCTAGGTGTGTCCCCTCTGGGAGCAGCTCCTGCGCCCGCCGCAGGGTGTTTCTCCCCTGCAGGGAAACTCCAGGGGGCACATCCCGCCTCTGCGGCTGTGAGACAGTATTTCCTCATGAGGAAACCCGCTCTCCCTCTCCGCAGCCAGGAACGAAACTGTTTCCACTCTGGGAGGGAGCAAGGAGTAGGGAGGTGGGAGGTGGGAGGTGGGAGGTGGGAGGAGGGAGGAGGGAGATGAGAGAACGGGGAGGAGGGAGGCTGGGAGGGAGCAGGGAGGAGGGAGGAAAGAGACACCCAGGGCCCACAGGCCCCAGGCTTCTTGAAGCCTCTAGACACGGTTTAAATTTAGACCTTTTCTTCTAGTATTCTGGTTCTTTGAGCCTGGCCTCACGCTGTAGCCTCCGGGACAGTTTTCCCAAACACAACTGCTCCTCTGGAAGGGCTGAGGGGCAGAATGTGTAGTAATCTCTTCTCTTCAAGGAGGAGGTATATGGCATCCTGATAATTGTTTGTGGCGCTGTGCAACTGTGATGTAGAGAGGAATGGGGAAAAGATCAAAGCCAGAAACCCACCACCCTAATTCGGAACCTGGGATCTCACCCCACTAACTCCACCTATGGGAATGTATTTGTCCCTCAACCTTCATGGAGCGGTTCACATGAGCAACTGAGATGGGAACTCGATCCCCTTAACTATTTAGAGGCAATTCAGACAAGAAAAAGACTGATCAAGTACAGTGCAAAATGCACGGGAATGTGCCGGAGGGCCATCAGTGTAAAAAAACCATAATCCCCTTCATTCTGGTCTCTGCTCAGATGGCCCTCCCTTCCCTGACCATCCAAATCAGCCCCCGCCTCTCCCTCTCTGCCCTTCACCTGCTTCCTGTTCTCCTAGTGCGACTGTCATCTGATTGTGTGTATGCAGTGCGTGCCTGTCTAACAGGTCCCTCTCCAGAACGGAGGGCCTGGGCGAGCACGGCCTTGGTCTTTGCTCACTGTTGTACTCCCAGTGCCTAGGGAAGTTAGCTGTAACATCTGAACACTTGCTATGTGCCAGACACTGAGCTAAGTGCTATAAAACATTGTCTAATCTTATATTCATGACAATCCTACAGAGGATTTTACCCAAGTAGAAGAATGAATCTTAGAGTTGTTGAGAATCTTGCCCAAGGACATAAAGTTTGACACTGGCAGTCTGTGCTCTGGCATATGCCCTCAACCACTATACCAACTTGGCCATGAAAATGTGCCCTTCCCACTGGCCCTGTGCATCCTCTACTGGGGATACCACCCCTCTTATTCTGCCCTTACTTGCTGAGCTCTCTGTGCCAGTCTCAGGAATGCGGAGCCAAATTCCTAGCCCTTGCCAGCCCTCCCCAACCAGCCCAGCCTTGGGAGTGGGAGAAGGGGTGCATTCCAGCAGAAGGGATCCATAATATCCCACTGTGAAGAATTTTTTTCCTCCTGAATTCCCTTTATGTAAAAGCAGAGCCTCCCAAAACAATTGCGTAGTCGTAAACCCCACTCTCCACCCCAAGTTTTGCAGCCAGGGAAGATTGATTCCTATCACACTGTTGTTGGGCAGCTTCGTCTGGGGAGGTCTCCCCCTGTGCACTGCATGAAACCTCAACCTGGACGGGGAGGGTTCTTGACTCTGATCAAGAAAAAATTCTCAAATAGGTCAGATGAGTGTAGCTAAGGAAGGAATTCATTAAAGCAAGAATAGTAGTGGATGGCAGCAACCATGCAGGCAACAGAAAGCAAAGAAGAACGGAGGAAAGGGAAGCTCATTAAACTCCAGTTCGGCATAGGGCAAATCCCTTGCCAACTCCTACAGCCAGGATTACCTGGCATCCAGTGTCCATTTGGATCTGATGGCATGGGAACTAAACCCCTTCCACCCCAGCACTTGGGAGAGCCGCAGACCACCAGATAGAGTGAGATCATGTTGAGAACTTCCCAAAGGCAAAGAAAAGAGCTTTTCGGGCAGGCTACTAAAGAGCATGGTTGTACAGCTGCAGTCCTGTCTGGGTCACCAGGCAACGGGAACTTGCAGGCCCAAATCAGAGATCTTGTTTGCCCTTCCCCTACTGGTCTGAATGAAATAGGAGAGAGAGTGAAGACTTGTGCTTAAGTCTAGAAAACTGAATGAACTAGCGAAGTAACAAAGACACCACTGGAAGAGCACAGAGACAAAATGCAGTAAATTAAGGCAAAAAGTACACACTCGAAGAAAGGGAGTGCAGGCAACCTCAGAGAGCGGTGGTGCGCTTAAGATTCTTTTAAGGACTTTAAGAATGGGGCAAAGGGCCAAGAGGGGCATGTAGGCCTGACATGTGGTCTCGTGGTGTCTGTCTCCAGTGAGAGACATTGTGTCACGAGCCATCACCTGTCCTCTAGATACTCTGTAAGATAAACCTGACACAAGGAATTTCTTGATCCTGCTCTTCTCCAAGATAGCAGTTACCCTCAAGCAGTGGAAACATACCACTTAGGGCTGCTTGCCCTACTTAAGATAGGGTCAATTGTTGGTTAATTACCATGAAATATGTTAGGAATCTTACCTCCTAACTACCTGGTTTATAAAATGGAATCTTAGCCTTAAGATGGAGTCCCTCCTGTTCTTACTATATTATTTATATCTTGGCATTTTTCATCATAGGCAGGGAAAAATTAACCATGGTGCTTGTAGCATGTCCCTGCCCTACCTCAGTATCTCTTACCTATTCTTCTAAACGCCCATTTATCTTTCCTAAAAGTCATTTGTTTTTCCCAGAGGTGCCCTTCTCTTCCCTTTTCTCTCTTAAGATGGTATATAAGCCCCTAACTCTAACTACCTCCTTGAGTTCATTTCTCTGTGAACTCCCATGCACGTTATGTGAATAAAAAATCTGTTTTTTCCCTTGCTTATCAGTATGTTGCCAGTTTAATTTTCTGGCTCCCAAGGACTGACCCTAAGAGGGTAGGAAAAAAGTTTTCCTTCCACACAATGCCAGTTTCAATGTGGAGAGAGAAACACTGGTGATGTTATTCTTCAGAGAGAAGGGGACTGGCTGGCCCCTGACCAGTTGCTGGTAAGCAGGATGGATTTGTGTTAACCTTTCTTCCAAGTGCTCACTTTGAATCCTAGGACATTATAATCTCTGCAATTCAGTTACTTTCACCCAAAGCTAACACATACAGGAAACTGCTCCCTCACCTTCATCAATATGTTTCCAGCTAAAAAAAGGCCCACCAGGAAGGTCCACGGCCCCAAGCAGAGGGTCATCTGATCTTAGGGCAAGTGGGCACTTACACTCAGGAATTCACCAATGCATCTGTATAGTACAGCCCAGAGGGCCAGAGGTCAAAATGACTCACACTAATCAAACTCACCAAGCACTGATGTAAAAACTAGAATGCTATCTTCCCATTTTGCAGAGAAGCCTGTCTGGCTGACAAGATGCTCACATTGGCAGGTCTGGTCAGTCTCTCTTTGCCAGTGGGTGAGTCTGGCAGGAGACTACGCTACAGTGAGAAGGTTGTTAGGTGGGCCTGGGACCTCTTAGTGTATGTACCTCGGTGGCCCAAAGCAATGAAAGGGTTAGATGTCCAGGAGAAGAAGCCCCCTGCTAGACACGAAGATTGTTAGGAGAAAGCACATATTCTTCAGCTCACAGCTTATTTCAGAGCTGACCCTTCCTTAGACACAGATCAACTTGGAAATGCTCTCAGTGGGGGGAGAGGGTAGCCCACCTACTCAGGCCACCCCACCCAGGAAACTGTGGGGAGCAGTCAGAATGCTTCTGACTTCTTAGCATCTTCCTGAGGTGTCCCTGGCCAATGGCTGGTTGTCTGCTGGCACATGAGGTGAGAAAAGCCAGGGGACTGCTGGTCCATTGCAGGAGGATTCAGTATTAGGAGGGTAGCATTTATATAAAGAGCCCAAAGTCGGTTTGGGAAGGCAGAGTTCATCTTTGGATAGATCCTGGTACCCTAACGCCTAGATTTGTGGACACCACAGATAAAGCCTTCTACCCAAAGACTACCTATCTCTGACCCCCTGCCCAAAATTCAACCCTGTAGTCATTCTTTGGATTAAGGTACTATGGTCCTATGAGACCCCTTTTGAAATGTAAATCCACCTACAAAGGAATACAGAGCTATTTAATCCAGTATCCTTGGAATTTAGGAGGTGAGTAAATGAATCCTTGAACTATCCTGAAATTTCTGGCTAACTCTGGGTTCTATGGAAGAACATTCTTTTTCAACAGACTGCTTGGGAAGGATCAGAGATATAAATAAAGGAAGAACCAGGGAGAAAGCTATTGATATGTAGATAAGGAGCAATTTCCAAGACAATACTGCTAAATAAAAAAGCCAGGTGCACATCAGATGCCTAACATCTTGATATTTAAGTAACACAAGTCCAACACCCATTCATTTTGGCTGTAAGTGTGGTGAACCGCTCTGGAAAGAGAGAAGCTGGTAAAGTTTGAGGCCAAAGGACTGGGAAGGAAACTTCTCAACACATTGTCTTTTCAACTTCTGACTGTTGGCCCATGTGCTGGTGTATCAGTTGAAAGAGCAATTTGTTTTTTAAAATTAATTTGGCCTGATATTAAACTCTGGATTCTCCTGCCTGTAGCTCTAAGACCCAGTTCTGTGCCCTGGGGCTAATGTGCCCCCAGGGTCATATCACAGCCACGGCCCAGGAACCCTGGCAAGGGAGCAGATGCCAAGTGGGAGCAACACACAGAATCCTCTGGCAAGAGTCTGGGGCATGACCCATATCTCCACTTCCACCTCATAACACCAGAGGAATGGAAGAACCAGAAGCTGCTAACCAAAGCTGCCAGGGTGCTGTGCAGGCCAGCCCCAGCAGATGCAGCAGGGGAAGGGTGGCAGCCCGGACACAGCACACACGAGTGGGGATGGAGGGCTGGCAGGGTGACTGAGCGCAGGAGATGCCCTGGGCAACGCCTGGATGGCTTTGCCTTCTCTGTGCCACAGGCTCTGGAGTCGATGAGGCCTCCCACCCTCCTCTGGAGTTTACTGAAAGGGATGTTACGCCCTACACCTCCAGGCCCTCCATTGACAAAAGAAAACCAGGGTGTGGCAGGGAGGCTGGTTAAGGCTCCCCTCAAGACCACCCTAGTTCATTTCACTTCAGAGGAGACCAGGTCCGAGTACCTGGAAGCAAGAAATACTCTCTTCAGAAGGTGGTTCACTTCACCTTCATAAAGGTGCTCTGATCCTGAACCTAAAAGCAGGAGGCCAGATGTGCCATTTACCCAGAGGGCACCATTTTATGTCTATGGGATTGGTGCATACTTTTTCTGTTTATTTGGTTTGCTTTTTCGCTCTGTGTTTCAAAAATGTTAAAGATACATAAAAGTAGGTAAAATGGATTCCCATTTATCCCCCTCCAGATTATCAATATTTTGTCACAGTGGCTTTATTTGTCCCTTTGCAGAATAATTATAAGCAGTGCCCTCTCTCACTCCCCGAAGTCCTAGTTTGGACAACTAAATGCAATCTCTGAACCTACAGTGAATCCTGCAATGGAGGGGAAAAATGCTATAAAGGATGTCCTTGGGTCAGCTGATACAATCAGAATGTAAACAGTAGAGCCAATACAACTTTACATCAAACTTATATTTACTGAAGTTAATTTAAAAAATTGTGGTCACGCCCGCCCACCCGCTCCCCTGCCGCCCGCCCTTGTGCGTGCAGCTTGGTGGAGAGGCCGGGCCTGCGCTCTCTCCTCCTCCTTCCTCGCCTCCCGCTGCCTCTGGGACCCCCGTCATCGCCTGCCATGAGTATGATGCCCCCCAAAAAGGGAGGTGATGGAATTAAAACACCCCCAATCATTGGAAGATTTGGAACCCCCTTGAAAATTGGTATTGTAGGGTTGCCAAATGTTGGGAAGTCTACCTTCTTCAATGTATTAACCAGTAGTCAGGCCCTCTGCAGAAAACTTCCCATTCCGCACTATTGATCCTAATGAGAGCAGAGTACCTGTGCCAGATGAAAGGCTCGACTTCCTTGGCCAGTACCACAAACCAGCAAGCAAAATTCCTGCCTTTTTAAATGTAGTGGATATTGCTGGCCTTGTGAAAGGAGCTCATAATGGGCAAGGCCTGGGAAATACCTTTTTATCTCATATTAGTGCCTGTGATGGAATCTTTCATTTAACACGTGCTTTTGAAGATGATGACATCACACATGTTGAAGGAAGTGTAGATCCTATTCGAGATATAGAAATAATACATGAAGAACTTCAGCTTAAAGATGAGGAAATGATTGGGCCCATTATAGATAAACTAGAAAAAGTGGCTGTGAGAGGAGGAGATAAAAAACTAAAACCTGAATATGACATAATGTGCAAAGTCAAATCCTGGCTATAGATCAAAAGAAACCTATTTGCTTCTCTCATGACTGTAATGACAAAGAGATTGAAGTGTTGAATAAAAATTTATTTCTGACTTCAAAACCAATGGTCTACTTGGTTAATCTTTCTGAAAAAGACTACATTAGGAAGAAAAACAAATGGTTGATAAAAATTAAAGAGTGGGTGCACAAGTGTGACCCAGGTGCCTTGGTCATTCCTTTTAGTGGGGCCTTGGAACTCAAACTGCAAGAATTGAGTGCTGAGGGGAGACAGAAGTATCTGGAAGCAAACACGACACAAAGCGCTTCGCCCAAGATCATTAAGGCTGGGCTTGCAGCACTCCAACGAGAATACTTTCTCACCGCAGGCCTGGATGACGTGCGCGCACGGACCATCAGGAGAGGGACGAAGGAAAGATTCACACAGATTCTGAAAAAGGATTCATTATGGCTGAAGTGATGAAATACGAAGATTTTAAAGAAGAAGGTTCTGAAAATGCGGTTAAGGCTGCTGGAAAATACAGACAACAAGGCAGAAATTACATTGCTGAAGATGGAGATACTATCTTCTTCAAATTTAATACCCCTCAGCAACCAAAGAAGAAATAAATTTTAGTTATTCCTCAGATAAATATACAACTTCTAAAAGGCATATGATTTTTTTTAATTAAAATTTCTAAAAAACTGAAAGGACAAATAAAGTTGGGGCAATGGGAATTAGTCTCCAAAAAGGATTTTTATAAATTTGTTTTAAAATTAAAATACTGTGTATCTCCATTGAAATGCAAGTTCACTAAATGTGAACAGCTTTACTTTTCACGTGATTAAGACCCTACTCCAAATTGTAGAAGCTTTTCAGGAACCATATTACTCTCATGATACTTCATTAATCTCCATCATGTATGCCAAGCCTGACACACTTGACAGTGAGGACTATGTGGCTCTCTCCATTTTGAATCTACAGAGAATGCATATTTTACAGTACTCCAGATGTCCACACTCAATAAAACATTTGACAAAACCAAAAAAAAAAAAAAATTGTGGTCACATAAGACAGTTTCCTTACTCTTCAGAAATAAACAGAAGGTGCCATGGTGTATGCAATCAACTTTCAGATGTTTCAGAAAAAAAGTGCCTATACATATGTACGTTTATGTATCTCGAGAGAAAAATAGATTGAAAGTAAACAGAAAATGTTAAAATAGGTGAATCTGAGTAAAAGATATAGGAGTGCTGTATTTGTATTTTTGAAACCTTTCTGTAAGCTTGGAATTATTTCCAGAAAAACTTAGAAAAAAACATATACTGTGCAGCGAGGTGCACTAGGGACAAACAACGGATCTCATGGTGCCCCTACCTAAGATTCATCTGAAGTCTAAAATGGCCAGTGTGGGTTTGATTGGGAATTGAGTCCTGGGATTTGGGGCTTATAGAGCTGAAGGGGTGCAGGTGTCACCTTCAGGTTAATTCTCTGCTCCACATGTGTTTGCCTCTGTATGAAGGGCTACAGAGAATATTAATAAAACCAGCCGCTATTATTGAGCAACAGAGCCCTGGGGGAGTGACAGCTGCGGCCCAGATGACTGGATGTGGCTGCTGCCCGCAGGAGGCTGCTGGGGGGGGCAGTTGGGCCGCCCGGGCATGCGCTCTGAGGTCCGGCCGCTAGTGCCCTTAAGCGCTGTCCTTGATCCACAGGCCGCATTCACGGAGGCGGGGCACCGCGGTTAGGGCCGCTGGCCTGCCCTAGTCTTCTGCGCTGATAACCGGATGCTGCTGCCTGCTGGAATGAACCAGAACAAGAGCCCACTGACGTCCCTCATCACCACTCAGCTTTTCATAAAGGGGTCTAGGGGCCGTGAGAATTCCGGAGTCCCAAGAAAAATCTGCGCAAAGCATTCTACCCAATGACATTTTTTCTTACCCAACTCTGGGCTAAAATCTCCCATACATACCCTCACCATCTGGGCATCTCTACATCCACTCGTGCCTCCTCCCCCTGCACTCTCCCCACCCTTGAAGCATAATACCATCAGTGGCTAAATTTACAGACACTATGCACATTCCAGCATTTAATCCTGCCAAGAACCCAAGGAGGTAGGTCCTTTTATCCCATTCTACAGAGGTTAGAAAACACTAAGTTCTAGACAGCAGGACTTCCGCATTGGCAGAACAGGGTGGGTGGGGCAGCCAGAGCTGGTGTGGAAGGTGCCCTGCCCAGGACCTGGAGCCCAGAGGCTGAAAAACCCACTCTGGAGAGGACACAACTGTTGGGTACAGTTTCAATTTAGGAACCTCCATGAATACAGCCGGGTGTCCTGAGCACAGACAGGGGAACCATGCTGTTTGGATTCTAACCCCAGCTTAGCTGATCACTAGCTGGGTGAATTTAAGCAAGGGTCTGAACCCCTGCACCTCAGTTTTCTCCTCTGTAAAGTGGGGATAGTAACAGTACCTCATTAGGTGGCTGTGAAGATTAATGAGGGACACACAGAGACTTTAGGACAGCTCTAGCTCTTTCACATGCTGCCTTCTCTGCATCCCTCCCTTAAAGCCAATTGACCTAGAGGACTTGCCCACATTTTGAAAATCAGCTAATGATTTTAGCCAATAGAGGGGTCATTACTCAAGGTGTTATCTCTTAAGAAAAAGGGGAAAAGGCTGAGAAACAGAAGAATTAGATCAAGGTGGAAAGATTTCAGGAATCCTGTGTGCATGTGACCATGTGAAGAAATAGCTCTGCAGGGATGCACAGAACTGCCAAAGGCGCTCCTGTACCTCAACGGGTGGCAGGATTAGAGAGAGGGGAGGCAGGGGCAGGCTTTCACATTTTATTTTTATAGGTGCCAGCATTTTTCCAAACAAAATTTGACAAGCATGTACTATCACTGGGCTTCTAAAAAATTATTAAAATAAAAAAAAGTCTTCAATACCTTCTCTTCCTCAAATACTAGTCAGTCCATTGAACATAGGGATGAAAATGGA
>JAVSCE010005544.1:0-104188 GCA_032199065.1 Smutsia gigantea
ACACACAGGACAGGTGGGAGCCCCACACAGGACAGGTGGGTGCCCCACACAGGACAGGTGGGAGCCCCAGACGGACAGGTGGGAGCCCCAGACGGACAGGTGGGAGCCTCACACAGGACAGGTGGGAGCCCCACACAGGACAGGTGGGAGCCTCACACAGGACAGGTGGGAGCCTCACACAGGACAGGTCGGACACACAGGACAGGTGGGAGCCCCACACAGGACAGGTGGGAGCCTCACACAGGACAGGTCGGACACACAGGACAGGTGGGAGCCCCACACAGGACAGGTGGGAGCCTCAAACAGGACAGGTGGGAGCCCCACACAGGACAGGTGGGACACACAGGACAGGTGGGAGCCCCAAACAGGACAGGTGGGTGCCCCACACAGGACAGGTGGGAGCCCCAGACGGACAGGTGGGAGCCCCACACAGGACAGGTGGGAGCCCCACACAGGACAGGTGGGAGCCCCAGACGGACAGGTGGGAGCCCCACACAGGACAGGTGGGACACACAGGACAGGTGGGAGCCCCACACAGGACAGGTGGGTGCCCCACACAGGACAGGTGGGAGCCCCAGACGGACAGGTGGGAGCCCCACACAGGACAGGTGGGAGCCTCACACAGGACAGGTGGGAGCCCCACACAGGACAGGTGGGAGCCCCAGACAGACAGGTGGGAGCCCCACACAGGACAGGTGGGACACACAGGACAGGTGGGAGCCCCACACAGGACAGGTGGGAGCCCCAGACGGACAGGTGGGACACACAGGACAGGTGGGAGCCCCACACAGGACATGTGGGAGACTCACACAGGACAGGTGGGAGCCCCAGACGGACAGGTGGGAGCCCCACACAGGACAGGTGGGACACACAGGACAGGTGGGAGCCCCACACAGGACAGGTGGGAGCCCCACACAGGACAGGTGGGAGCCCCAGATGGACAGGTGGGAGCCCCACAAAGGACAGGTGGGAGCCCCAGACGGACAGGTGGGAGCCCCACAAAGGACAGGTGGGACACACAGGACAGGTGGGAGCCCCACACAGGACAGGTGGGAGCCCCAGATGGACAGGTGGGAGCCCCACAAAGGACAGGTGGGACACACAGGACAGGTGGGAGCCCCACACAGGACAGGTGGGAGCCCCACACAGGACAGGTGGGAGCCCCAGACGGACAGGTGGGAGCCTCACACAGGACAGGTGGGAGCCCCACACAGGACAGGTGGGACACACAGGACAGGTGGGACACACAGGACAGGTGGGAGCCCCACACAGGACAGGTGGGTGCCCCACACAGGACAGGTGGGAGCCCCAGACGGACAGGTGGGAGCCCCACACAGGACAGGTGGGAGCCTCACACAGGACAGGTGGGAGCCCCACACAGGACAGGTGGGAGCCCCAGACAGACAGGTGGGAGCCCCACACAGGACAGGTGGGACACACAGGACAGGTGGGAGCCCCACACAGGACAGGTGGGAGCCCCAGACGGACAGGTGGGACACACAGGACAGGTGGGAGCCCCACACAGGACATGTGGGAGACTCACACAGGACAGGTGGGAGCCCCAGACGGACAGGTGGGAGCCCCACACAGGACAGGTGGGACACACAGGACAGGTGGGAGCCCCACACAGGACAGGTGGGAGCCCCACACAGGACAGGTGGGAGCCCCAGACGGACAGGTGGGACACACAGGACAGGTGGCAGCCCCACACAGGACAGGTGGCAGCCCCACACAGGACAGGTGGGACACACAGGACAGGTGGGAGCCCCACACAGGACAGGTGGCAGCCCCACACAGGACAGGTGGCAGCCCCACACAGGACAGGTGGGAGCCCCAGACGGACAGGTGGGACACACAGGACAGGTGGGAGCCCCAGACGGACAGGTGGGAGCCCCACACAGGACAGGTGGGAGCCCCACACAGGACAGGTGGGACACACAGGACAGGTGGGAGCCCCACAAAGGACAGGTGGGACACACAGGACAGGTGGGAGCCCCACAAAGGACAGGTGGGACACACAGGACAGGTGGGAGCCCCAGACGGACAGTTGGGACACACAGGACAGGTGGGACACACAGGACAGGTGAGAGCCCCACACAGGACAGGTGGGAGCCCCACACAGGACAGGTGGGAGCCCCACACAGGACAGGTGAGAGCCCCACACAGGACAGGTGGGAGCCCCACACAGGACAGGTGGGAGCCCCAGACAGGACAGGTGGGAGCCCCACAGGACAGGTGAGGGCCCCACAGGACAGGTGGGAGCCCCCAGGCAGGACAGGTGGACACACAGGACAGGTGGGGCCCAGACGGACGGGTGGGGCCCCACACAGGACGGGTGGGGCCCACAGGACAGGTGGGAGCCCCAGACGGACAGGTGGGACACACAGGACAGGTGGGAGCCCCACACAGGACAGGTGGCAGCCCCACACAGGACAGGTGGGAGCCCCACACAGGACAGGTGGGAGCCCCAGACGGACAGGTGGGAGCCCCACACAGGACAGGTGGGAGCCCCACACAGGACAGGTGGGACACACAGGACAGGTGGGAGCCCCACACAGGACAGGTGGGAGCCCCACACAGGACAGGTGGGACACACAGGACAGGTGGGAGCCTCACACAGGACAGGTGGGAGCCCCAGACGGACAGGTGGGAGCCTCACACAGGACAGGTGGGAGCCCCACACAGGACAGGTGGGAGCCTCACACAGGACAGGTGGGAGCCTCACACAGGACAGGTCGGACACACAGGACAGGTGGGAGCCCCACACAGGACAGGTGGGAGCCTCACACAGGACAGGTCGGACACACAGGACAGGTGGGAGCCCCACACAGGACAGGTGGGAGCCTCAAACAGGACAGGTGGGAGCCCCACACAGGACAGGTGGGACACACAGGACAGGTGGGAGCCCCACACAGGACAGGTGGGACACACAGGACAGGTGGGAGCCTCACACAGGACATGTGGGAGCCCCACACAGGACAGGTGGGACACACAGGACAGGTGGGAGCCCCAGACGGACAGGTGGGAGCCCCACACAGGACAGGTGGGAGCCCCACAGAGGGGATGAGGCTGGGCTGACGTTTCTGTGTGCCTCCAGCCCCTGCCAAGTATAGGCCCACCTGGAGAGCCCCCAGGCCATTGCGCTGGGCTGGGCTGTGTCTCTGCCGTGTGTGGGGGCTGCACGGGGGCTGCTCGAGGGGTAACCCTTGAGCACCGACTCCAGCCCTGGGAGTCCTAAAGTGGCCACCTAAGATATTGCCTCAGGCTGGGGCCACCCTGAGAGACAAGGGAGAGAGCAGCCTGGTGGGGACAAGGAGCAGGAGAGGAGGTGGTCTGCGGAGATCACATCTCTGCCTTCTGTCTCTGTCATTCTAAAGCTGTTATTCCTGCTGCCCCACACTGTAGCTTGAGACCCCCATGTCACACCCGTGAGCTGGCTGTCCTGCCATCTCCTGGGACTCTGGGATGCTGGAGGGTGCCAGGGGCCTCATCAACCAAGGCCACGCCTGCCACCCCGGCTCTGTGTCCCCCAGGGGCTCTGCAGGGGTGCAGTGCAGGCACTTCCGTCACTCCCTGCTGCACGGCTGTGCAGAGCCTGCTGTGTATGTGGCACCATTAGGGAGACAGGGGACAGGACCGGATGTACAGCAGCGCGCACAGCGACAGTGCCCCAGGCAGGTGCCCTCCGGCCATGCCCAAGGGCTTATCTCCTGGAGCTGCTCTCCCGGGCAGGTGTACTTCTCTAGCATTTAGGTCTGAAATCTAGTTTTACGTTCCCAAGAAGGTCTGCTGGAGTGAACTGGGGAGAGAATGTCCCAGCGTAGCCAGCCTTGCGGACATTTCCTGGGTTCCTCCCCTTCCCAGCGGGGACCCCATGTCTGCAGAGGCTGGCCACTCTCTTCTCTTTGCTCCTCAGAAGAAAAAAAATTAAAGTGGTGACAGATGGACGCAGAGCCTCTCCTGGGAGGAGCAGGGCCGACGTAGGCTGCCCAAGCTCATTCCCTCAAGATGCTATTTGGCTCCGTGAGGAGCAGGCCCTGGGGTCTGGAGAGGCACTGGGGAGGCTGGGCGGGACACAGGCATGCCTGGGCCTGGGCCTGGGCCGTGAGTTCGAGACCAAGGTTTTGGTCAAAGGGTGAGCACAATGGCCAGGGCCCTGTTGGCTGGGTGTGAAGAGGCAAGGCCTTCCTTACTTGTCCATTCATCCCCGTGTTAGGGCAAGACTAGGGTTTTCTTCAGATTCTCCAAAGCATCTGCAGTCCCCAGAGGTGTCCCAACTCTGTGGACTAAATCACAATCTCCAGAGAGCTCTTGGTGCAGGGCAAGAAGGGCAGGCGCCCTGGTTAAAACCCCCACCTCCCACCTGACGCAGCGCCCCCTCTGCACTCGCAGGGCTGCACCCAAGCATCCCTAAGGGCCTTCCTGGCACCCCTGACTGGAGCCCCTTCCCATCCCAGCCTGCTCTCTGAGGGTCCCTGGGTTCCAGGGGACAAAGAACAAGACAACTGGCTCCTGTCTTGAGGATCAGGAAGTACTGAGAGAAGTGCAGGGTGGCACACGGAGAGGCCCCTTTTTCCCTCCAGTGGAAGTTGGCAGGGAGGGAGGACCCGGTGGGGAGAGCTGGGGCTCTGTGTATCCAGGCTGGGGTCCCAGATCCCTCTGCCGCCCAGGTGATGCAGGGGTCTTGCTGTGTGCTGGTCCACAGCACCGAAGGATGGTGGCAGGGGACGGCAAAGGGGAGCCCTGCCCTCCCATCAGAGAGTTCTTGCCAGGACAGGTGGACAGATTCCAGGCTAAGCCACAGAGCTTGGCTTCTGGGGCTGCAGGAGTTCAGGGACGGATACAACCCTGAGGCCCAGATCCATCAGTGAATGAGGCTCTGGCATTGGCAGAAGGCCTTAGCATCCCACGCAAGGGCAGGTTTCCTGGAGGAAAGGAGGGAGAGTGCGCTGGGCAGCTCTCCTGAGCACGCGGTCTGGTGCCAGACACACCGAGCCCTACCTTATGACTCACTGATGTGCAACGTGAGAACTGGCTTTGCCTCTCTGAGCCACAGTACCCCTTGCCTATGAAATGGGGACACTCAGAGATTCTAACCCAGAAGGCTGTGAAGATCTTAATTGTTTATAATGGTGCCTGGCACAGAGCAGCTGCTCGACAAAGGTGAGTCATTACTGAGATTATTTTCCTTAGTGTGGTTAGAAGATGAGAAGACTAGAAAAGAAGGAGCAGTGGGCAGCCCAGGTGGCGTCAGGGTGGGCCTAAGAGTGCCAAGGCCGGAATAACCTTGGAGGACAAGGGAACCCAATACAGAGTCAAAAGCAGCTGGTTTATCCAGTCCCTGAGCTCCAGCACCCCAACCCTGTGGACCAAGTTTTGCCAGCTTTTAGCCCCAAACTCTTATGATGACTGACCCCACCCCAAAATCCCAGAGCAGAACCGGTGGGATTTAGGTACACTGATGGTTAGGAAAAAACATTTGGGGCCTGAGATGGGGTAGGAAGGAGGTGAACGGCCACCTGCTTGGAACACGCACAAAGTCAGCTCTTCTGGGACTTGGTGGGTGGGTGGGTCAGTCTGAGTCGATCAAGTTTCTCAAGGGACAGGGCAGGTCCCTTTCCTGGTCTGGGCCTCTATTTCCTCATCTGTACAACAGGAAGGGGGCAGCTGGACCAGGCAACTAGAAAGGCTCACCTGCCAGTGGCTGCTCCGGAGCTAGTGCGCAGAAGCCAGATGTGGAGGATGTGGTAGCGGGCCTGACCTTGAGACGGCCCCCCAGAAGGAAGGGTGGCAGGAAGCTGGTATGGGGTGGACCCCGCTCCCCCCTCCTGCTACCTGGTGGATGACAGTTTCTCCACTCTCTGAACAAGGCTGAGGCTGACTGACAGGAAGGCTCCAGAGCCAGGCTGTCAGCAGGTGCCCCCTGCCACCTTTATGTGGCTAATTTGCATAAAATTTGCACAAATCTGCATAATTTAGGAAGCAGCCAGGCTCATCTCAGGCAGTCCAATTCACTGTAATTTTATGAGCTTTGAAATAGCCCTTTCTTCTCCTGCCTCCCTTGTCTCTGAGTCTAGCCTGTCAGATCTCGCTGCCTCTGTGTACCTTCCCAGGGCTGGAGGATGGGCCTCCCAGGCTTGCTTGGTCCCCAGAGAGAGCCCCTCTGCAGCCCCTGCGTGTAGTTGCCTGTGAGCTTGACATTGGTCCCGGCCCAACCCTCTAAAAGGCCTTAACAAAGGAGGTCTCGGGACCCTGAGAAATCTCTAGCAGTTCACCAAGAATGAGTCAGGCCAAATGACTACCCTTTTTTCTGACAAGGCAGTAGGGGGCAGGTGTGTCTGGGTTCCCTCAAGGATTTGTACCTGATGTTGGTGAGGCCAGGATGGTGCCCCAAGTCTCTAGGATAGGGCAAGGACCATGACTGATCAAACAGCTGTCCCCAAGGGAACTGACTCACGGACTAGCATCAGCCCAGATGGATGTCCCTACAGCTGTGCCACAGGGCTCCATCCCTGCCCTTTCAATATTTATTCTTGGATTGGTCAAGACTCTTCTGAGTACAAGTGACTCTAACTCAACTTCAACTGGCATAAGCAAAAGAAAATAAAATGAAAGAGGTGATTTATTGGCTAATATAATTAAGAAATCCAGGAGAATATGGACTTCAGGCACAGCTGGATCTAGAGTCTTGAATGCCATCATGAGGACATTGTTTCTCTGCTCTGCTTTCCTTGGCGCTGGCTTAAACTGGCTCCCTCAATGTCATGGAAGCTCCAGTGTTATATCTTCCTGGCTCCAAGTCCAGGGGACTCAGAGCTCCTCACCAGTTCCAGTTAAAGTGAAGAATGTAGTCTTAGCGGTTTAGCTTGGGTCATGTGCCTTCATTGGCCAGGTCACATGGCCACCTGGGGCCAGGGAAGTCAACCCTACTATGAGGATTGAGATTGGGAAGGAGTTTCCTCTGGGGAAAACCAGGGCCCCTTTCCAGAAAACAGAGGGTGGGGATACTAGCCAGGCTGACACCAGCTGGGCACATGGTGCTTCGCATGGATGGATGTGTGGATGTCAATCCGAAGTGCAGGGAGCTGGAGACTGGGAAGGTGAGGTTTGTGAGGACAGAAGCTGTGGATGGGAGTGCGTGGTGGGTGGCTGAGGTGCGTTTCCTTCATGAGTTAACACGGGCCTTGGGCAGGTTTGAATCCAGCTCCACTGGTACCTGGGCATTTGGTGGGGAAGCCATGGCACCCAGGGACCACAGAGCTCTGAGTCACCTGGCTTCTGAAAAGTGAAGACAGTGGCGCCCTAGAGCAGAATGGCTGTGGCCCTCTGCACAAGGAACAGGAGGCACTGTCATCTAGCTCCAGGGGAAAGGAGGCAGGAAGGACCCTGGATTGCTTTCCAGCAGACACTGATCGAGCTCTGGTCCTTTAAAGCTAGGAAGGCTGAGTGGGAGTAATTACAGACACAAGAAACCTCCATTTAATACAATCCCTCATCAACTGCAGGCCTCACCTCACCTTGAGGCCAGAACGGCTGCCCTTTCCCTGGCCGCTTAGGCCCCTGTGCTGCCCAGTCCAGGATGGAGACTAGCTCGAGCCTGCAGCCCCCAGCCCTGCCCACACCGGGGCGCCCGCGCCAGTGGGACAGACCCTGCTGGCTTTGCCTGGGACTGGGCAGAGCTGAGGCTCCTCCTCACGGGGACTCTGGCCCGGGGAGGGGCCAGCACTTGCCAAGTACTCATGGCCGGGCACTGGACTAAGTGTTTTCATTCATTTAATCCTCAGCAACTCTTGAGAAAGATAAAATTATCACCATCGGCTTCCTCCCCATTTTACAAATGAGAAGACTGAGACCCAGAGAGGTTAAGCAACTTGCCTGAGGTGGTACAACTAGCAAATAGCAGTGGGATTTTAACCTTGAAAACCCAGGTTCTTAATATTGTGCCGTGTCCCTTGCCTCTTCCTGTGCCTCGGTTCCACCGTCTATACCACGTGCAGGATATGGCCTGTGTGCCATGCCGCCAGGGGTATAGGGAGGACCACATAAGATTCTAGAAGGCAAAGGCTGGAGAAAGTGGCCTCTAAGCCAGAGCCCTTGTCCTCACTGCTAGTGGGGAGCATGGGGAGCTGGGAGGCTGCGACCCGGGAGATCTGGGAGGACAGGAGACGTGGAGGATGATCAGCTGTGCCTCCTGCCACCAAGAGAAGGAAGAGGAGAGGGGCGGGCGGACTCCCAGAGCCTCCCCAGCTTCACTGCGTAGGCGTCTGCCTCCTCTGTCTCTGTGTGCGCCTGTCCTTGGGCAGACTTCACCCTGCTTTCCCTAGGCAGATCCTCATAGAATCAGCCAATCCACCCTTGTGGTGCCCATGACAGCTGCCCGGGGCGAGAGGGAAAGAGAGGCCAGCGTCTGCAGCCTGGAGCAGGGAGCAGGTCTCCCACCATGCCACACAGCCAGGCCCACATGAGCTCATTTGCGAGCTGCCTCACGTTGCATGGATCTCCCTGGGAAGCCGCTAATCCCATCTCATGCCTCCTGTCTCCTGGGGGGCAGCTTCCGGAGGATCAGCACGCCCCACGCAGGAGACATCTGAGGCACTTCCCGACTTCAACGGTTTCAGATTCCAGGCCCTGAGCAGCTGTGTGAATTTCCTTCCAAGTCCTCGGTTCCACAGATGCCAGCCTGTCCGGCCAACTGGTGGTTACCCGGCAACGCAGCAAATATTTGGGCCAGCACGGCTGGTCTGTGCCCCTCTCCTGGTTTTAGTGAGACCCTGGAAGGCATGCAGCCCCATGGGCTTGGCCTACTTTTAAAAAATATCTGGACACCAAGTAAAAATAACTCCATTTGGCAAAAACCTTTCTGCTGACCTTTTCTCCAGAGCTTTCTATTTGGGGACCTGGGTGGGTAAGTAGAGGGACTGGCAGAGATAAGGAGGGAATGGCATAAGAAAACCCACGTTTAAACCTGGCTTCCGAACCTTTGGTAGGTGGGAATAAGGGGTGTCCCCCCTCAGATGTGCTCGCCCCAAGAATTGCCCATCTCAGTACCAGGCCTGCAGCTGGCTCCCCCCAAGGCCCTCTTACTGGGCCCACACTCCTGTCCCACACTGGCATCCATCTGCCTCCTGGGTGCCTCACTGGCCCTCTTGGCCCCTCCAGCTCAACCTCCACACTGGAGCCAGAGCCTGCACTAAGACGCACTCCGACTCCCTCATAAGATCCTGCTCAGAACCACTCTGCAAGCCCCTTAGGGGGGTGCCTTGCTCGGCCTAGCCCCCTGCCTCCTCTCTTCTTTGTTCCTCCTACATGCCAGACATACTGCCACCTCAGGGCCTTTGCACTTCCTGTTCCCTGTGTCTCAGGTTCTCTTAGCTCAGTACCCAAAGGACTCACTCCCTCACCCCCTCTGCATCTATACTCAAGGGCCAGCTTCTCAATGAGGCTCTCCCTGACCACTTGTTTAAACTGCAATCTTCCCTGAATGCCCAAGTTCCTGCTTAACTACTTTTAATTCGTATATCACCATCTAAAATATAATTTATTTTACCTTACTATTTTGCTTGGTATTTGTCTCCCTCTAGGATGTGAGCCCATAAGGTCAGGCACTTTTCACTGGTCTCTCCCCAGTGCCTGACAGAGGGCAGGCAGAGTGAAGGAACAAAAGAATGAATGAATTCTCAGGGATAAAAACCAGCAGCTGGCAAGCAGGGGTAGCCACCTGTGCTCGCCCTTTGCATCCATTACCTCCTGGAATCCTCCCGCCTCATATAGTGAGAGTACTAAGGCTGAAGAGATCAAATGACTTCCCCAAGCGCACTCAGCCAGTGAGTGACCAAGGCAGCCTAGTGGACCCCAGGTCCCCATATGTACCCACAGTGTGGCCACTACAGCAGGGAAGAGGCTGCCATCTGGAGGCTCACTTGGATTTCGCCTTGGGATCCCAATGTGCCTGCAGCCCTTACATTCCTGACCCAGCAATGGGCCAGAGCCTTGGGCTGGGGAGCAAGGGGAGAAGGGACATGCAAGCATGCATCCTGCTTCCTGGAGACTGTGGTCCCCTCCTCCTGTCCCCTTCATGGTCCCATGCCACCTGACATCCTCCCGTGTGGCTGGCCTACATCAGCGATCCCACTTGCAGCTTCCCAAGAACACGACTTCAAAGGCACAGCTTTTAATATCCCTTCTGCCCAGCCTGCCCCCACCAGTCATTTCAGCAGCATATGAAATATTTTCCGACTCAACCTCTTTCTAAAGCTACTCATCGCTCTCTCTTTTCATATGAGCCCCCACCCCAGCCCCTCATTCTCTGCCATCCTCTGCCATCACCTCCTCCAGCAGGGCCCCCAGGGAATGCTGCATATAAAATTATTTTGTGAAATCCAATAAAAATTTTAATCAGGTCAACATCACTATAGGAAAAGGAAATGATGGATATTCCTTGGTGCAGAAAAAATGCACAGAGGAAAACAAAGGCACCAGCGCATGGGCTCGTGTGCACGTGCATCCCAGTGTGCAAGCACCCCCGCTGAGGCACATGGCGTGCTGCCCTCGCACACACGCATGAAGATCACAAAGCTTGTGCTTAGCACTGGCAAGTCCCCACCATCCTCTAGGCCTCAGTTTTGCCATCCGTACAACCAGGCCTTGATTGCTGAACTCAGATCTCTACCAGCAAGGAGACTCCACAGTCCAGTGGCTGCTCACAGCTGTGCTCATGGCCACGCCTGGTGGACGTGGCTGCCTCGCTGACAAGTGCCATCGCAGAGCTGAGTGAATTAGGTCTGATGCCCAAGCCCCCCTCTAGACCTACCCCTAACATTCACGGGTCTGGGGCAATGCTACAAGTGGAAGCACATATACTGCATATAGGTCTAGATATTTGAATTACAAATCAAGCTAACAAACTGTTAAGTAAAAACATGTTCGAGGCACCCCACCTTGACAAATACACCTTTACAGCAATCTGCAAGGCGGGGTCCAAATATGGAATTCTTGGGAAGAGCAGGCCCCCAGACTCCAGCCCTAGGCCCCAGCCTGTCTACCTCCCCTTTCCCTCTACCCCAGGCTCTGTCCCATCCTGAGAAGCCTTGCTCACATACCTGGGGACAGACACCCCGGCCAGCAAGGCCAAGCTCTGTCTGCACGCCGCCCCCTCCATACAGCCTCTTGGGTGCGCTTCAGGCTGTCAGCGTGGTGCTCTCTTAAAAGGGGGAGGGGGCGCCAAGGCAGAAGCTCCTCAGGGCAGAGGGCTCCAGAGCCAGGGAAGGGCTCAGGACAGGAGCCCCTCTTACCTTGTTTAGGGTGATGCAGACCATTCTCCATGCCATGCAAGAGGGCAGAAGAAGAAGCAGGGCTCGGTCCCCAAGCCCTGCCCAAGGCCTGTGACTTCAGCCCCGCAGCCCGCCCTCAGGACCCTTTTCCCGCACGCTTCTCTCCAGCACTCCCTCCACTGCATTTAAGGCGTGCATTCCAGAGACCCCGTGGGCACACAGACATGCCGCAAAGTAGGTAGGAAGGTCCTCGGCACCTGCCCGATGTGGTGAGCGTCCTCACTCGGGAATGTGGTGGAAGCAGGCCTTGGGGACACAGAGGGAGAGGGACTCCAAGCTGAGGCACCCAGGCTGGGAGAAGTCAGGTTTTCTGAACAGGAGGGACGGGGCCCCTGTGCATGTGGGAGGAGCTGCCACATCCCCAGTGGGTGTTCCGCGAGCACTTTCCGAGCCCTGCTCCAAGGATGCCCCGCCTGCCAGACACTCAGTGTCTATGGTTGTGGAGGACAAATCCACCGGTTGGTGCCCACAGCCCCCTGCAAGGAAGAAAGTCCTGAATGAAACCGAGGAGGACAGCCTTGCTCCGATCTATCTCCCCGTCCATAAAACGGAGCAGCGCGCCGGCCACGCCCCTCTGGGACGCCTGGGACGCGCAGAGCGGGCTGCCCCTCTCGTGAGCATGGGGTGGGGGCCGAGGAGACTTCTCCAGCCCTGCCGCACGTCTCCTGGCCAGAATCCAGAAGGCTGTTTTAGCCTTCTGACGTTCGCAAAAGCCTACCCCTCCTCTCCTTCCAGACGACATCTGAGCCTCCTCCCTCTGGACCAGCAGGGCTGGGAAGCTGCTCAGCCTGACCCTCTCCTCAGGGGCCCCCACGGCCCTAGGGTTGCTCAGTGTCCTGCACAGCCTGTCGCCCCTCTTTCTTGGCCTTTTTGGCCCCAGCCCTGTGGTCCCAACAGTCAGGGTCCCGGATGTGGAGGGTTTGCTCCGTGGGTCCCCAGGCCCTGGGCAGTGCCCTCCAGGCCTCTCCATAAGGGTCCCAAACCACACAGGGGCTCCGACAGGGACTACTCCCTGGGCAGTCATGAAGGACCCTACTGCTCCAAATGGTCTTTGAATAGTCAGCAATGTTGCCAAAGAAGGAGGCAAATCTTTATGAGTATCTATTATGTGCTAGGCACTGAGCTACTATTATCTCATTTTAAAGTTCAAAATAGCCCCGTAGGGGAGTTGGTAGTGTCTCCATTCTGTGGGTGAGGAGATTAAGACTCAGAAGTTACCTGACTTCCCGACCTGGCATCGGTGTGACACCTAGAAGATGCTCGGGACGGGTTCCTTGAGTGAATGAGGGCGCTGGTCAGGCTCTGATGCTCAGGACAAGGGCTTGACCATTCCCAGGAGGACTGGCCGGGGCTGGGGGGGGAATGCCTTCTCCACCACCAGCCCAAAGAGGCTGCTTCCCGCAGGCTGTGATGAGATGTGGATCACGGACGCAATGCTTTCTTGCTCACGGTGCTTGTCGAGGCACTGGTTCCCCTCTCCCCTGCAGTCTCTATCGTTCAGTCTGGTATGACTCGGGGCAGGGGTGCTGGGCACTCCCAGTATAACACGAGGGGCCTGAACTAAATGCCATTTAGAATGTATGCAGTTTGAAGTCTGTCTTCAAATCCTGACTCTGCTGCTTACTGGTCTGTAAGCTTGGCCTTAGTTTTCTCATCTGTAAAATGGGGAGAGTGATAGCAACATCTGCTTTGCATGGTTCCTGAGGGGATAAGATTCCTTGTTTCATTCAAACCAAAGTTTACCATTTTAAATGTAGCACTTTCTAGGAACCGAGGACGCAGCAGCAGACAAAACAGACCAAAGCCCCTGCCCTCATGAAGTTTGTGATCACTAGGGACACAGGCAATAAACTAGATAAATAAGTAAACCATATGGTCCGTTAGATTTTGCTAAATACTAAGGAGAAAAATCAGAGAAGGAGAACAGAAGGTATTGGTAGGGTGGTGGTGGGCCTGCAATTCTCAGGAGGGTCACACGGACGAGGTGACGGTGAGTGAGATCTGAAGGCACTGAGCGAGAAAGTCATGCAGACCCAGGAGAAAACAGAGCAGGCAGAGGCAACAGCAAGCACCCAGGCCCTAGGGTGGGTCATGAGGTGAGGAGGCGGGAGGCTGGGAGATGTCCACGAAGTGGGTGAAGGAGAAACGGGGATCACATGGTCGTGGTAGGACTTCAGCTTCCACTCTGAGTGAGCGGCAAGCCACTTGGGCTCTGAGGAGGGCCAGCGCCTGACTTATTTTAACAAATCCCTCTAGCTGCTGTGGGAAAGGAGGCTGGGCTGGGAGCAGGAGCCCATTAGGAGGCTGCTGCAAAAGCCTGGGTGAGGGCTGACGGTGGCGCAGACAGTGAACTAGCGCAGGGGGACCCTGGGATGACTGGCAGTAGGGAGATGATTGTATGTCACGCATGGCACATCATCATATCACTAAATTATCACTTGGTAAGAAAGGTAGTCTGCTTTCAGTTAGTTTCTAAAGCCTTCGGGACACACTGAGAAAGCCTCCAGTTGGTGCTCATATGCCTTCAGCACCTCTGACTCTTACAGATCTTCCCCCCTGAAGCCTCAGACTCAAAGACTCCGGGCTTCTGTGTCCGGTTAATATTTTAGAATGGGGTTTTGTTTCTATCATTTTCATTGTATTTGCTTTTATACTTACCTTCTATATATGAAAATTGAGACTGGATTTTTCTCTTAAGGTACTAATGGAAAGGCTACTTTTAAAATAAATTTAAGTAAAAAAGTAAGTTGGCTTAAAGAATATTAGGAAAATAATGCAGGCAATATAAAGGTTCAGCAAAAGTTGTGGGGTGGAACATAGTGACGGCAGTGCGGGTCTCTGAGTTAAGGAGGAGAGAGAGCTGTTTCCAGCTGTTCGCTCCCCTGCACCTCCCTGCACACTGATATGCTAAGGCCCTGTGGCTCTGAGCGGTGCTGTCTCCCAGACCTCTGCTGGCCCCCAAATCCCAGCTGTGCCTCCGCTGACCAACCCTGCCCTCCCTCGCCTTCTCTCATCCTGCTCTGGTAAGGGAAGGTGGCTGGGGCCATGGGTTAAGGGCTGGAGAATGGAATGCCATGCAGGGTAGGCCCAGGTCAGGAAACAGGAAACAGGGTCTGACTCCTCCCCATGCTCCTTTGTCGCCCCTTCCAAGGGAGGGTCCTGAGAGCTGGGGGAGAAGGCTTTGGTGTGAGGCTCATTGGGCCTGGGGGAGGAGGCTGGGTCAGGCTTTAATCACCATGACTGTCACATCCCCAAGCCAGCTCCCACTCTTGTCTGTCCCTTGGGAGCTGGACCACAGTCACATTCTCTTAGCCTTCTCTTCACTGTCAACTAGCCCTTTCTCTACATGCAGCCAGTAGATCTGTCGGCGGAAGGCGAGATGACCCAGAGCCACGGAACAGGCCCAGCAGACCCTGGGTTCTGCCTGGCCCATGCTGGCTGCTGTGGCCTTGACAGGCAAGAAACCAGGACTTGGCCACCATGTTTTCATTATTAAAAAAAAAAAGTGGGAAGGTTTCAGGAGGTTCCTCCTGGTCCTCTTGCCCCTAAGATGCCCCTTCACCTCCCCCAGAAGGCTCGTGCAGGAGACTGGAGTCCCTGTCTGGCCTGGCCAGCAGTGGAAGGTGACCTTGAGGCCTGGAGGGGCGGGAGCAGACCAGGCAGGTGAAGAGCTAATAGCTGGAGGACCCAGGAGCCTCAACTCTGCCAGCCCCCCAGAAAGCCTAGTTTTAACACCATTGGAAACTCTTAAGCTGGGATTTCAGTTTAATTACATATTGATTAAATGGAACAAAAGCATAGGGGCTCCAGGGAGCAGGCTCAGTGAGTGTCTGCTAGAATTTCAATCCTGCTTTTTTCTGGCCTCCCACTCTCTGAGAAGTTCAGAGCTCTCCTCATGGAGGATGTCCTGCTGTACATGAGCTCTGTGGGCATCACAGGGCTCTGCCTTGAACAGAGGGGCAGCAGGTGGCCACTGGCCATACAGCACTGGGCTTGCTTCCCTGCCAGCTCCAGCCTCTCCCATCATCTACCCATCCCCAAACCCCAGTCAGGTCCAAGATCGCACCCAAGGTCAGAGGCAGATCTGGCACTTGAACCTGGGACTCCTGACCTGGCCTCTCCCTGCACAGGGCACACTCTCTAGAAGGCCCTGGTGGCATAGGGACCTGCTCTGTCTGCCAGGTTTACCACAACGCCAAACTGAGAAGACCCCAAAGACGGTTCTATTCAAGTATTATTGAGCACCACTCTGTGAATCTGCTGTGGTTTGTGTCCTTCACGGAGGCCTTGACATGCTCTAGGGGACCAGGCGTGGTCTTTCTATGGATATGACATCTGGCCTGAGGCTTAGAGGACAAGAGGAAGTAGCCAAGCAGAGATAAGGATAGAGGCAGAGAATGGAAAAAGCATTCCAAGGGGAAGAAACAGCATGTGTGAAGACTTAGAAGCAAACAGGGGCACTTCGGTGAGCCAGAGGAGGGAAGGAGGCAGGTATGGTAGGGGTAAGCTAGGTGCACGAGCTCCACCCCTCTTGAGAGGCCTGCGATGGGCCCTGGAGCCGTACAGCATCCTCCTCACCCTTCTCCCAGCAATGCAGTTAGGAGAATTGCATTCAATTCAATTCACTATAAGCTCAAGGGAATGGAGTTGCCATTCGATTTCCTTACTAGTGAGTGATTTGCTCAGAGATGGGCATGTGACCCATTTCTGGCCAATGAGAAGTGAGAGGAGGCCCATGTACTCCCAGACATTATGTTTTGGAGAGCCAATACATTTCTTTGTAGTTTGAGCCAGTACTATTTGATACCTTATTACTCGTGGCAGACGGTATCGTGACATATATCTGTAGGTCACAGTAAGGACTTTAGACTTCACCTTAAAAGCAGTAGGGAGCCACTGAAGAATTTTAGCATGAAAATACTTCCTTTTTAAAAATATAAGTCGGGATGCAAAGTCAAGAAGGAGGGAGGAATGAAATCAGAGAGCACGGCTGGGAGTAGCAGGCTGCTTGGAGAGGTAGTGAACTTCCCATCAGGGGAGTGAGTAACCAGGGGCTGGACTGCCCGCTGTCAGGGGCCATCGCCTGCCCTGAGCAAGAGCTGGGCCAGATGACACCACTCAGTTCTTGTCACTGATAAGATTCAACAGTGCTGCAGATGGCTTTCCTACTTCCTTCTTCTCTGGGAATTAAAAGATACTTGGCCCAAAATTCCCAGACCTAGGAAGCAAACAAGAGTCTGAGGGAGTTATAACCAATACTACCTATCCCTCTCCCTGAATTATTCTCCACCATGGTACTTATCACCTTCAAATACTTGGCATATTTTACTTATTTACCTTGTCTACCTTCTGTTTCTCCCACTAGACCTGCGTTGTCCAGTATCATGGCCACTAGCCACATATGGCTGTTGGGTCATTTGAAATGTGGCTAGTTCAACTGGAGATATGCTTTAAGTATAAAATACCACCAGATTCTGAAGACTTAGACAAAAAATATATATATAAAATATCTCATTGATTTAAAAAATGTGATTACACGTTGAAAGGATAATACTTTGGATATACTGGCTGAAATAAACTGTACTTTTAAAATTAATTTCAACTGTTTCATTTTACTTTTTTAATGTAACTACTAAAAGTTTTAAGTTACCCATGTGCCTTGTGTTATTTTTCTGTTGGACCGTGTTGCACTAGACCAGGGATGGCAAACTGTGGCCCCAGAGCCATATTCAGCCAGCAACCTGTTTCTGTGCAGACCATGAAATAAGAGTCATTGTTACATTTTTAAGGGTTGTAAGAAAGCAAACAAAGACAATTATGTGCTAGAGGCTGTATGGGGCCTATGAAGCATAAAATATTTACTCCTGGCCCTTTATAGGAACTGTTTGCACTGGACTATTAGGCTGACAAAGGTGAAGACTTCTGTCCCTGTTGCTCTTTACTGTGTCCCCATGCCTACAATAGTCGGATCACTGCCTGGCACAGTATCTGCTCAACAAACAGTGAATGAATGAATGAATGTGTTGCCAAACCTTACATGGCTGCTTTTTGTTCCTACTCTGGATGCTGTCCCATAGCTAGCTCCAAAAGCACAGCTGTGCCTTTTCCCACATACCCCACTACACAGCTAAACATGAGGCCCGTGGGTAGGAGTAGGACAGAATGGCACACTTGGGACAATACATTGCTTCCTCCCATCCTTTTAGAGGCCAAAGCCACCACTATCCATTCATGCACCAAAAGCCTTGGCAGTGGGGAAAGGTGGACAGAATTTATGTACCCCTTAAATCAGAGAAATCCAGGTTCGTCTAAGGGACTCTAAGATCTCTTGATGGAGAGAGGGAATCAGCCTTTGCCTGGAGAGGCTGGGGTTTGGATTATTTATTCTTCAGAGTCCGATTCTTCTCCAGGGAGTCTGCCAGTGGAAGGCTAGATGACCCAGAGCCACAGCGCCAGGCCCAGCAGACCCTGGGTTCTGCCTGGCCCATGCTGGCTGTTGTGGCTTTAACAGGCAAGAAACCAGGACTTGGCCACCATGTTTTCATTATTTTTTTAAAAAGTGGGTTTCGGGAGGTTCTTTTGTCTCCTTTTTGCTTTGTGCTTTTACATCCCTTGCAATAAAATTGCTCCTGACCATCTCGACCCGTCCGGCATGAGCAGTGAGAAAGGAGAGGAGATGTCGGTGCTCTCCTTGTCCATGCATGACCCACAAGGAAAAAGGAAGTGTGGCCCTTGCTGGGGCAGCAGAGCTACTGGTGTGACAGCCCCAAGAGGTGCTCACAGCACCCCTCAGAGTGGTGGGCTTGCTCATGGAGGAGGCAGCACTTAACAGAGAGCGCACCCTGACGTCAGACCCACTGCCTAGTGGGGGTTGCTTCATCTTCCTGGGCCTCAGTTTCCCTCTTTCAGAATGACTCACGGTAAGGGTTGCTATGAGCATTGGAGTGCTGGTTCAGCAGAGGGCCTAGCATACAGGAGGCCCTCAGTAACTGGCAGGGGTCAGAGAAGGGAAAGGTCTAGATGGCTCCTACCTGCCTGGTGTGGCCAAGAGGGTCTCTGGCCTGGAGAAGCCCCAGTGCAGCTTGTCCCCAGACCAAGGGGGATGAGGGGTCACGGAGCACCAGTGTGGGAGCCGCTGTCCAGTCAGAAAGCCTCCCTCCCTACCCTGCCTTTGTCTTGGCTCAGAGCTCCCGGGATGCCACGCAAGAGACTGGCAGTTCCTGTGCTCTCCTCCTCTCCCTCCCTCTCTCCTTCCTTCCCTCCTTCGTTTATTTGCTTTGTTACAATTGGCTGCAATAAAGGAGGAAAAATCCATAAATTAAGTGACCCTGAAGGTGCTGAGCAGGGACTGGGTGCAGGCTGGCGGAAGGCTGTGCCCTCCTTCTTGCCGAAGGCCCTCTGGAGGAAGCACCCAGAGCCACCCCCTCGCCGCCTCTTTCCGGACCCGCTGACAGACGCGCGTCCTGTGCGCTGGGTGGTACACGCCTGGACTCCAGCCTCACTGAGGAGGATGGTAGCCTGGTCGGACAAACGCGCGAACAGCCGACGACACAGCAGAGACAGAGGGAAGCTGGAATTCTTCTTGACTTGCTGAGGAACAAGCCCTCCTTGGGGAACTGAGGGCAATTCCTCATGGGGAAAAGGGGGCCTCTTTCAAATTTGTCCAAAATGCAACCTCCCTTATGGGTGGTTCCCTTAGGTGACCCCAGAGAGAGAGACCCCCAAGCAGACCGGGGTGGGGGTGGTCAGGTGGGTGCCTGGTCTGCGAAGGGAACTAGGACATAGAGCTGTGTGTGAGCACGTGAAGCTGGGTGGGGGCTGCAAAGGTGGAAAGGAGCTGGGTCAGGCAACACTGAATGCCGGCCTCAGGAGCTTAGGAATTTTGGCCTGCAGGTGATGGGAGCCATCTGAGGAGGGGCATTCATGCCCCAATTTGTAGGTGAGGGCCTGAGCTCCTGAGATGTGAAGGCCTTGCCCAAGTTCCCTTTCCCCGGACTGCGGGTTGGCCGGGCCTCAGGGCAGACACTAACCTCGGCCTGCCTCTGATAACAGTGTTAATGACTCTAATTCACTTTAGTCCATTAATGAGTCTTTACTGACAGCAGCCGGCGCCAGGACTGTGGGTGTGAGCTGCTGCGTGGGTCTTCACAGCCCTGCCCCCAGAGCCTGGACAGCCATCTGGGAAGCCAAGATACCTCCTCCGGCTCCCTGTCACCAGCCCTGGGATGCAGTGCCCCCAGACGTCCCGCAGGCTAGTGAAGCCTTCATTCAGGGAGTAGGTAGATGGCAGACAAGGACGTGGGCCAAGTGCTTGTGCCCTAGCCTCAGCCTGGTCCCTCCCAGGGTCCAGCCTACGCCTTGAGGATGTGGGGCGGGAGGTGTGGCAGGACCGGCCCAGCCAATGCTGTGCTCCTTTCCACCTGCTGGAGGGGCACAGAAGCAACCACAGGAGCAGCCAGAGAAAGAACGCAGTCAGCTGGCGCCCAGAAGCATCTCCTTGGCCAGCTACCACTCCCCAGCTCCCAGGGTGAGCTGGCCTGGGACTGTGGGTGGACACCCCCAAAGAGGCTTAGGAATATGCACTGACAGGGAGGGTCCTAGAGCTCAAGAGAGCCCTAGCTGGAGAGTGCCACCAGCCTATCAGCTCAGCCTGTGATAGAATGAATCATGCATATGCATGAGACCTCATGACTACACATGTCAGGAAAAATGCTCCAAGGGACTGGCTCAGCTGGGCTTGAGACAAGGTAGGGGTCTCTGGCCCCCCCATCCCAGTGCCCTAGGACTGTAGTTTATGTGGCTGGCAGCTGTCTAAGCAGCCAGAGCCGGAATCCCAGTTCCTGCCCTGGTTCTGCTCTTGTCTCCTGCTGTGGTGACACAGAGCGATTCACTCTCCTGCACTAGGCCTCAGCTACCCCATCTACACGGAGGGGATGGGCCTCTGCTCTAGTGGCTCTGGGGGTCATGCTGAAGGTCAGTGCCAGGCAACAGCCGTCATAGGATTGGAGTCCCCTGGGAAGTTCAAGAAGGACTTTTAAGAGTCAGGGGTTGCCCGGGACTCTCAGTCAAGGTCCCAAAGAAGCAGTACTACAATATTAATTCCTTTCAGAGACTCGACAACTGTGACCAGAAGGGTAGAGACTTGCCCAAGGTCACACTGATGGATTCTAAGACCTGTGCCTGGTCTGTGCCCTTGTCAACTTCAGGACCCAGACACAGCTGCTTCTTCCCAACCGAGGCACCCATGCTCCTGCCCCTTCACCCGTTCCCTGTCCCTTCACCAGGGCTTTCTAAGCCATTTGTTTTTATGTCTGTACGTCGTGCAGCCTGTGAGCAGGGCTGGTGTCCACCTGTGAGTATAAAACTGACAAGAGGAGCTAGCTGAGTGTGGAGACTGTCAGCAGAGCAGTCGCCTGTGAAATTAACATGATATCGAAAGTGTCAGTGTTTATTTACTGGAAATATCTGGACAGGATGCAAAGCAGGCCTGCAGCTGCTTCCTCAGGGGTGAGGGCAAGGGTCCGCCTGCCTGTCCCTCTGTGCCAGCTTCTAGGGCCTCCTGGCAAAATCAGCAAAGCCCCTAGTTGAGACTCCCATTCTTTTCTTGACTTGCTGAGGAGCTAGATCTCATGGAGAAAGTGCAGATTCACTTAAGTTTATGTAAAAGTAATCTCTGTCATGTCCCGGGGTTACGATAATGATGCCTGATCTGGTGAACAAGGATGGGTCTTTGTTCTCCATGACAGCCCTCCCCCAGCCCCAGCTGATTGGGCCAGGTTGAGGTCACCTGACTAACACTCAGCCAACCAGTGTGTCTCGTGGGAATTTGAAATCGGGGCACTGAGATTAGTAGCTGCAGAGAACTGAAATCGGTGGTTGTGTTAGCTCCCAGCAGGGGCCCCTACCTTGGGTGGTCCAGCCCAGCTAAGTGCACCTTGATAAGTGAGGGAAAGGCTTGGTTTGCAGATTTGAGGAAGAAAATGGAGCAGAGATGTCAGAGACCTCCTAGCTCCTGGTAGAGACAGATAGTTTTCGGTTTGAGATAGGGAATCCTGGCAGTTCATCGTGTAGTTGCGTTTCTTCAGATTTCTCTGTGACCTAACATTCAAAGAGCACTTTTTAGAAAAGGGCAGAAATCCACTGAGACTGACCCTAGGATTAAGGTGACAAGAAACAGACCCTCAGATAAAATGTGGAATTATCTGGGAAGAAGTGAAGGCCGCGAGCAGCAGCCCAATGCATGTGGTAGCCATGCCCCTGGTTATGCTGCGCCCACCGTTGTTGGGACCCACGCTTGGGGCCCACCAATAGTCAGGCTCAGGGGACCACAGAGGAAAGCAGGACCAGGGCCACGCCCCAGAGCTTGCCTCCGTGTCTTCCTGCATCCTCTGTGAGCCGGAAACGTGGCTTTTGCTAGCTCCCAGGCTCACCTTTTCAGCCTCAACTCCAGAGAAAAACCGATCTTGGTATTCACTGGTTCCCAATTCAGATATCCTAGGGAAGGGTTCTGATTAGCTGCACTTGGAGCAGGAGCCCATTTCTTGTCCATTCACCCCAGAGAGGAAATGTGGGTACGGATTGGCCTAGTTTGGGTCACATACCCACCGCTAGATCGGACCATGTCCAGGGCAGTGGGTTCCATAAGAAGACAGCAGCTCCTCATCACTACACGGCTTGGGGGAGGTGGGTGGGGAGGGCGGGTTCCTCATACAAAGCAAACGGAACAATCAGTGTCTACTCTGCTCTCGGAGCACGGAGATCCGGGGCATCAGGTCTGCTCCCGTCACCTACTTCTCTCCCGAGGGGACAGGTCGGCCTCCACTGATGACAACTCTGTCATGCTGGGCTGAGGCATTTTTTTCTACTTCCCCTCTGCTACATGGAAGTTTTCATTGCACTTGGGCTGATACCCCCCGTGACTGCATGTCAGGTGTGGGGAGTGGGTTATCATTTGGCCCTCTGTCCCCGACTTGCTTGGTGATAAGAATCAGCAGAGCTCCTCCCCAGACCTTTGGATTCGGTAGGCCTGGACCAGGCTTGGGAACGACTGGTTCAGGCCCTGAAGGGTGACCCTCTCCTCTGGCCTGAAATGAGACAGACTAGAGGGCTGGATGACACCTGCAGTGTGGACTCGGTCTGCAGGAAGTCTTTAAAGCGGTGGCATGTACCTGGGCTGCACATTAAAATCCTCTGGGGAACCTGCAGTTTGTTACCCAGGCAGCGCCACAGATCAGTGAAATCGGAACCAGTAGGAGCGGGAACTGGGTAGCAGTATTTTTTAAAGCTCCCCTGATGATTCCATCGTGTAGCCAGGGCTGAGAACCAGTGGTCTAGGGCAAATCACCATTTTCACCACCTCACACTCCTACGTAAAGACCCCACCCCCCCACAGCCTGGAAGAGGTGGCCTTCCCCATCTTCTGGCTCTGCCTTTAGACCCGCGGTGGCAACCTGCCCCAGTCCTAGCCCATCATAGTTTCTCTTGGGAATTTAGAATTGAACGCGGAGTCTGAGCAAGTTGCTGTGGGAGCTGAGGCTGCCTTCCTAGGGTAGCTGTGCTCTGCCAGGAAGCCCCTTCTTGGGCAGCAGAGGAAGCCATTCCCTCTGCGGAGAGGGACAGGCGGCCTGAGCAGCTGTGCAGCCGAAGCAGAGCCGAGAGGAGAGGCGGCTTCTTGTGAGGGCTTCTCTGAGACCACAGCCCTACAGAAACCCCTCCGTCAGAGAACGTCTTTAAATAGGTTTCTGTTCCGTGCAAACTATTTTAGATACAGATAGCACTGAAAGCTAAAACTTAATCCCAGCCCGAAAGCCCCACCACCCCCTGAAGCCTCCAGTGACCCGCCCTGGAGGGCCCAGGGAAGGACAGCAGCCGGCCCCTGCTGGGCACATCCCACAAGCCAGGTGCTTTCCGGGAGCACTGTATCCAGCTTCCCCACAGCCCTGTAAGGCGGGAATGATTACCCCCGTTTAGAGAGAAGTGCAGTACTGTGCCCCAGGGCGCCGGGCTGATTAGTGTGGAGTAGAGACAGAATCTGGTGTGTGCCAAATCACTTCCAGGGGATCTCACCGGAAGCCAATTATGCAAAGCAGGGCAGAGTGGAGGTCCTGCTGTGAAAAGGGGTGGGCGGCTTCCGCTTGCCCTCCCTGCAGAGTGAGGGCAGGGCCTGGGAGGAGGGGGCTGGCTGTTTGAAGACAACTCCACTGGGGCCCAGGCCCCGGAAGAGGTACTGTGGGAGAACTGGAGGCCCAGGGACGGGACAGAGGGCATGCGCTGGAGGCTGAGCTGTGACTGCGCTCCTCATCACTGCCCCTGTCGCTATGCAGGCTCGCGAGCACTTTGTGAAGCACAGATCGCTGGACCAATGCTCATACCTGCTTCCCTGTGATTTTTCCCGACACCTGGTATTTATGTCTCTGATCACAATTTAAAAATGTTAATTATCTGAGCAATCTGTCTCCCCACCAGACTATAAACTCCCTGAAGACAGGAACATTTCCAGTCTCCTTTGTCATAATATTCCCAGGGCCTGGAGAGAGTAGGTGTTCAGTGACTCCGCAGGAAGGAGGGGGCGAGGAAGGGAGGGAGTGCTCAAGAGCAAGAATTCTCACGCCACCTTTTGGATGGGGAAGGTGAAACCCGGGGAGGGGGAACCAACTGCCCAGGGTCGGACATGGAGTAACAGCCGAGCTGGGCTAGGGCCTGATCCAGGATAGAAAGGGGGGCCCAAGAAGACAAAGCAGATGTGAGATTTCAGGACGGCTACAGGCACAAATAATACTGGATAAATGTGTGATGAAAAAGCATGAGAAGACCCTGAGCAAAGCCCCTTCCTGCAGCTAACACCCCTCTCCCTGGTGGGGAGCAACCTCCCCCTCCACTGGGTACAGGTGGAATGAGCATAGCCTCCAAGGTTGAGCATAGGCCCGTCCCAGAGTGAGCAGCAGGAAGGTGGGCCACGCGCTGGAGAACGTGAACTGCAGGGCCTGTAGGAAATCATGCTTGCTTTTAATGTTCCTAGAGAAAAAAAGAGAGATCAGCTTGTCTGTCCAATAGGATAATAGACAATTATGATTGGTTGTCACCATGGACTCTTAATTTCTACACTGGAGGGACAAGTCTCCCTCTTGGACAGGGTGCCTGCTGTTGGAGTTTGGCTGGGTGTGGGGACAAAGCCCCACTGCTCACGGCCTGTGAGGCCCCTGCCTCAGGGCTGCTTCATTCTTCTAAATGCTCTGAATGAGGGCTGGGGGCTGGGTGGGGAAGGTAGCATTACAGGTAACAAGGAGCCTATCAGAATAATAATTGCAGAAGCAAGCAATTATTGGCCACTTGCTCTGCACCAGGCACTGTTCTGACTGCTTTGCAAGCATAATCTAATTTAATCCTTACAAGTTACATGGGCAGCCTGCCCAAAGTCACACAGCTGGTAGGTAGCAGAGCCAGGATTTAGACCTGGATCATCTGGCTCCAGATCCAATGCTCTTAAACCCCTACGTTTGGCCCTTTGACCAACCTCTACCGTTGGTGTGCTTTGTGGTTCGATGTGGCTCAAACACTCAAGATATGGTCTTGCCTAGTCCTAATGTTGGAAGACCCTATACCAGGGGACTGATTTAGCATGGGGGTACAGGGGCAGGGGTGGTGAGGAAAGCACTATTTGGAGAAGTGACCTAGACTATGAGCCACAGGTTGCCAGAAAAAAAAGAAGTGAGCCTGTGTGTGTGTGTGTGTGTGTGTGTGTGTGTGTGTGTGTGTGTAGGGGGAGAGGCGTAGAGGACAGCCCAAGCAGAGGGCAGAACATGTGGGAAGGCCTGGAGGGGAAGGAGCTCGGGCATTTGGGGAAAAGACAAGAGGCCAATGCAAGCTCTTCAGAATCCTCTGGAGGGAAGAGGGCTGGGTCACGCTGTGTCCCCTGGAGCCTTTGAGCCAGGTCCCCTCACAGACCTCGTGGGGTCAGCCAAGCAAGGCATCTCTGGCCAGGATGCCCACCTGCCCAAGCCCATGGGGAAAGGGAGGGAACGTCACTGGGATTCATTTCAGGCTTAGTCTGGGTGCCTCTGGGGCACCAGGGGCCCGGACACGGGAATGGCGGAGAGCCGGAGGAGCTGGCTGTGCTGCGGTGGGAAGTGTCCCATGTTCATGCCTCTCCCTGGTCCATCCCAACCCTTGGCCAGGCAATTCTGCTGGTTGCCTAGGAGATAGCACTCAGCGCACTCTCATTGGCAGGAGGCGAATCCGAGGGTGGGAGCAAGGCCCCGGCTGCCTCCTGCACGTGCACGTGCTTGCACGGGCTCACATGTGTGTGTGAGGTGTGTGAGCACTGAGCAGAGGCACGGCCTGGGCACACGGCCGCAAGGCCCGAGGAAGGCCCAGAGGGCGGAGCTTGGCTGGGGCGTGGCTCAGCCAGGGTGCACCTGGTGGCCAGCGTGTCTGCAGCTTTGTGTGCTGCGGGAGGGGGGCTGTCTTGTAGGTCTGGGCTTTACTGTGAATCGTGGCTGAGTGGGGAGCGGGGGTACCAATGTGAAAGGCTGTTGTCTGTACCAGTGTGTACACCGAGGGTGTTTGCTGGCATGGGTGAGTGATAAGGCTTATGTGTGAACATGTAAATTGCTGCGCATCTGTGTGGGAGAACATGTATAAATTATGTATGTATGAATATGAGGGAGAATATGTGTATGTGAGCTGTATAAATGTGAGCTCTTCCATGTGCACATGTGTGCTCACTGGAGGTGTGTGTGCACGTATATACATGTGTGTGAGCAGAGAGGTGTGCACCCTCCCTCTGCTCCCACACTTCAAATCTTTCCTCCTTTGAGCTGTGTCCCTCTCATGCTCAAGCACCCAACATAGCTCTCCATTGTCCAGATGGTGCTCTACAGAACACCTGCCTCAGCTTTCCTAGCCCCCTCCCTGCCCTCCCTCCCACAGGAACACAGAGAACCAGTAGAAGGGGGGATTCTGTCCCCGGTGCAAAGGAGGGCAGAGATGAGGCCTTCAAAGCAGATTTTCCTCACTCTAAGTGGGGGGAACTAGAGCCAAGAGCCTGGGGACACTTGAAAAGCTGGTACCTGTTTTGACCTCTCCTGTCTGCTCTCTCTGCACGAATGGTAACCTTCCTTTAGCCTCTCACTGCCTGTGGGACACTGTGCTCCACAGCGCTGGGGTGCCCGTCAGGTGTTAGTCCCTCATTTACCTCCCCACCCCAGCCTCTCCTTCCTACAAGGGTGTTTGGGAAGTTTCCTTTGTGGGGAAGGGCTGGAGACCAGCTGGAGGGCCCACCTGGGACTTGGAAACCCATCACCAGCCACTCTAGCTCTTTGCCTCACACAGAACAAATCTCCTATCTACCCCCCACTTCCAGCAGTCCCTCCTTCCACTGGGCAACTGCAGAGGCCCATTGACCTTGCAGTGTCCCTTTCCCTTCCAGCTGCTGCAGGAGAAAGAGAACAGCTGTCGTCCTGGCTCCTGGCCAGCCACGTGCCAGCCAGTGGTCAGGCAGTGCTGGCTGGCACGGCTGGCTGCAGGGCCTTCCACCAGTTCTACTTCCCTGCTGACGGGCTAGAGGATCTTTTCCCACTCCTCATGGTCGTCTTCCTTAGCTGAGCTTTCAGAGCCCATCTGGTCCAACATCAGCTGTACAGAAAGGGGAAGTGAGGCAGAGGAGCAGGGACACACCCCCAAGTGGCAGAAGACTGGCAGGCTCCCTGAGAAGGACATGGAATATTCCAGAAAGGTGACTTCTAGGGTGCCTGTGTGGAGAAGGGGCTGCTCTGATGGCTGGGCCTCGGGGGCTTTGGCTGTCCTGGCTCCAGGAGCAGCACCTAAGGAAGGTCGGGGAGAACGGGCAAGAGGTGGCCTGAGGCACCAGGGCTGTGGCAGGTGATGGGCTGGCGGGCCCCCCCAGGCGCCCATTCCAGGTGGTTGCACGGTGAGGACCCAGCACGGTGAGGGGAATTTATGGGCTCAGGTGCAGGGCCGGGCAGTAAATGCCTTTCTGCTAGGGAGGCTATAACTCTTCTTCACTTCAGCGGCAGCATGGGGACAGGGATGTGGGATGGGGGCCACCACTGAGGTCTCGGGTGAACCCTGATGCTAGAAAGGAGACTCATTTGTACAGCCTTCTCTCAGGCTCTTAGGGTCGGCCCAGAAATGCTCAGGGACAGGTTCAAGGTCACACAATGAAGGGTCTCCACCTCGTGGCACTGGGTCCTGGAGAGAGCACAGGAGACATGGACTCCCTGACCCCACCCTGGGTGCTGCTGAGGGGCAGCTGCCCCCCAGGTCTGCCCCCTGTGCCCTTGGAGTGTCCAGAAAGAGGCTGTGGGGGTGGCAGGCGATGGCAGTGATGAGGCTTTACTGTGCCTGCGCCTTTCCTCTTTATGATGCCATATTTTTTAACGAGCTATGTAAATGTCTGCTAGTCAGAGAGCAAAGTCAGGCACTCCAGCTGCCCCCCTCTGCTGGGGCGGGTGCTCCCCTTGGGCCAGTCCGACCTTATGTTTCCCATAGGAAGTCTTTCTGAATGCCACAGTGGTCGCCTCCCTGCTGCTATCCTAGTCTACTTCAGCCAAGTGATAGCTGGTGCTACTAACTCACTCATTCTGTGACCATGGACTCGTCTCTTCCCCCTCTGAATCTCAGTTTCCTTAGCTGCAAACTGGGAGCAGACAATGAACAGTCTGTGCTTTCCAAGGTGCCACAAATTAGCTGTGCATCCTTGCACAATGGCTTAACCTCTCTTGAGATGCATGTTTCTCATCAAAATACAGAGACAGTCTGGTAATCACTGCCCTCCCCCTTCCCCTCCCACCCATCCTCTCGCCAGCTTGGCTTTTCTTTCTTGCACACATCCAGCTTCCTCCTCCTACTCTGTTCCTCCAAACATCCTGCTGCTCCATCCGCAGGATTGGCCTTCTTCATGGCAGTGTGTCACTGTCCAGACCAAGAGCAAGGGAGCAGGGGTGGTGGTGGAGCTGGTGGGGACAGAGGCACTGCACCCTGCTGGGGTCACATCCAGGGCATGGGTTGGCTGAGGGCTAGAGTGTGAAGCAACTGGTTTGGGGGTGCTGGCACTGAGACACAGGAGTGTCCCTCAGTTTCCATGGCCCCCAAAGTCCCCACCTTAGCCTTCCCAGACACCACCTGTCGTTTGGCATAATGACAAAGCCTGGGCTGGGGATTGAGGGTGAGCCATAATGGGTTTATGGGAAGGCTGTAAAGCCCACCGGCTGAGCAATCAGCGACCTCGAGCAGTCAAAGGCCAGGGGGCCAGGGGAAGGCTCTGAACTTCCAGGGCCACGCTGCACGGCCACTGTTCTCAGACCCCTGTTCATATCCAGTTACCCAGCAGATACCAGACTGCCAAGTCTTCACAACAGGCTGCCGGGCCTTGTGTTTTGTGCTCTGATCTTGGGGCCTAACAGGGAGGCCAAGTGGCCTGGGAGCTAGGAGGGGGTCACTGACTTGGCAGGAGCTTTGTTCGTGCCCGCCACCCTTGTGCTCATTCACCTGTACCACACAGCACGCTCTCCGCCACTGACGTCCAGATGGAACGAAGCTGCAGGACGTGACGTAGCTTTGTCCACTTCACAGATGAGAAGCCTGAGTCGGGAGTGACTCAAAGTAAGGGGACCAGTCTGGTGCTTTTCCTGCCAGGAAGTCCTGGCACCCTGGGTATGAATCCTGGCTTTATCACACCTACCTGGTATCTGAACTGGCGCTGGGCACAGCCCTTGATAAACAGTAGCTATTATTGTTATTGCTGTATTAACTCCTGGTACCCCCTGCCTCCTGCTTCTGCTCAGGACACTGGACCAGGGATAGCAAACTTGGGTTCAAGTGCTGGGTCTTTACTCACCAGTTGAAGACCCCATCACATTCCAAGTCCCTTACCCCTGGGGAAACTGTAAAGGTCTGTGCACCAGTGAGTGGTTCCTAAAAGGAGAAGTGACCCTCAGAGGTCCCTGTGGAGGGTTTCTTCCAGGTAGCTGCAACAGCCCCTCGTATCCCGCACGTCCTTTGGCCGTGTGACTTTGCAGCTCCTCCTGCCAAGGGCTGCGTCTGTCTGCTCTCCCTGGAATCTAGGCCTGTGACTTGCCTTGACCGATAGAATGCAGCAAACATGACGATGTGAGATCCCTGCCGAGGCCTCAAGAAACCTGGCAGTTTCTGTTTCACCATCTTGGAGAAGTCTGACTGGCCTGTGGAGGAGACCACGTGGAAACAGAGAAGCCAGCTGGCCTCCAGCCCTCCCCGCATCCTAGCTGAGGCAACAGACATGGCCAGAAGCCACCTTGGATCTTTAAACCCCAGTCAAGTCCTCCTAGTGGACACCACACAGAGCAGAGGTAAGCTGTCCTACCAAGCTCTGCCCAGGCTGCAAAACTGTGACCAAATATATCATGATTGTTGTTTTAAACCACTAAGTTCTAGGCTGGTTGTTAAGCAGTGACTGGTACTTGCTTTTCCCTTAGCCCTTGGCACCATCTTCACCCAAACTTGGCTTGGGTCAGTTTGAGTGCCTTGGCGTTAGATGATTGGACAAGGGATGAGCACCTGACTTGGAGGCAGCCAATACATTGGCTGGCAGGTGGCCAATCAGATTTTTTTTCTCTGGAGCATATGAATGAAGAGATCAGAGAGCCTAGCAAGCCAGACTTTCAGCCCCGTGCAGGTTGTCATGTTTTTGGAAGACACCAAATCGGGCAACGAAGCAGGAAAGGTGATAGACCACGGAACCAGAGGCCCAATAAATCGCTTAACTCCAGCTGGTCTGTGCACCCACTCCTTGGATCTCATGAACCCTGACTCCAGGCCCAAAAAGGCTCAAGGTCCACCAGGACTCTTAATACCAGTCAGGGTCTGCACTGCTCCTGTCCCCTTCTCCCTGGATCCCTGCGACCTCCATCCCCCAAACACACACAGGTTGTGGCCTTGTCCTCCAGAGCTCCAGGACATTGGCCACTCTCTCTGTCCTGAGCAGACAGAAGCGATGGCCCAAAGCTGGCTCCTGTCTTCCCCACACAGCCCAAGGCCTTCCGTGGCAAATCAGAGGGCAGGACTAGGCTTGGCTTCCACCCCAATCCCACCTGGAGTCCCAGTTCCTTTGGATCTCCATTCTTCCCTTTCCCTCCCAATTCGAGAGTTCAACCAGCGTTCCCCTGCTTGCCCATAATGACATCATGCTAATAATAGGAGTAAGTCTTGCACACCAAGTAGCTGCCACGCCTCAGATGGCATTTGAACAGAGGTCTGTCTGACTCCAAAGTCCATGCCCCATGCACCACTCCGCTGTGACTCAGGGCAGTTTACCTCCCCTCTCTGAGCCTCAGATTCTCACTTCTGAAGGGTAAACGTGGAGCCGGTGGAGAGGTCCTGGTGCTTGCTGCTCTCTCTAATGCTCACCTTACTGGGTGCCATCCTTGGCCACATCCACTCGATTGTCCGGGGTAAGAGCCCAGTATTTTTGCCTTTTCTCTTTAAGGAATGCCTGTCTAGTGGAGGTACAGGCCTGAAAGCTGCCTCTGATCTTCATCTACAGGAAAGCAGGCTAAACTCTCAGAATCAGACCAACCCCAATAGCTTGGATGCAGGCTAAAAGGTGAGCAGAGCAGCCAGCTCCCCACAGGGCTTGAGGTGGCAGGACACCCTGATTCTACACCACCATTGGGCGTGAGGCAGACGGGGCAACTGGAAACACATGGAAAGTGGGCAGCCCAGGAAGGCTTTGGCTGCCCAGACTACCTCTGGGTTTGGGCTTCCGGCCGTGGCACCCGGGGGTGGGGTGTTGGATGGTGGCATCTTCTCCTCCTCTTTCCCTGCCAGAGGCTGTCAGGCCCTGGAGAAAAGAGGCTCTCCAGACTGACTTTCCAGGCTGTTCTCCCTTAAACCTGTCAAGGCCCTTAGCTGTTGAGTTTTTTACCCTCTGCTCTAGGTGGAGGTCCCACAGCTAGGTAGGAGCGGTCCTAAAATGCAGGCCGCCTGGCTCCCAGCCTGGGCTCTGGCCAGTCTCCTGCCTCCTTTGCTTGGGCCAACCCAGGTTCCTGCCTTGGACACACACATCCCCCCAAACTGACTTTCTCCCATATCTGAAAACAACCTGACAATTTTCTATGTCCTTGAGTTTCCTCAGGATTCTGGTTCCCTCCTAGTGATCAGGAATATATTGGCCCCTTGAACCCCCTGCTCTTATCAGAACCTCATGAAGCCCTAGGGATGCAGGAGTTCCAGAAGGGTCAAGTAACAGCTCCGGGGGCTGCCTCCTTACTGCAGAGGACAGTGCCCACCAGGGCACCCAGAGCTGGGGCGATGAAGAGCCTGCCTTCTGTTCTTTCTTTGGAGGCGGGCAAGCCAATCCAGCTCTTCAAGTGTCATGTGATGTCAGTGGCACTTTGTTGCATAAAGGCCACCCCCATGCCCACAGACTGCGGTCCCTGTGCTTCCCAAAGTGGCCTCCTACCAGGTAGGCCTGAGCCAGGCTTAGAAGTCTGTGACTCTGGGGGCCTGGAACTTAGAAGCTGTGTAACTTGAGATAAGCTACCGCCCTCTCCGTGGTCCTCAGTCTCTGCATCAGCAGCCATCATCACCGCCGTCGCTAGAGGGCTTACTGAGGGCAGGCACTACGCCAGCCAACAAACACACCTGTTTAACCTCCTTCAATTGATGAAGGTTAATAAGATCATCTTTACACTACAGATGAGAAGACCAAGGCTCAGAGGGGTTAAGGGCCAATCCCAAACAGCTAGTAAATGCTAGAACAGGACCTCAAACAGACCCGACCTCAAACCTCAAAAACCTTTTAATCACTAGTCTAGGCTGCCCCCCGGGGACTACAAACCTTTTCCATCCCGATGTTCCAGGATCCTATGGGGAGAGGATAGGATAAAACCACATTGCAGAGGGTCTGAGGCTTCCCCAGATCCCGAGACAGAGCTGGGGTGGTGGCTGGGAGACGTGGGCAAGGGCAGTCCAGCCCAGCAGTTGGCTACAAGCTGCTTCAGCTGGGAGGCAGGGGCAGCGCAGGCTTTCAGGTACGTCTGTAGAATGAATGAATGAATGACTAAGTGCCAACTCCATGCCGGACTCTGCTCACCGTCCCATCCCACCAGAAGCTTGTTTTAGCAAGTGCTGGGCATGCAGCTCCCAAGGCATGCCAGCTTGGGTTGGGGGGTGAGCCCTGGAAGAGCCCCGACTGGAGGATCTGCATTCTCGGTTTCTCGGTGCCAAGGGTTGACTTGCCTGTTCTCCCCCTGCCCCCCACCAAGCTCAGCTGAGGCTGTGCCTGGGGCTCCTGAGTCACTAGATTCTCCCTGCCTGAGGGTTGGTGGGCAGCACGATCACCCCATATTCACTGTCCCCACGGAGAAAGAGGAAACGTGGAGGGGAGAAGCCGGGCCTCCCTGGCCCTGACTGTCCCTCCCTGCCCACCCGACATGGGGGTGGGCACCCCGTTTGCTGGCCACACTGCTGCCCCAGCTTTTTAAGTCAGGGACCAAGGATTCCAGGGAAGTTACAAGGTGACCTGTCTGGCTCTTCACACTTCTGTCATCGGCGGCATCCCTTTCCAGGGTCAAGTCTGGAGTGTCTAGGCAAAGACAAGGGGCTGCTTCTGACCCTCCTGGTCAGCTTTGGTGCTGGTGGATCCCAATCGCAAAGCCAGAACCCATCAAAGCCCGAGGCAGGCTCAGAGTATGGCCGGGTGAAGATGGGGCACAGCTGGGGTGGTGACCTGGGTCAGAACTGCTTCCCCTGTCCCAAAGCCTCGGCACTGATAGGAAACAGCACGCAGTAGGCACTGGGTGAATGCTTGTGCAAAGAAGGCTTGGAGAGAGTTGGCATTCCCAGTCCCTGGATAGGTCCAGGCCTAAGCTGCAGGGGGCCTCTGCCTGGGGGACCCCAGACCAGAAGTGGTATAAGCTGTGACACTCACGGGCCTCCAGATTCCCCGGTGGGTCTACAGCCCTGTCCATCCAGCCAGCATGTTTGGCCGCTGCCCTGGAAGGAGCCTCTGAAGTCCCGGAGCCGGCCCTCCCCTGGCATGCCCCCCACACTGACCCCGTGGAGATCCCTTCAGTAGCTCCACCTCCCGCAGTGAGATAATAATGACCATAATGAGAACAGTCACCCACACGTGTGCACAGGCTTTACAGGTTACAAAGTGTTTCACATACATCATCTCATCAATTCCTCACAACAGCCCTGTGAGGTAGGCAGGGCAGGGAGTAATGTTTCCATTTGTACATATGTAGCGACTGAGGCCCAGAGAGGGTCAGTGACCTGTTTGAAGCCACATAGCAAGTCAGCAGCAGAGCTGGGACCAGAAGTTAGGCCTCAGTCCCACCTGCAGCCCCTGGCTCTCTCCGCGGACAATGCTGTTCTCCAGGAGGACCCCAGCCCTTGTCCACAGTCTTGGCCACACCCAAGCTAGGACTCCCTAGTATTTCCTGGCAACTCGGCAGACAGCCCCCACTCCCACTGGGCAGCCTTGTCCCCTCCGCCTGCTCCCTGCAAATTGCCAGCCCAGAGCTGGGCCCACACCTGCCACCCCACCTGCTCACCTGGGCTGCCCTGGCAGGGTGGGTGAGCAGGTGGGGCTGGAATCTCCTTTTCTGTTTTCCTGAGTGATCCCTCCCCACAGGGGAAGAGAAAAGAAAGGAGGAAGAGGAGGAGGAGGGAGAGAAAAACAAGAAACTGAGTTGGAAGAGAGCCCTGGAGCAATCAGGACGTCAAAAGTTTGCATTCCGACTAGCTATAGGTAATAGTTTTTTTTCTCTTTTTATTATTTCAAGTTTTCATAAAAATCCATAATTATTGAAACCCAAGTTACAGAGGAAGTTTGTAACTTTTTTTTATTGTATTATTGACTGGGCTGCGTGTCGGTTCGTCAGCTGCCGACTCCAGTCCATCAACGTGTGCCCCTGTGCAGCTGGAGTCCCCAGGCCTGGACTCCTGAGGTCCTGGGAGAAAGAGGGCAGGTGGTGAGGGCCAGCATGGCACAGGAATGGGAGGGAGAAACAGAGTGCATGTGGAGGGACAGGGAGGAGGCGGGAAGGACCGGGGAGCCGGAGGACGGCAGCCAGGCCCCGTCCCCTGCCTGGCACCCTCGGGGTCCCTGCTCCCCGGCCCCGTCCTCATATCATCTTCATATTGAACTTGCGGGGCGCATCGGCAGAGCTGATGCCTGCGTCTGACTTTCGGGGCACGTACTCAATCTCGATGTTGTGCTTTGTGTTGCCCTTGCCCCGGCTCCAGAGAAACAGCAGCACCAGGCAGAAGAGAACAACGCCCAGGAAAGAGATGAAGCCCATGGTGGTGGCGATGATGAGGGTCTTGATGTCGAAGGGGAAAGGCACGGTGGCGCGGGTGCTGTTGGCCTCCCCCTCGCCCGGCTGGTTGGAGATGAAGGCGAAGGTCTTGTTGGGCTGATGGGGCCAGTCCGGCGAGTAGCTGCGCACATGCAGGTGGGCCGGCATGGAGTCATTGCCGCCCGCGTTGGCCGCGATGCACAGGTATGTGCCGTTGTCCTGCACCTGGGCGTAGCGCACCTCCAGTGTGCCGTCAGGGAAGACCGTGAGCCGCCCGTTGCTCTTGGCTGAAACCAGGTGCTTGCGGGGTGAGAGCCATAGGATGGCAGGGGGCGGGTCACCGTCTGCCCGGCACACAAACTGCACCGTGTGGCCCTCATCCACAAACACCTGCTGGGCCTTGCGGTCCCGGATGCGAGCTCGGCGGCAGGTGAAGTAGTTGGGCAGGAGCACGTCGGGGAAGTCCTTGAACTCCTTGCCCTGGACAAACTCGGGCGTGGCACACGTGGGCTGCTGCCGGTTGAAGTTGAGCCGCCAGCGGCGCCGGAACACCCACAGGAGCCGGCAGTCACAGGCCAGCGGGTTGGAGTCCAGGATGAGCGTCTCAAGGTTGCCCACCGAGTGGAAGGCCGACTCCTCCAGTGTGGTCAGCTGGTTGCCGGAGACATTGAGCACGCGCAGGTAGTTGAGGCCGCGGAAGGCATAGGGCTCCACCACAGCCAGCTGCCCGCCCACCAGCTGGATCTCCTGCAGTCGTAGCAGCTCATGCAACATGGAGCCCTCAATGGTGCTGATGGGGTTGTAGGAGAGGTTGAGGAAGCGGAGATAGACCAGGTGGCGCACAGCCAGGTAGGGCACAGCGGTCAGATTGCAGTGCGTGATGGACAGGGACGTCAGGTTGAGGCCGTAGAGGCAGTTGGGGGTCATGACGTCCAAGTAGGGCCAGTGGGAGATCTCCAAGACCTTGAGCCGGTACAGCCTCTTGAAGGAATAGTCCCGGATGGCGTTGATGTTGAGGTGCCTGAGCCTTAGCACGATGAGGCTGTGCAGGTGGGACAGCGCCTCGGTGGGGATGGAGGTCAGGTTGCATTTCTCCAGTGTCAGCTGCTCCAGGCTGTTGAGGCCACTGAAGGCGCGGTGGGAGATGTAGACGAGGTCATTGTCACCGACCTCCAGGGACTTGAGGTTGTACAGGTCCTGGAACATGTAGTCCAGCAGGATGACGATCTTGTTCTCGCTGATGTCCAGCTTGGTCAGGTTGCTGAGGCCCGTGAAGACGCCGAGGGGGATGAGCTTCAAGCGGTTGCTGCGCAGCCCCAGCGTCCGGAGGTTGAAGAGGTTGTTGAAGGCTCCGGGCTCCACGGCGCTCACGATGTTCTCGTTGAGCTCCAGCTCCTCCAGGTGTGGGAAGCTGGCAAACTCGTCCTGGTTGAGCGTTTTAATGCGGTTCTTGCCCAGGTCCAGCAGGCGCGTCTCGGTGGGGATGCCCTCGGGCACCGCCACAAAGCGCTTGCGGTGGCAGAGCACCGCGCGGTCCTGGGCCGAGCACTCGCAGCGGGGCGGGCAGCCAGTGGCTGAGCCTGACAGCACCGAGCCCAGCACCAGCAGGAGGATGGGCTGCCAGCAGGCCAGGAGGGGGCTGGGCACGCTCCTCACAGCCCCCGCCAGCATCCTCTCGCTCACCTATAGCCAGGAGCAAGCACAGGACAGAGGGGGAGGTCAGAAGACAGTGTTTGGCTGGACCCCATCCAGAGCCCTCTGCACCCCGTGCTCTCCTGCCCTGTCAGGACATCCCTGATACAGAGAGAGATGGGGGTCCAGAGTTGCATATGACACCTGCCTGGGACCCCACAGTGAGGTCTAGGTGCCCAGGCCAGAGGGCCTCCTGCCACCCCATGCTGCTTCCGCCTCACCCCTTACCCTGCCCAGAGCGCTCCTGAAGGACCCCATCAGCATCCCTGGGATAAAAGGGGTTCGTGGAAGGGCAGGGTCATCTCAAAGGAGCCTGGTACTGGCACCCCAGGCTGCATCCACCTCCTTTACATTTTATGTTGTACAGGCTGTGGGACTCCAGGCACACACCCTGAGCCACAGCTTCCCCTGGTGCTCCTCTGGGGTAAAACCAGACCAGCTGAGTTGCCCTCAGGGCTCACAGAGGGGATGAAAGGGGCTCAAAGGCTGAGGCCGCTCGGAACAGCCTGGAGAAGAGCATGTCTGGTCTGCAGCCTGCTGGGCAAGAGCTCCTGAGGCTGGGGGGGCCCACCTGCCCAGCCTTTACACTGCGCACCCCCAGGCTCAGACACCATGGCCCCCTACTCACCAGCTCTGCAGCCAAGCCCATAGCCCCAGTCCTGGGCACTCAGCAAACCCAGTGGTCACCTGCCGGTGTTTATGAATCTGCTCCCCAGTGGGGTTTCTAGATCAGTGGAGGGCACCCCAACCCAGAAGGCCAAGACCAGCCCGGGTGCCTCCCTGTGGGGTCTTCCCCACGCTGTTCTGGCACTCCACCTCCCCCCCACCACCACCACCACCACTGGCTCCTGAGCTCAGGGCCCAGGAAAAGAGTTTTCCTGATTTTGGCACCTGCAGGTCCTTCCTCCTGGAATGCCCCTTCCCTGCTTGTTGAAAGTCCATCTTTGGCTCTAATTTAATGTCCACTGCTTTGAAAAGCTCTCTGCTCCCCAGTAGGAAGTGTGCTTCCCTGCAAAGACACCCCAGCCTTCATCCATCTGTCCCTCTGGGTCCAGTCCTCTCTGCACAGCTGCTAGCCCAAGTGCGAGGCAGTCAGCCTCCCACAGCCTGGGGCCGCAGGCCGCCTGAGGCTTGTCGCAGCCGGCTCTGGGGCACACAGGACTCGGGTGTGGTGACAAGGGTGGGGGGCCGGGATGGGGGCCCGGCCTGAGTACAGGCTGCAGGTGGAGCGAGCAGGGTGTGCGGGGGAGCCCAGGTCACTCTCCCAGCCCGTGTTCAGAGGCTGCATGGCTCCTACTTGTGCCCAGGCTTCCCCTCACCTCTTCTTTCCCTCCTCTGTCCCTCTACATGGGAAACTGGTCCGAGGTAAGTAGGGGGAGGGAGGACTAGTCTGCACTTCTCCAAACTCTGGGGGTGGACCAGACCGTCTCCGGGGGCAAAGCTGCAGCCCTCCCACATTTGGGGGAGCCAGATCCATCCCACCTGAGCCCAGCTCCCTTGGGGCTCTGCTGCCTGTCCGTACCCCGACACTCACAGCCCTGAAGGGGGCTCCCTGCAGGACAGAGAAGCCCAAGCCAGGAGGGTCCCACCTCTCAGCCCCAGCTCAGGCCCTTCTCCCACCCCTTCCAGCACCACTCCCACCCTGCACACAGCCTCCAATTTCAAGTCATCTAACACTTGAGGCAACTGGGGCTTGAAGAGCTTGTGGTCGCCCAAGGACACCCAGCCCCTATCAGGGCAGATTTGGGACTACAGCTTTGGTCTGTGAGACATGCCACACATTTTCCAATGCCCTGGTAGTCTCCCAGGACTGACAGGTGCTCCCTGGTTGTTGACTGATTAAGTGACTGATTTAACCCAAGAGAGCTCCTGGTGTCACTGACATGTTATAGAATCTGCAAGGTCTTGCTATCCCCAAGGGCTTTGTTCGGCCCCTCCCTCAGCCCCTCTCACCCTCTCTCAAGACACTTGTGTGGTTCGGCCTCCCTTACCCTACCCCCACCAGGCCATTTTCCACAGTCATACGCTCTCCAGTGACCCACCAGAAAAGCAAACATCCTGACAGGTGATCAATAAATAATTGGTCTGGCAGCTGGGGCTGGTGAGGGTGTGAGGCTGGGGACCTGGAGAGGTGACAGGACTTTTAGCACCCAGTGCAGGGCTGGCAGGTGGGACGGGGCTTCTGGAGAGAGGCTGAGGGATGAGGAGGCAAATAGCAAGGACGCAGGCCACCTGAGATGTTGGTGAGCGCCTCACACAGAAAAGAATCTGCATCTGAAGACTCCACTACCTTGCCTCAACCTACCCATCTACCTCCTCTCCCAGTACTCCCCCCAGTGAGGCCACCCAGGTATCCCCACTTAGTCCTGCACATTCCTGCCTCTAAGCCATCTCCTTTTGGAGAATTCTCCCAGCCTCCTGCCTGAATAGCTTTTGTGACCTGCCACACCAAAGGCCACCTCCTCCAAGAAGCCATCCTTGACCTACTCAGTCAGAAATCACCTACTGCCTATGACACTGAAGCACCTTACATTTACTAGTAGTGACATTAGGTAACTGATGTATAGCACACCTCATTCTAGAAATGATTTGAGCTAATTGACAAAAGAATTGTGTTGCAAGATGATAAAAAGAAAAAGCTATAGAATGCAAGCCAGTTAGGAAAGAACACTTCAAAATTCTGCATAATGACTAAAGGTGAGAGCTTCCTAGTAACCTGAGCAAAGAGGGAAATAGGCTCCAAAGCCTCAGCATTTGGTGTCTTACCTATGACACATATTCCATCCTGGGTCAAACAGTCATAGGTGCATCTGCCTCACCTCCTAGAGGCTGAGGTGCCTGAGGGCGGACGGTGTGTCTGCAGCTTCAGATCAAGGGGTGGCAAGAGGAGACCCGACGAATGTTCTTGAAAGGAAGCATGTGTGTGTGAATTTTTGCAGCGGTTGAAGCCACTCTGATGGGACTGACTCTGGAGCAATGAGAGACCTGGGAAATCCTAATATGTTGGTGGAAAATTATTTCCCTGTGTGGCTGCCACCCCCGGGCTTGCCAGGTAGACCTGCAGAGCAATACTCCAGAAGGGCACCTCCTCCCTCACCTTTACATGTCACTGTCCTGAATGGTGAGGAAACTGAGGCCTGGAGAGGCTAAGATGCTTGCCAAAGCTGGCGCAGCAGGAACACAGCACGCTGGGCCGAGGCTCCTGGTCTGACACCTGCACAGGCTCCCTGTCATCTAGGGGCGCTGACAGGGTCTGTCTGAGGGGGTCACCGAAACTGCTGTGCGGGCAATGTGCTGCTCCTGCCATCCCGGCACTATCGATCCTGCTGGTGACTCCTGCGATTGCCAAGGAGAAGTGTTTTATGCATTCTAATCAGTGTTTTAGCTTGAATCCTTGCCCCCTGAAGGGCTTCCCACAAGGACAAGAGTTTAAAAATTGGACCAATAAACACAAAGGAAATAAACATCGAAAGCAGACAGGTAGGCAGGCAGAAAAGAGCTGTGTCTGGGGGGTCGTGCTCAGACCTGGCGCTGCAAAGGGTCTCCTGCACACACGCTCACTCATATCCTGGGGCAGACACAGCCTGGTTCAGTTGCTCCCCACACTGGCCATGTATGGTTCTCTGGCCACTCCACTGTGTGACCTTGGACAATGCCTGCCTTCTCTGGTCTGTTTCCCCTACTGTGTAGTGATTGGCTGGATTCCAGGGTCCCTGAGGGAGCGCACGACAGAAACTGGACTTTCTCCAGCTGGAAAGTCAACATCCTCAAGACTTGTTAGGGGATGAAAAGAGGTGGGGGCTCAGGTACCAAACTGCAGTTCTACCAGGGCTGGAATTATATATTTGAGGGGCCTCACGCTGGGACTGCCCCTTGGGTGCACAGGGTGGGAAAGGGCACCTGGTAGAGGCAGAGGGGCATTAGATTACATGAAGGTGGGCTTGGAGAACAACTAAAGGAGGTCAGGAGTCATTTTATCTCATAAGGCAGGGTCTGGAGGCTCCTGGGGGCAGAGGTATATCTCCTCCATGCACCCAGCTCGCCCACAGAAGCCAGTCAGACACCCACTCTTAGAAAATGGGTCACAATAACATTTGCAGAGCGCCTGCTACAGGCCAGGTTTGGGGCTTTATACACACTCTCTTAGAAATCTGTACACCAGCAACCAAAAGAGGTATTTCTTACCCATTTTGCAGATGAGAAAAACTGAAGCTTCCAAAAGGGGATTTGTTTGCTCTTAGGCCTAGGCCACAAAATCAGGAGGCCGCAGAGCTCTGTTTCTTCTCCTCGGGTTTCCTATGCCAGGAGCCTCCTGGTGCGAAGCAGGAATTCCTTCTGATACACAGGCCAGACTAGGAGCGGCAGGTGTGTCAGGACAGTGCTACGGTAAGGCCCCCAGGGCTGAAAGAAGGCACCAGTCCTGGACGGCTACAAGGAGGCACCCTGCTCCCCAAGCCCAATAAAAGCCTTTCCCCAACTGTCAGAAAATGGTGTGCTGAACACACTGAATTTCTTCAGTGTTTTCCCATCGCAGCCTTCTTCGCCTGTTTCCACTGTCTCTGCTAGAATGTCACCTAATCTGGAGTTGGCGGCAGCACAGGATGGAAGACTTAGTTATTTTAGGTTTCGGTATCAGCATTTCATGGCATTCCCGCTCGGTTCCTCTGGGACCGCCAGGATCCCCAGTGCACCGTCATGAGATACCTGACATGGAGGTAACCGCTGCCATCACTGGGGCCCAGGGGCCCCTGGACACCAGGGCTTCTGGGTTCTCAGTCTGGCTGTGTGACCTGGGACAACTCTGCGGGCTGCCTTCTTATTGGGACGTGAGGTGGGTGTGCACAGTCCATCTCATTCTGAAAGCCTTCATTTCCATGACTGTGTCTGCAGCAAGGAAAGCTGGCGGCCAGGGAAGGGGGCTGAGGGCTTCAGAAAATCTGCCTAGGGTCCCCGTCAAGCTCTGACACCAAGAAATGACCAGGACAGCAGGAGACAGAAAAGGTGACAGAAACAGAAAGAAACACATCGTGGGCAAAATGGGAGAGGGAAAGAGAGAGGCAGAGAAAGCAGAGAAAAAGGCAGCTGCCTGGGGTTGGGAGCAGGTGAGGGTAGCAGAAGGGGAAGGCAGAGCAAGAGATTTATGTGTAAAGTGGGTCTCTGAGGCTGTGACCACCCCCCTCTCCCAAGTCCAAGGATTGTGACCCTCTCAGGTGGGGATTGGCTGGTTTTCAGGCCTCCTGAGATGGGCCAACTGAGCTATTCTCCAGATCAAGGAGCCCTGAGGGCCGAGAAGCTGGGAGAGGGCCCCAGGGGTTCCCCAGGAAGGTGTGAGGGGCTGAGGGGATGGGTGGAGTGGAGGAAGGCACCTCCCAAGGGGCTACTCGCCTCAGTGGGGGATGGGACCAGAGGCCTTCAGGGGCAACTTCCTGCCCTTGAGAGCCTGGGCTGGCAGCTCAGGCCTAGAGAGAGATGGGGAGGGAGATGTGGGGGTGCAGGACCTGGGTCTTCCTTTTTTTTTTATTATTAAGGTATTATTGATATACACTCTTATGAAGGTTTCACATGAAAAAACAATGTGGTTACTACATTTACCCACATTATCAAGTCCCCACCCATACCCGAATGCAGTCACTGTCCTTCAGTGTAGTAAGATGCCACAGATTCACTGTTTGCCTTCTCTGTGCTACACTGTTTTCCCCGTGATCTCCCCCACTATGTGTACTAAACATAATACCCCTCAATCCCCTTCTCCCTCCCTCCCCACCCACCCTCCCACACCCCTCTCCTTTGGTAACCACTAGTTCCTTCTTGGAGTCTGTGAGTCTGCTGCTATTTTGTTTCTTCAGTTTTGCTTCGTTGTTATACTCCACAAATGAGGGAAATCATTTGGCACTTGTCTTTCTCCGCCTGGCTTATTTTGCTGAGCATAATATCCTCCAGCTCCATCCATGTTGTGGAAAATGGTAGGATTTATTTCTTTCTTATGGCTGAATAGTATTCCATTGTGCATATGTACCACTTTTTCTTTATCCATCCTAACTGATGGACACTTAGGTTGCTTCCATATCTTGGCTATTGTAAAAAGTGCTGCAATAAACATAGGGGTGCATAAGTCTTTTTGAATCTGAGAAGTTGTATTCTTTGGGTAAATTCCTAGGAGTGGGATTCCCGGGTCAAATGCTATTTCTATTTTTAGTTTTTTTGAGGAACCTCCATATTGCTTTCCACAATGGTTGAACTAGCTTACATTCCCACCAGCAGTGTAGGAAGGTTCCCCTTTCTCCGCATCCTCACCAGCATTTGTTCTTAGTCTTTTGGATGGTGGCCATCCTTACCGGTGTGAGGTGATATCTCATTGTGGTTTTAATTTGCATTTCCCTGATGATTAGCAATGTGGAGCATCTTTTCATGTGTCTGTTTGCCATCTGAATTTCTTCTTTGGAGAACTGTCTCTTCATATTCTCTGCCCATTTTTTAATCGGGTTATTTGCTTTTTGGGCGTTGAGGCGTGTGAGTTCTTTATATATTTTGGATGTTAACCCCTTGTCATATATGTCATTTCCAAATATATCCTCCCATACTGTAGGATGCCTTTTTGTTCAGTTGATGGTGTCCTTTGCTGTACAGAAACTTTCAGTTTGATGTAGTCCCATGAGTTCATTTTTGCTTTTGTTTCCCTTGCTCAAGGAGATGCGTTCAGGAAGAAGTTGCTACTGTTTATATTCAGGAGATTTTTGCCTATGTTGTCTTCTAAGAGTTTTATGGTTTCATGACTTACATTCAGGTCTTTGATCCATTTTGAGCTTACTTTTGTGTATGGGATTAGACAGTAATCCAGTTTCATTCTCCTGCATGTAGCTGTCCAGTTTTGCCAACACCAGCTGTTGAAGAGGCTGTCATTTCCCCATTGTATATACATGGCTCCTTTATCAAATATTAATTGACTGTATATGTTTGGGTTAATGTTTGGATTTTCTATTCTGTTCTACTGGTCTGTGGGTTTGTTTTTGTGCTAGTACCAAATTGTCTTGATTACTGTGGCTTTGTAGTAGAGCTTGAAGTTGTGGAGCATAATCCCCCCAGCTTTATTCTTCCTTCTCAGGATTGCTTTGGCTATTCAGGGTCTTTGTGGTTTCATATGAAATTTAGGACGATTTTCTCTAGTTTGTTGAAGAATGCTGTTGGTATTTTGATAGGAACTGCATTGAATCTGTAGATTGCTTTAGGTAGTATGGCCATTTTGACAATATTAATTCTTCCTATCCATGAGCACGGGATGTGTTTCCATTTATTGGTATCTTCTTTAATTTCTCTCATAAGTGTCTTGTAGTTTTCAGACTATAAGTCTTTCACTTCCTTGGTTAGGTTTATTCCTAGGTATTTTATTCTTTTTGATGCAACTGTGAATGGAATTGTTTTCCTGATTTCTCTCTCTGCTAGTTCATTGTTAGTGTATAGGAATGCCACAGATTTCTGCATATTAATTTTGTATCCCACAACTTTACTGAATTGAGATATTAGATCTAGTAGTTTTGGAGTGGATTCTTTAGGGTTTTTTATGTACAATATCATGTCATCTGCAAACAGGGACAGCTTGACTTCTTCCTTGCCAATCTGGATGCCTTTTATTTCTTTGTGTTGTCTGATTGCCATGGCTAGGACCTCCAGTACTATGTTGAATAGAAGTTGGGAGAGTGGGCATCCTTGTCTTGTTCCTGATCTTAAAGGAAAAGCTTTCAGCTTCTCACTGTTAAGTATAATGTTGGCTGTGGGTTTGTCATATATGGCCCTTATTATGTTGAGGTTCTTGCCCTCTATACCCATTTTGTTGAGAGTTTTTATCATGAATGGATGTTGAATTTTGTCAAATGCTTTTTCAGCATCTATAGAGATGATTATGTGGATTTTGTCCTTTTTGTTGATGTAGTGGATGATGCTGATGGATTTTTGAATGTTGAATCATCCTTGCATCCCTGGAATAAATCCTACTTGATCATGATGGATGATCCTTTTGATGTATTTTTGAATTCGGTTCGCTAATATTTTATTGAGTATTTTTGCATCTATGTTCATCAGGGATATTAGTCTGTAATTTTCTTTTTTTGTGGTGTCTTTGCCTGGTTTTGGTATTAGAGTGATGCTGGCCTCATAGAATGAGTTTGGAAGTATTCCCTCTTCTTCTACTCTTTGGAAAACTTTAAGGAGGATGGGTATTAGGTCTTCCCTAAATGTTTGATAAAATTCAGCGGTGAAGCCATCTGGTCCAGGGATTTTCTTCTTAGGTAGGTTTTTGATTACCAGTTCAATTTCATTGCTGGTAATTGATCTGTTCAGATTTTGTGTTTCTTCCTGGGTCAGCCTTGGAAAGTTGTATTTTTCTAGACTGTCATCCATTTCTTCTAGGTTATCTAGTTTGTTAGCATATAATTTTTCATAGAATTCTCTAATAATTCTTTGTATTTCTGTGGTATCCATAGTGATTTTTCCTTTCTCATTTCTGATTCTGTTTATGTGAGTAGACTCTCTTTTTTTCTTGATAAGTCTGGCTAAGTGTTTATCTATTTTGTTTATTTTCATGAAGAACCAGCTCTTGCTTTCACTGATTCTTTCTATTGTTTTATTCTTCTCAATTTTATTCATTTCTGCTCTAATCTTTATTATGTCCCTCCTTCTACTGAATTTCATCATTTGTTCTTTTTCTAGTTTTGTTAATTGTGAGTTTAGAGTGCTCATATGGGATTGTTCTTCTTTCCTGGCTGAGGTGGGCCTGTATTGCAATATACATTCCTCTTAGCATGGCTTTTGCTCCATCCCACAGATTTTGTGGTGTTGAATTATTGTTGTCATTTGTCTCCATATATTGCTTGATCTCTGTTTTTATTTGTTCATTGATCCATTGGTTATTTAGGAGCATGTTGTGAAGCCTCCATGTGTTTGTCGGGTTTTTCATTTTCTTTGTGTAATTTATTTCTAGTTTCATAACTTTTTGGTCTGAGAAACTGGTTGGTACAATTTCAATCTTTTTGAATTTACTGAGGCTCTTTTGTGGCCTAGTATATGATCTATTCTTGAAAATGTTCCATGTGTACTTGAGAAGAATGTGTATTCTGCTGCATTTGGGTGCAGAGTTCTGTAGATGTCTGCTGGGTCCATCTGTTCTAATGTGTTGTTCAGTGCCTCTGTCTCCTTACTTATTTTCTGTCTGGTTGATCTGTCCTTCAGAGTGAGTGGAGTGTTGAAGTCTCCTAGAATGAATGCATTGCATTCTATTTCCCCTTTTAATGCTGTTAGTATTTATTTCACATATGTAGGTGTTCCTGTGTTGGATGCATAGATATTTATAATGGTTATATCTTTTTGTTGGATTGACCCTTTTATCATTATGTGATGTCTTCTTTGTCTCTTGTGACTTTCTTTGTTTTGAAGTCTATTTTGTCTGATACTAGTACTGCAACTCCGGCTTTTTTCTCCCTATTACTTGCATGAAATATCTTTTTCCATCTGTTCACTTTTAGTCTGTGTATGTCTTTGGGTTTAAAGTGAGTCTCTTGTAGGCAGCATATAGATGGGTCTTGCTTTTTTATCCATTCAGTAACTCTATGTCTTTTGATTGGTGCATTCAGCCCATTTATACTTAGGGTGATTATCAACAGGTATGTACTCATTGCCATTGCAGGCTTTAGATTCGTGGTTACCAAAGGTTCAAGGTTAACTTCCTTACTATCTAAGAGTCTAACTTAACTCAATATGCTATTACAAACACAATCTAAAGGTTCTTTTCTCCTCCTTTTTCTTCCTACTCCATTCTTTATATATTAGGTATCATATTCTGTACTCTTTGTCTATCCCTTGATTGACTTTGGGATAGTTAATCTAATTTTGCATTTGCTTAGTAATTAGCTGTTCTACTTTCTTTACTGTGGTTTTATTACCTCTGGTGACAGCTATTAAACCTTAGGAACACTTCCATCTATAGCAGTCCCTCCAAAATACACTGTAGACATGGTTTGTGGGAGGTAAATTCTCTCAGCTTTTGCTTATCTGGAAATTGTTAACCCCTCCTTCAAATTTAAATGATAATATTGCTGGGTAGAGTATTCGTGGTTCGGGGCCCTTCTGCTTCATTGCATTAAATATGTCATGCCACTCCCTTGAGGCCTGTAAGGTTTCTGTTGAGAAGTCTGATGATAGCCTGATGGGCTTTACTTTGTATGTGATCTTATTTCTCTCTCTGGCTCTTTTAATAGTCTGTCCTTATCCTTTTAATTACTATATGCCTTGCTGTGGTCTTCCTTGGGTCCCTTGTGTTGGGAGATCTGTGCATCTCCACGGCCTGAGAGACTATCTCCTTCCCCAGATTGGGGAACTTTTCAGCGATTACCTTCTCAAAGACACTTTCTAACCCTTTTTCTCTCTCTTCTCCTGGTACCCCTATAATGTGAATATTGCTCCGTTTGGATTGGTCACACAGTTCTCTCAATATTCTTTCATTCTTAGAGATCCTTGCTTCTCTCTGTGCCTCAGCGTCTTTGTATTCCTCTTCTATAGTTTCTGTTTCATTTATCGTCTCCTCCACCTTATCTAATCTGCTTTTAATACCCTGCATTGTGCTCTTCAATGATTGCATCTCCGACTGGAATTCATTCCTGAGTTCTTGAATATCTTTCCGTACCTCCCTGAGCATGTTAATGGTTTTTATTTTGAACTCCCTTTCACGAAGATTCATGAAGTCGATATCATTTTATCTTTCTCAGGAGTTGTATTAATAATTTTACTCTGAACCAGGTTCCTTTGGCGTTTCATATTTGTGTACGGCGCCCTCTAGTGCCCACAAGCTCTACTTTCTGGAGCTGCTCAGCCCTGAAGCAATGTCAGGGATCGCAGGGGAGTGTTATTGGTGCCTGGGGGGAGGAAAGAGCTGTTTCCTGCTTCCCAGCTGCTATGCCTGAGTCCACTGCCTGAACCAGTAGGCCGAGTACACAGGTATAAGCCTCTATGCTTTGCATTTGTAGTTGCTGTAGACAGATCTTCCCTCTGGCTGGCCTAACATCAGGGTAGGGGTTGCCGGTTTGCAAGCCAGGTGGGGCTGGCCAGGAGAAAGGTACAGTAGGCTGCATATCACAGAGGGCATCCTTGCAGCTGTATAGGCGGCCAGGAAGCTGGAGCACCTGAAGAATGTGAAAGCTCCCAACCTGCTGGGCAGAGTGCACCTGGACAATTTTGTCTACGTGTCCTCTCTCCTGAGCAGTAAGCTCTGTGCAATCCTTGTCCCTTTAGCAGCCCTCTTGCTAAGGGGCTTCCTTGTTAGGAAGTCTCTCAGACTGCCCACCTTTCTTTTGTCTCAGAGCAGCTGGATATGGATCCCTGCTTTCCACAAGCAGTTGGAATCTCAGTCTCTCCAGGAATTCTGCCTGTCTTAGCTTTCCAACCCCCTAATTACGAGAGTATCATGCAAGCACATGAAATGTAGGTTTGTGCTCCCAGAGCAGATCTCCGGAGTTAAATATTCAGCAGTCCCAGGCCTCCACTCCCTCCCTGCTCCTGTTTCTCTTCCTCCCGCTGGTGAGCTGGGGTGGGGGAAGGGCTTGGGTCCCCACTGGGCCATGCTTTGGTACGTTACCCTGTTCCGTGAGGTCTGCTCCTTTCTCCAGGTGTAAGCAGTCTGGTATAGTCCTCTTTATTGTTGCTCTTTCAGGAGTAGTTGTATTAATTATATTTTCATATTATATGCAGTTTTAGGAGGAAGCCTCTGTCTCACCTCTCATGCCGCCATCTTTAATCCAGGACCTGGGTCTTCCTTACGCCACTTCAGGTCACCACCTGGGCACTGCAGAGTCAACCACCATTTCCTGAGCAGCAATCCTGCACATGCCGTGTATCCAAATCCTTGTGCCCGTTACTGCATCCTGTCCTCACCACCATGCTCATAAGGTGACTTTCCCTGTCCCCAAGTCCCTGTCTGTCTGACGCCTCTTCTTTGGGATGTATGGAGCTGATAGTATGGAGCTCCTGAGAACGGAGCTCACAGACTCATTCATGAAATGATACAGTGGATTAGGGGAAAATACACTGGCTCAGAGGCAGCCATGGCCAAGTGCTGGGAGTGACAGAGGTAGGGCTGCAGCCCAGGGCCTTTCTCTCACCACAGTGGGTGATCTAGAGATCTTCCCACTTGGCCTTCCGAATCCAGCTCAAGGGTCTCTTCCCCACAGCAGCTCTTCTCAAACCGCCAAGGAGCAGTGATTTCCCTCCTGAGGGTCCCCTCTGAATCTCCTGTGGCCCTCTGCTGAGCATTCTACCCCTCTACCTTCCTCCCTCTTTTGGAGCTTCTGCAGCCTGCCCTTCTATACCCCCAAATTGAGAGCCCCCAGAGCAGAGCTGGGGCTGAAACAGCTCAGCAACCCCAGGCCCAGCCTGCAGCCACGCCCATCTTCAAAGGGGCAGTGAGCAATCACACAGCCGCTGGGCAGCTCCTGAGAACAGCAGTCAACTCCTAGTCTAGGCTCCTGATAGAGGCTTCAAGGAGGAAGAAGAGAAGGAGGTGTCAGGAGAGCTCAGGCTGCAATACAAACAGATTCCACAGGCCAAGTAATGGGTAGTATGGATGTTTTTGACAAAGAGGACAGTGTGAGCAAAGGTGTGCAGGGCAGAGGTGACCGTGGCCGGATCCCTTTGAGAGCATTCAGGGGCTCCTAATTGCTTCTCTCATACCCCAAATCCTGATCGAGTCCCTGGACTCCTTTTAAAAACACACCGTTCTGGTTTTCTCAGGCTAATCCCTGCTGAGGTGTGAATGGCTGATAATGGTTTAAGGTGTGAGCTGTTAAAGGGGGAACCTCTGGCCAGGCCAGTCTTAGCCTGGCAGGGCTATGCTGAGAGCCTGGGGGGAGGGCAGGGGCTGCCTCCTGATGCACGGGATGGGGGTCTGAGTGAACAGGGGACCCAGAGAGGAGGGGCCCAGCACCCAGGCTGAGCTGCAGCAGGAAGAATCCTGACTGAGGGCAGCCAGGCTGCCTCTGTCTGTCTCCTGCACTCGTCTTTCGGCCTGGGTCTGTCCTTTCCCTCTCCCTGCTCCTCCCCCTTCAGCAGCCCCCAACAGGGAGAAAAAGCCCGGAAGAAAATTGAGGTCATGTTCTTTGTCATGTATAATTCTTTATTTTCCTCTTGCTCTTGGTTCTGGCAAAGTGTTGCTGGGCCTCCATGGTGCGTGGGGTGGGGAGGGGTGGTGTGTGTGTGTATGTGTGTGTGTGTGTGTGTGTGTGTTGGGGAGGGGTGGTGTGTGTGTGTGTGTGTGTGTGTGTGTCTGAAAGCAGGCACCCGTGCGTGTGGCCTGTAAGTGTGTGTGCCTGCTGCCCATCCTCCTGCAACCACCTCCCTCCCTGGCCCAGCGCCACCAGCCCCATCTCTCAGCTGCACTTGGAAACTCAGTCCTCTCCAGAGGTGCTCCCCTGGCCTCTCAGCTGAGTCCGGGCTGGAGGGTGCTGACTGGACACAGTGTGGCTCCCTGTTTGCCACGGCAGCCAGCAAGCACTGCTGGCTACCAGAGCTGCCCTGTGTGCCCTGGGCAGGCACCCGTCCTCCGCCTCTGCAGGAGGGATGCCCTGCCTACCCCACGACCCACCCCACCAGAGCGTACCTAATCTCAGGAGCTGCCAGTTTTCCGGCCAGCCTACAGCCCCAGACCATTTGTGGGATAAATTATGAATTTTAATTGTCAAAGCATCTTAGTGTTTAAAGGCTTCTATATATAGTCTCTGCCCTCCAGGAGTGGCCAGATTGGTGGGAAGGAGCAGGGGTGGGGCAAAGCCTAGACGAAGCCACTTCTGGGTAAGCAATGGGCACTGGACTCACAGGTCCCAGGCCTGGGCTCCAGTCAGTGCACCCCTGCCTGGCTGTGTGGCCCTGGATGAGTCCTGGACCACTCTGGACCCTGTCTGCCCCTTCAGGATTGTTCTGAGGTGAGAGGCCAGCTGGGAAGCTAAGAGCCATACTAGGAGAGGTGAGACGGAGATGCCGGTTCTGGGAAGCCTCCTGGCCGTCTGTGCTGCACGTGCCTGAGCAGACAGACCCCTACTTGGGGCTATCCCAGAATTGAGGAGGGGTATGCAAGCACGCATGTGGTGACCTGAAGTGGTGTAAGGAAGACCCAGGTCCTGCACCCCCACACTCCCTCCCCATCTCTCTCTAGGTCTGAGCTGCCAGCCCAGGCTCTCAAGGGCAGGAAGGTGCCCCTGAAGGGCTCTGGCCCCATCCCCCAGTGAGGTGAGTAGCCCCTTGGGAGGTGCCTGGCGGACGTGCCTTCCTCCACTCCACCCATCCCCTCAGCCCCTCACACCTTCCTGGGGAACCCCTGGGGCCCTCTCCCAGCTGCCTCAGTTCTCAGGGCTCCCTGATCTTGGGAACAGTTCAAATTGGCCCACCTCAGGCTTTGGACCAGGAAACAGCCAATCCCCATCTGGGAGGGCCACAATCCTTGGATTTTGAAGAGGGAGGAGGTCTCAGCTTCAGAGACCCAAGGGAGGGAGGGAGGAGCCGAGGGGAGTGGCCAGACCTAATAAATACAATGAAAAGGATTACTAGAAGAGCCCTCCTAGAGGGCCTTTGGTGTGCCAGGCATTATCCAGGCACGTTACATTGCTTAATCCCTCCACAACCTGTTGAGGTAGGTCCTGTTATTATCCCCATTTTGCAGATGGAAAAAACAGAAGCACAAGACATTGTCTAACTTGCTCAAGGTCACAAAGAGGTTCTGTAAGTTGCTCAAGGTCACATGAGCTAGCATGATATGAACTCAAACATGAACTTGTTTAATTTTTACAATTGTGCCATCAGGTTGGTATTATTATCCCCATTTTACAGATTAGAGAACTGGGGCTCAGAGAGGTGATGCAGCTTGTCTTGAGTCACACAGGAAGAGCTGGGATTAGGCAAGAAGCAGTTAGACCCAAGTGGCAAGTGGCTTTACATCTTGGGGCCCTGAACCGTTCATTCAGAAAAGGGCGTGGTAGACTCCCCAGCGCCCTCACAGAGCTGGGAGCAGAGCTCAAGGAGAAGGATGGGAAGGGTGACTTATATTGAGCACACACACTACCTGCTTTGCAGAATGACCCCACCCACCCTTACCACATGCCCGGGAGGGAGACACCATTAACCCTACTTTATTGATGCGAAATCTGAGGCTCTTAGCCATTGGGTCTCCTGCCCAAGGTCAATGAGCTTGTCTGACTCCACAGGCATAATAACCCTAGAGACCATCAATCACACTGTGGAGAAACTGAGGCTCAAGAGCAACAGGGATGTGTCCAGGGCCACACCTCACCTCAGGCTGGAGCCTAGGAAGAGTGGACTCCTGCCACAGCCACTTCCTATCCCCAGCGCCACGCCAGAGCAACACTGAGGGCCCAGGTCAGGGACAGGTAAAGGTCTGAGTTATTTCTGTTTCAAAAAGAAGAAAAGATTTAAAAACAACCTCCAATACATCAAAAACCAAGGTCCAGTTAATTTTTTATAATATGGACAGGCAAACTATTCATAAAAACACTTAGCCTTCTCCCACTGCTGACCATTCAAAGCCCTCTCTGCCCAAGCGAATCTTGGCCAACCCCTTGCCAAAGCCCATTTTTCCAATCTGGCATACTGAGCTCAGTATCAAGAGGTGACGAGCCTCTCTGGTCAGGGACAGTCTGCCATCACCCAGCTGCCCATTCCTGAGAAGCCCAGGTTTGGTGGGGAAAAGGGGGGTTCTGGCATCTCTGCAAATCTCTAAGGGGAGTCCCAAGGCAGAGGGTGCAGAGAGTCCAGTGCAGGCCAAGACCCATGGGCAGAGGCATCAGGGAAGCCCATTCAGCTCAGTGTGAGGCGTCAAATGAAAGATCAGATGCTCCAAGATGTAAGATATGTCCTGGTAGATAGTGAGTGAGCAGCCTGTCACAAGAGGGATGTAAGCAGAGACGATGGATCAGGGACACTGCAGGGAGACCCCTCTGCTGGAATTCCCACCTCAGCAGCCCCTCGTAGCTCCAATACAGCCCCATCTTGCACCCAAGCAGAGGTACTTGAGATGGCCGGCCCCCCAAATGCACGTGCAGCCCTGCACTGGGCAGGCAGAGGGAGCGTGATGGCCGAACCCCCACAGCCTCCTGGAGCCCAGAGCAGGTTCTCTGCAGAGGGAAGCAGAGGAGGTGGCAGAGAGAGATTAATTTCCCAAAATGGGAAAAAACAGAAAAACACACACACACACACACCCTAATAACATGTAATAAGAGGTTGGAGACAAGGAACAATGCCCTGGTAATGTCACCCTGGCGGCAATCAATTTGGGTGTCACATAAAATAGGCATAATTATACCGCCAGCCCCGTGGTTCGTTTCTAACCAGCTCCAGGGGCCCAGGTCCCAGTGGGAAAGGCAGAGTGGAATCAATAGTTGGTGCCCTGGCTGGCAAAGGGCGGCGCTCCAAATTACCTTTCAGGCACCAGACCTCTTAGCCTTGTGCGTAGGCAGGGGACTTAAGGGCCTTGCGGATGCCCTAGAGCCATCTTGCTTGGCCATCCCTCACTCACTCAATGGGAAAAAACCATCAGGGAGGACTCCCCAAAGAGGTGGGAATGAAGGATGAACAAACCTACATTTGTTCCACCCAGTGCTCATTCCCTGGGTCACCAAAGTCTTCTAAGCACTCACCAATGTCAAACCCCCATCCAGGTGCCAGGGTGTAGCGATGGGGCCTTCAGGGGGCTGTGCATTACTAAAATAATGAAACATGGGGCTCCCTCCACATCCTAAGGTGAGGCCACCCCTGCCCAGCCTAGGAGTAAACACAGAACCACTGAGATGCCTGTGTCTCTAAATGTACAGGGACATAAATTCCCCTCGCTCCTTCTTCCCCACCTCACTGGGGAACGCCCCTGTCTGCTCTCACCCATCCCCGAGGGCACAACTTGTACAGAGAGCAACCCCACAACTGGGGAAACTGAGGTACAAAGGGGAAGATGGCTTAGTGAGCTTCCATGACACACTAGGTGTTGCCCCTCTCGGCTCGCAATTCCTATACTAGAAACCTTGAATTCCAGAAAGACAAATCAAGGCCATAATTCAATCAGTAGCAATCAAGATGTCTCACCACACCAAGGGTCGGCGAGGATGGGGAACAATGGGGACACTCATCTCCTGCCAGGGGGAAGCATAAACGGACCAATCTATTTGGAAAACATTTCTGCACTTCTTCTAGTAAGGCTGAACATGAACATGCCTTATGGCCCAGCAATTCCACTCCGAGCTGTGCCCCAGAGACACACGTCACCTCAGACGATGGAATGAGAAGGCTCACAGCAGCATTGTTTATAAGAGCAAGAAGGGAAATAATCCACATGCCCATCAATAGAAGAATGATAAATTCACTGTGTTGTGTTCAAACGACAGAAAAGCATGCATCAGTGAAGATGAACAAACTGCTTCTACTATCATTTACAACAACATAGATGAAATTTATGAATATAACATTGAAGGAAAAAAGCAAATTCCAGAGGACTACATAGAGTTTCATGTTCTTTTTACAAAGTTCAAAAATAACAAACTGAGTGATTTCTACATATTAAAATACATGATTTTAAAAAGGCAACAGAATGCTAAATAGATAATTTAGGGTAGTGGCTGCCTCAGAGAAAGAGGCCAAAGGATAAGATAAGGAGAAGCACATGGGAAGATGTACATCGTTATTAAAGTACTAGTGGTCAGGTTGGAAGTTTTCATTATATTATTATTATTATTAATACTATATACATTGATTATTTACAGGCCATGCCCGGACCAGTAGCCAGAGCCCAGAGGTCAGGAGGAAGGCATTCTAGATGGAGCCCTGTGCTTGTAAGGTGGGCACTCTGGGCAAGCATTCCACCTCTCTGGCTCTCAGTTTTCTCAGCTATAAAAATCAAATCTCTGTACCACCCACAGGATAAGCCTGAGCACATCACAGATATAAACTGTGAGTAGCTAGCATTTCTTCAGAGCTACTGTGTACCAGGCACTGTTCTAAGTACTTTGCGTAAATTAACATACTTAATCCTCATGACAACCCAAGAGGTAAATACTGCTTTTACCCTCACTTTCTAGATAAGGATATTGAGGCCCAGAACAATTAAATAACTAACCCAAAGACATAAGGCTAGGCAGTAACAGACCTGATATTTGAACCCAGGCCTCTGGCTCCAGGATCTTTGATACTCAACAAATTCACTATGAAGTGACATGGAAGAAACTGAACTCACGTGAGAAGGAAGGAGATTATTGTCAGCACAGCTCTATGAGGCTCATAGCACCTGAGGATATTCATTCATTCATTCAATGCATAAAAAAGGTCAGCATCAAGAATGCCTCAACTCCACCTGGAAATTAACTTGCCTTCCCAGGACTCTTTCTATGAAGAACCATCCTTGATGCTAGAATCCTTTGCTTCCCATGTCTCTGCAAAGTCTGCTACCACCTCAGGATCCATTCAGGCTCTCTCTCTTCTTGGAGGACTCCTGACTACCTGAGACCTGAGCCCCCAGGAACAAATCTCATCCTTCTCTGAGTTGTCTGTGTGTGCGCCTGAGTACCCTGTCTCGTCTCTCCCAATTCCTGCCTGGGGCATCCTTGACATCACCATCCGTACAGGATGAGGACACCGTGTCCGTTTCAGATAGTCCCTGCCACCTGCCAACAGCTGCTCCCTGGTGCTTCCCACTGTCTTCCCTACCCCAGGGGTCAGGCAGGTGGGCCCAGGGTACGGGTACAGGATTGCCACGGTGTTCAAGGCAAATCATGGGAGCCATGAGAGGGCCTAGCCCAGAGCTGAGCAGGCAGCTCAGCGAGAATGTGTAGAATAAGCACATGAATGAACGGGCTGGTACAGTATCAGGTGCAGACCAGCATGGTTCTGTGCTTGGGTGTCTGGAGGAGGATCAGGGCTTGGAGCAGTCAGGGAGGCTTCCTAAAGAAGAGGCCTCTGGGTAGGGATGCTGGATCAAACCAGCTGATGAGGGGCTATGTAGAAGGACTGCTAGGAACAGAAGGGAGAGCCTCCCCTCCCTGGCCCTTCCCTAGGCCTCTAAGATCCACTTTCTCAACCCTCCATCTGACACACAACCTCATGCCTCCATGTGACCATACACAAATCACTGTACTGCTTCACTTCTCAACCAGAGTGCATCCCCAGCCCCAACCTTGATCCTCCAGCCATTTGTTTCAGTAGGTACCTGGAGAGCAGAACCATTTGAGCCACCATTGGGCATCACTGTCTGGCTTTATGACCAACAACGACCCACCCAACAACTACTGCAAGGGGAAGAATGGTATCTCTACCTCCCTCCAGTCACACAGGGGCCCTCAGCCCACAAGCCAGGACACCTGGGCTTGCAGCACACACCCATCCCCCAAAACTTCCCCTTGGATTCGGGACCCACTCCAACTACAGGCACTGGGAGCACAGCAGGCTTGAACAGCCCTACCCAAGGCCCCTCTCATACTTACATTGGCAGGGGGTGGGGGAAGGGGCAGAGACAAGAACACCACACAGGGTCTGCCCCAGCCTTCCAGGAGGGGCAGCTGGGTGCTACCAGTAGCCCCTTTCTGGGCTTCTGAGTTCTTGGCCTCTCCCCTCTACCACCCTCCCCTCCTTCTCCTGCCTCAGGTGATGGGGAGAAAGCAGGAAGGCCAGGCAAGCTGTCCCAGGTGCTGCCATCTTCCCATAGGTGTGAGGACTCTGAGCCCCTCCTGGCCCACACAAAGACAAAGGGTCTGGGAGCAGCTGACTCTCTCCTCTCTCACCGGCATTCCTCACTCCATGTGGGGAAGCCCCAGGCTCTCTGCTGCCTGGGCGCCCCGGCTCACTGCTCCTTGGGCATGGGAGGCACCAGTGCTGGAGCTGTTGGCATGACCAACAAGGCTGAGACCAGTGCCACGGACCAGGCTGAGCTACACGCCCTCCGGCTGCCTGAGACAAGCAGAGGATGACTGATGGAGAGCTGGGCTGGCAGGGAAGGGGCTTGCCCAAATGGCACTGCCCCCAGCCTCAGGGCCTCCTACACTCCCACCCCACCAGGGCAGGGCTGTTTCCCAAATGCCCCTTCTCCCTGACCAGGACCCCAGGACCTCTGAGAACAAAGAAGAGATGCCATCTGCACAGCCAGGGCTGGATGGGGCTGGGCTGGGACCCAGCGCACAAACCAGGGGGGAACTGCCCATTGGGTCTGGCCCCACCCCTCCTCAAAGTGGGAGCCGCCTGGAAGGACACATCTTGGTGGTGCGGTGGGGGGTGCTTTGGCCACCTCACAGATGGCTGGGGATGCAGAGCAAGACACTCCCTCCTCACCTCCCTCTTCTCAGCTGGTTCCCACCTCCCACTGGCTCTGCCTTAGAATGAAAAGTGGGGCAAGAGGTGGTGAGAAGGCCTGGCTGAAGACAGACAAAGGGAGGCCCCAAAGGTCCCTGGGTCCTGCACAGCCCCAGCTCCCTCTTCTACACTCTCCATACTCCCCATTTCTCCCTCAACTAGGCAGGAGCCCAAAAGGGGGCTGCTCCTTGTCAGGGGAGGGAGATGGCGCTCAGGTTGAAACCTGTAGAGAAACCTGGTCTCTGACCTGCATCCCTGGCTTGGGATGGTCTAGCGACAGCTGGGGTATCTGGGGTCTACAGGGAGAGGCAGCCACCCAGAGAAGAGCAGGGGACAGACTGGGAGGCGGGCGGAGGACGAACAGGACTGGGACGCCGCTGGGGCCCCTGCACAGCTCAGGCGTCCCAGCGAGCCAATCTGGAAATTGTTAGGGTGGGAGGAACGGGAAAAGATCCTTCATTTCTGAGGGCTGGGGATGGGGGGCCGGGCCAGATCTGTGACTCAAAGCGGGGAGTCTGGCTGGCGCAGGGATGCCCCGCAGCCCCAGGAGGACGCAGCCCGGGCCGACGGGCGACCCCCAGGGACGCTCCCCGCGGGGCTGCCTACTCCGGGCTGGGCCGCGGCCGCTGGGCTCACCTGCATCTCGGGCGCGCCGTCCGTCCGCTCGGTTCGGTCACCAATCGCATGTCTTCCCCGCGGGGCCCCAGCCCCTGCCCGGCCCCAGCCCCTGCCCAGCCCCCGACTCCGTCTCCTCCTCCACGTCCGACACCTCCGCCCGGCAGTCGGCGCGCCCTCGCGGGGCCGGCCGGCCGTCTGTCTGCCCAGGGCGGGCGGGAGGCAAGCCAGAGCCGGAGCCCGAGCCGACGCAAGGGGGGCCCGGGCGTGGGTTGGCAGGAGGCCGCGGACCCGGCGGGCGGAGGGGCGGGCTCGTTCAGGACGCGTGACGAGGGCTCCGAGAGCCCGGTTCTCTGCCCCAGGCCGGCCTGAAGCCGCCGGCGCCGCCGCCGCTGCCGCAGGGCCCGGAGTCGACGCCAGGCGCGCTCCTCGGCGGGGCCAGGGCCAGGGCTGAGGCCGGCGGGCAGCGGCCGCACATGCTGCTCGGAGCCCCGCTCAGGACGGCGGCCGGAGCGACGCGGGTGGAGACTCCGCGCGCTCCCGGGCCGCGGCCGGGACCTGCCGCCGCCGCCTGGGCTGTGGCCGGCCGCCCGCTTCGGCTCCCGCACCCGCCCGGGCTCCGCGCTCTGCCGCGGCGCGGGGAGGGAGCGCCAGGAGCGACGGGCGAGCCGGGGCGGGAGGAGGGGCCGGGGGAGGGGGCGAGCGTGCGAGCGGCGGGAGCCGGGCGGGAGGGGGGGGGGCGAAGGCGCGGCCACCAAACCGAGGGAGGGGGGAGGGGAGGGGGAGGGGCGGCGGGGGTTCGTCTTCTTTTCGTGAAAGGGGTGGAGTGCGGGGAGCGCCCCAACCTTGGCGCTGCCCTAATGGGGTAGTGAAGCCGGCAAGGAAGCGCGCCGGCGAGGGTGCGCGAGCACACGGCCGCGCCCCTCCGCGTCCAGGGCTCCGGATGAGTCCCGGGCCAGCCCGACCCCGGGGAGGCCGGCCTGCGTTCCTCCCTGAGTGTGTGCGCGCACCCTCTGGGGTGGCCACATGCCTCGGCACGTGAGAGCGGGAGTGTATTCTCACGTATAACCGGGGACATCGCATACTGCCGTGTGGATGGACAAACGCACGGAGCAAGCAAGGCTCCCGACCTGGCCAGGGTTGTTTGGAGGACGGCGTGAGAAGGACCAGGCCGGGAGCCTCAGTCCTGTGCCTCGAGCCCTCTTCTCGGAAATGTCCGCAAACCCCTGTAAGGCCCTCATACCGGCAGCCTTGGGGCCAGGCAGGTAAAGAGGGAAGCTCCGGGGAACCGCTAGGAAGGTATGCCAGCTCCGAGGCTTTACCCCTAGCGAGGTCTTGCCCCTCCCTTTGCAGTCCGGGTCCCCGCCCAGCTTGGCTTCATGTCCTGCAGAGGGCAGCAGGCCGCTCGGGCCACTGGCACTGTACGCAGCGGCCAGCAGAGGGCAGCGCAGAGACTCAGTATGGGCTTGGCTGTCCCTCACCCTGCCACCCAGCAGTCCAAGGGATTCTGGGCTTGGGCCACATACTCAGATGGGTCCAGGGAATAGGACTTCTCCGCAGAGATCCAGATCCTCCTTGACCAGCTGATGCAGTGACTCGGCTGGGGGGTCTTGGCAAAGTCTGCAGAGTGGGCTACAACCCTTGGGAATCTCACCTTGTACTGTACATACAACCCCTTCCATCTCCTTGAAGCCAAATGCCCTTCAACACAAAGCTGGTTTGATTAGAATACCTATCAGTGCAGCAGGCACATTCACCCCTTCTCCACTGCTGAGTGCATCCCATTAGCACATTAGTGTTCCTGATAACTTGAGCCCACAAGGGTAGGGGTCCTGGCAGGCAGAGAAGGAAGCTGAGGCTGGGTTCGAGGAGGAGAGGGGCAGGAGGAGATTGCCCAAGGCCTCTCACCAACTCTAGGATCCTGCTCCCAGTGCTCTGCCCCCTATGGAGCCTGCCTGACATTCACTGTAGATACCTGGGGGCATGGCAGGCCACCAGTCACCCCCCCACCCCCAGCACCATCTTGCTTCTCCATCATTCAGCCTCACACACACAACCCAAGAGTTGCACAGACCTGCTGTTTCAGCTAAATAGATTCTGGATACTTCTGTCTAACTGCTCTGTCACAGCTCTGGACAGCCCTGGCTAGAGATCCATTTCCTGTCTTCTACGTCTACATCCATCCTCGTCCTAGGCCTAGCTGGAGTCCCCTCCTATTAGGTGTGGATGCTGGACTGTGTACTCTACAGACACCCTCCAACATCCTCTGAGGCACTGTTGTTTCCCATGTGACAGAAGTAACCCCAGGCTCGGAGAGGTTACATGACTCACCCATGGACACACAGCTATTAAAGGCTGGAAAGGGAATTTGAATCGCCTTGGATTGGCAGAAGGACTTACCGGTGGGAGGGGAAGAAGGGAGGCCGCACAGGAGTTTCCCTCCCTTCAGGAGCCCAGCGCAGGCGGCTCCCTGGCCCCTTAACTCTGTGCTGCCTGTACCCCCTTTCCCAGGCTTCCCAGCCCCCCAACTCTGGCTGTTTGTGAGTTTCCCTTGAGCTCCCGCCCTCCCTTGCTGCCTCCTCCCACAAGCCCGACAGGAATAGATGCTCGCTCGCTCCTGCGTAAAGGATCCGCCAGGCGCCCCGGCGAGCGCGCAGACCCGCTGGGGGGCGGGGGCGGGGGTGGGGGCTATTCCTGGTGAGGCGACTGACGCAGGCAAGGCGCGGCCACCGCAGATCTCCACCCCCGACTCACCTGTTCCCTGCCTCAGTCACCTAGAAGAAGATACGGGGAGAGACCATCGCTCCCACCCTCCAACCATCCTGGGGTGAGGTCTTCTGGGGCCCAGTCATCCGTCTGCACCTTGGAAGCTGCACGGATAACCAAAGAGCTGTGTCTGGGAGGAACTGCTGCTCCCTTATAAACAGTAACCAAGCCCTTTCCTCTTCCCTGTTTCTCCAAAAGAAATGACCCCACCCAGCACTCCCCAGGGAGTGGGAGGTTTTGGGAGAAGAACTTGGAGAAAAGACCTTCTTGAGGGTCCAGCTTAGGCCTAGTAAAGTGCAGAGACACCATAAAAATAGGGGGCCTGTCCCTGGGTCCTCACCCAGTCCAACATCTCTCCAGTCCTGTCTGGTTGGGTGGTCCACAGCAGATTCCCCTCAGGAACCCCAGGGCTATGGAGAATGTGACCATCAGAGTGGTCCAGTCCAAACCCCCCTGGCTCAGCCACGGGATGACACCCCGGAGCTACAGCTGAAGAACGTCCACCCACACCTCCAGGCCTCTGTCCCTGCGGGTCCACCTGCCCCGCATGCCCTCGCCCTGGTTTCTACTTGTGCTTCAAAACCAGACTGAGGCCCTTCTCTTCCACTCCTATCTCCCCTCCCCAGACTGAAACAGTCTTAGAGGCAAGGCCCCAGTCCCCTCCTTCTCTGTCCTCAGACCAGGAGCTCCCAAGAGTAGTTCTGAGCCTGTGTATCTCATGGAAGGACCCCGGCAGATCCCGGCTTCAGGCAGGGAGAAGGGGCTAGCCTGCGGCGGAAAACCTGGAATGGGTTTGCCAGGGGGCTCTGGAAGAGGGGACAGGGCCTTACTAACATTTACTTAGCCCCTACTGTAATTTAGGCTCTGAACTTCTCCCTTCAAGATTGGTATTGCTACCCCTATTGTATGGATGAAAGAAAAAACTGAGGCTCTGGGAGGGCTGGTATCTTGCTCGAGTTCACTGTTTGTGAGAGGTAGAGCTGGGCGGTGATGCCCAGTGTGTGTTTGATGTGAGAGTCCAAGCTCGGCCCTTCCCCACTCTGGAAGGCTGAGGAATCAGGAGGAGGGGTTGGGTCCCCCTGGGCACAGGAAGGATCGAGCAGCACACACAGTAGGCCTGCGTGCCTACTCTGTGCTGGTCCTGCCCACTTGCATCCCAGCAGCTCATGGGGTTTTACAATAATGATCATTTCTGAAGCCACTTGAAAATAATGACAGCTCTAAAATGGCTGGGACAGTGAGGTCATTGCTGAGACCTCTAATTAACAACAAAAACAGAGACCAGGATCTAGGGAGGTGGGTTGGGGCTGTGCGAGTGCCACTGGGCATGGAGCAGAGTTGAGGGAATGGGCGGCAGCCAGCAGCCAGCTGGAGGTCCCTATGGAGCATGTGTACCCCATGTCCCACTTAATGCCACAAATTTGGTTCTGAGCACTCTTATTAACTTACTGTGTGACCTTGCGGGGTTGGTGGGGGTGAGGGGTTATCTCTAAGCTCAGAGCTCTGTGGCCTTTCCTAGAGAGGGGGGAGAGTGGGATGAGGCTTCAAGTGGGGGCTCCTTGAAGGACCTTGCATCTCCAGAAGATGAAGCCCAGAAGCTGGGGGCCCTGCAGCCTCCAGTAGCCATAGCAGAAGCCCTGCATTCTCCCACAGCCCTCACAGCCCTCTATGCTAGGGTTGCTGGGCTGCTGGTACAATTAAGTCCTAGAGACGCAGACTGGAGTGAAGTGGATCAGGAAATGGCAGAAAATCCATAGGTCAGAGCTTCGTGCCGGAGTTGCAGTGCAGGAGGGCGAGGGATGGGGTACCTGAGGGGGTGGTAGGGACGCCCCCTCTAGGAGGTGGGCCTGGAGCTGTGGCCAGAGTTAGGCCTTCTTGCCCCTTCGTAAGCCCCTCCCTAAGAGCCAGAAGGGACACAGGGATACCAGGGTCACACCTAGGCATGTTACAGAGGGTCAGGCCAAGGTACCTACAAGGGAAGAGACTTAATTGAGGTCACTTGAGTGAACCAGGTACACCCCAACACTTGTCTTTCATGTCCTAGTACAGGGAAAGCTGGCATGGGGCAGCTGGCATGGGGAGACACTGGTGCTCGGCTGAAGGGGACTTCTTTGCCCAGTGGCTGCCCCAGCTGGATATGGAGATGTGCTGGTCAACATGGACAGATACCCATAGTGGGTACTGGCTGAGGCCAAGACTCCAAAGGCAGGGGTGTGGAAAGCTCACCCTCACATCCAGGGGGCCTCCGCTTCCCTGGCAGCCCCCACTGTAGGCATGTCTTGTCACTGACCACTTTCAGACCCTGCCTGGACCCACTTCCTCTGATCCTTTCCCCCGCTCCCCTTCCAATTCAGGGCCCTAGGGGGCCCCTCCTTCCAGAAGCCTCCTCTAAGCACCTCAGCCTCCTGCTCTGAGCTGGCCTTTGTGTCCTTGGGCACCTTTCTGAGCCTCCGTTTCCTCCTCTGGAAGATGGAGTATCAGTAGAACCCACTTCACAGGGTCGGTGTGAAGGTCTCATGACTTAATGTATATCCAGTACTTGGCTCCCAGTCGGTGCTGGACAAATGTCTGTGTTTTTATGGTTATTATACTTACTGCTATGGTTGTTCTTCACACTGTGCCCCCCCCAGCCCTTTCTCTGTAAAGACACCATCTGCCTGAAGGGACCTGTCAGCATTCCCACTAGGAGAGGCCGGGCTGCAGTGTTTTGTCCTCTGAGAGTCAGAAAGCCCCTGAAGGCAGGGATTGATCTTGGGTCTCCTCCAGTTTCTGCAGAGAGCCCAGAGCCCTGATTCCAGAGGATCTGATGTGTGCAAATTAAATTCAACTGAAATCCATGAATCGGGAAGAACCCCTGGGGTCCTCTGGAGAAAGAGGCCAGGGCATGGAGGGCAGGGCTACTACTGAAACCTCAACTCTCACTTTCCCCCACCTCGGGGCCTCGGTCACCCACAACTCCACTGGAAATATCCCAGCATCGGTGACATTCACTTAGCTAGCAGCAGCCTTTACTACTTGGAAATCACAGAGAAGCAGGCAGGCCACAAGGCTCCTGGAGGACCCAAGGCGGAAGAACAGCGGCGAGAGAAGGACCCTACAACTGGCCCCTGCTTAGCCTGGCCACCCAGCACGATTGCTGCATCTGCAGCGGCTGAGAAGCAGGGATTCTGTCCGGGGGCCGGTCAGTGAAAGGGCTCATCAGCCCTGCCCACCCCGAGGTCCTCCCAGGGGAATATCTCACGGGCCTGACCCTGCAGTTAGCACTCCTTAAGAACACAGGGAAGTGTGCACTCTATTAAAACACACACACACACACAGACACACACACATATGAGAATTGAAAGCAAAAACAAAAAAATCAAATATAAAAAGCAGTTTGTATAAGGGGACCACCCTCTGGCTCTTTGGGAATCTGGGCTCTAAGCTTGGCAGAGTGGCTTCTCCCAAGAGCCTGGGCTTGGCTGTCCCCATGGATCATGTCAAGGGGAACTTCAGCTAATATGTGCAAACAGGCAGCGCTATTAGCAAATCCATTTATTAAGCACTTGTCTGGAGTTCTGTTGTGCAGGAGACTTGTTTATTAACTTAAGTCAGAACCTATTATTAACTTAAGTCAAAGTCGGTGTGGCAGCTCAGAAGGTGTCTAGCCCCAGAGCCAAGCAGTCTTGAGTTCCAGTGTGGCTTTTTCTCTAAGTGCTGTGTGACCCCAGGAAAGTAACTTCACCTCTCTAAGCCTCAGTTGTCTTGTGATAGGCAGCCCCTGAGATGACTCCTAGGGGTCCCTGCTTTCTGGTATTCCCCACCTTATATAATCCCCCTCCTCGAGTGTGGGCTAGACTCACTGACTCACTTCTAACGAACAGAATATGGCAGAAGTGATGGGATATCACTTCTGAGATTAAGTTACAAAAAAAACTGGCTTTTATCTTGAGTACCCTCTCTCCATCATTTGATTGTTCACTATAACAAAGGCCAGCGGCCATGTTTTCTTGTTGAGAAAGAAGCCCACATGGAAGGGAACTGATGTCTCTAACCAACACCCACGAGGCCCTGAGACCTGCCAGTAGTCACACGAGCAAGCTTGGAAGCTGACCCTCCCCAAGTCGAGCCCTGAGATGACAGACGCTCTGGCTGACACCTTGATCGCCACCTTGTGAGAGACCTTAAGCCGGAGTTTCCCCAGGTGACCCGGATTTCTGACCTACAGAAACTGTGAGACAACAAACATTTGTTGTTTTAAGCCACAGGGTTTTGGGGAAACTTGTTGTGTAGCAATAGGTAACTAAAACGTGCTCCATCTGTAAACTGGGCATAAAAATTCCTTTCTCACCTGATGGCTGGGGACACTGAGATAGTGCGGGCGACGTGCTTGCTGATGACCAAGCGGAGGGGTGGCACAGCCACTCGGTGGCTTTCGAGTAATGTTGAAAAGATGCACTCTATGGCCCAACAATTCCCTCCTGGGTCTATCCCCTGAGGAAACATGTCCACAGCAGACGAGTACAGGCACATTCACGGGGGTATGGTTTGTGACAGTGAAGAATTGGAAGCACCCTAAATGCCCATCAGTGGGAGAAGGCATGAACAGAATGTGGTAAGGTCCCACGGAAGAATATTCTACAGCACTGAAAGGGGGTGAACTAGTGCTACACACATCAGCAGGGTGGTCTCACAAACACAATGTTGAGACAAAATCCCAAAGATATGTACAAGATGGTACCATGTATGTAAGGCTTAAAAACAAGCCCCAAACCCTATAAACTGTATATGATACCTACATATATAGGAATAGTATTAAAACATGCACAAGAATGACCAATACTGATTCCAGGGGAGTGTAACCTCTGGGGGGAGAGGGAAGGGAAGGGGTAGAGTTGGGCCTATTTCAGGCCGCACACTCTGGGTGTTCACCATGAGCGAGCACAGCGGTTCTAAGTGACTCACTTAATCGTCTCCATGGCCCCCTGGGGTCCATTCTATATTATCTCTTCTTATAGGGGAGGAAACTGAGGCACAAAGTCTCCAGGGAGAAATTCCCAGCCTTTTAAGTCCTGTGGGAGAACAGGGCTTGGTTCCTCACTAGGCCACCAGCTTTGGGAGGCCACATCACTTCCCTGGCTGTGGCCTATTCTTCTGTAGCATGGGAGAGACTCCCTCCCTCCTGCCTTCATAGGCATCGATAGAGATTAATCTGGAATATTTGCAGAGCCCCTCCATAAGCCAAGCCTGGAGCCAGCTATATACATAGGGGAGACTAAAAACAAGAGGTATGGACAAAAAAAAGGTGTGGATAAGACAATTCAATCAACACAATTCATTCAGGTCAGTTTAATTTTACATTGACTCAGTTTCATAGACAATGGTTGAGATTAAGGAAGAGCCTATGACATTCTTGGCCATGTATTAGGCGCTTTTAAAAATTATCTCACATAAGCCTCAACTACAGCCCAGGACAGCAGGAACCGTTATTATCCCCCATGCAGCCAATGAGGAAACAGGATCAAGGAGGTTGAGCAACTTCCCCAGGTCACGCACCTAATCTCTGTTTGGTGTTGGGGGCACAGATGGAGGACCCAGGCTCTGCTGCCCTCTGGGGCATCTCAGCCCAGACCAGGAGGATCTGGAGGTGCTTTAAGGAAAGGGAGACGAGTGTGGCTGGAGTAATCAGGACAGGGTTTCTGGAGAAGGACAGGGGTAGGCGCTTCCATGGGCTCACTGGTGGTGAGGGAGGGGCGTGCATCCATCCATCTACCCATTCATTCACTCAGCAGACATTTGCTACAGCTTTCTCTGTGCCCCAAAGAGCCTGTGGTCTAGTGTGCAAGACAACACTGTGTGACCAGGCTAAGGTGAGGGAAGCATTGGGGGTTATGCACACAAAGAGCAGATCCTGGAGAGTCAGAAGAGATAACCAGGAGATGGTGATGGCTGAGCCAAAATCCAAAGGGTATGTAGGAGTCAAGCAGCTTTACAGAAGGTGGGGGATGGTATCTGAGTAGAGAGAAGAGCAGGTGCAAAGGCCCAGCCCCGGGGTGGTGAGGAGAGACAGCTAGCCCTGAGGAAGGCCAGCCCTGGCCAAGGTGGTTCCAGCTCAGCTGCAGAGGGCTCGAGGGAGCTGTGTGTGTGCAGGGGGAGGGTGCCACCATCTCTGTCCCAGGTAATGTGTCTGCCTGCCTCGTTATCCAACGAGCTGGGTCCCCACACCGTTCAGCCCTGTTGGGCAGGCTGTGCCCCTCTCCACAGGGACCAAGAGCAGGGGAGTTGGAATCATAACAGTGCATGTAATTATGTGCAAAAATGAAGGAGAGCTCCTTAATAATTGATGGTGGGAGAGAGTAAATATCGGCAGAGGCACCCAGCTGCATCGCCCCATCCCATCTGGCTGGGACCCAGGGCACCCGCCTGGCCACTAATATGCCCATAAATTATTAAAGTTATAAAAAAGAAAGCAGGTGTCATGTCACACCCACAAACAGCTTGTTAGCTAAGACTAACGAAGGGGCGGCTGGCCTCTTGGCATTGTATGGGTTCCCCCCACACCCTCCCTGATTGCCAAGGGAGATGGATGAGGGGTGGGTATGGAGAGAGGCTGAGAGACTGGCTGGCCTCACTCCCCACCCGTCCATCATCCTGACCCTCTGTGGAGTCAGGTGGTACTAGAAGAGAGAGGAGGTCCACAGACACCAAGAACCAGAAATGGTCTATGAGGTCCCCATTGCTGTGGTTTGCAGGTGGAGGCTGGAAGAACCTGTCACAGAGGATGTTAGAGGGGTCTGAAGGACTCTGAGGTCCTGCCCAGCTGGATGTGCTGAGGCCAGACACACAGGGTGCAGAAGCCACTTGCTGGCCATGTGACCTTGGACAAGTCATCTATCTTCTCTGAGCTGCTTTCCATTCATGCTCCCTGGGAACAGTCATTCCTACTTTGGATTGTGGGGAAAGTCCTAGGAGCATTTGTATATGAGATTCCTGGTGCACAAGAGGTCCTCATGTGTACAGCATTCTCTCCACCTCCCTCATCCACCTCCATCTCAAAGAACCTCCTAATTAGATCAGACCCAGTGAGGCTTCCCTTTGCTAGGCTCTGTTTACCCTTTGTTAAGGCCTGAGTCCAGGACATTGGTGGGCAGGGGGAGACAGCTGAGGAGGGGGACGGTATCATCTGCAAGGCTTGGCTCGCCCCAGGCTCCACCACACACAGGGCATCCCCATCCCAGGGGAGAGAGGCAGGGCTCTGCAATCAGAGCTGTCAACAGAGAGGCCTCACGGAAGAGGTAGGAGGATGGCTGTAATGCTGGTAGTCTGGCTCCTCAGTGATGAAGAGCTTGGAACCCCTGCCTCTCAGTCTAAGGGTCTACAGTGGAGACAGCCTGATTCGAACACTTGGAGCACCTGGTGTGCTTAGCTATGCCAAGGGCCTCTCAAGACAAAGGAGGGCAGTCCAGGCCTCATAGGCACCCCTTTCTCCAACCTGACCCCAGAGAAGAAGCCAGGTCACTCACGACCTCCCCAAAGCCACAGGGAGCAAGGCTGGACCTGTCACCTGGGCTTTGGGCAGCAGACAAGCTCCTGTCCCCAGTCCTGGAAAACCCCCAGGACAGCATTCATTCTACAAACAGTTCCTTCTCCCAGAGGAAAGAATCCTAAAAGCTCTTATCAGCCAGGCTTTGGACTGGGCCTCTCCTCCAGGGGTCCTCGCTGTACTCCTTATCTTGTGCAGCCTTGGTCTGTCCCACTGCAGCCTGTTGATGCACAGAGAGGCACTGTAGCTGCCCACGGTCACACAGCAAGTAGGTGCCAAAGCCTGGAACCTGAGCCTCCCACCCCTCCCCATACCAGCTGGACTAGGAGCAGAGAGATGGGAGGGATTCTCACGCTCATGCTCGGTGCTCATCCTGTGCTCGGCTCCATGTCTGGCATCACGTGGTGACTGGCTGAGACGAGCACCCTGATAGTCACTGTGGTGCATCATTCCCAGGAGCTCTCTTCCTAAGAATTCCCAGTCCTTGACACCTGCCTGTCCATTACCTGTCAATAGGGTGGGGGCAGTGAGGGTGGGTGTCTTCAGCAACAGCCTGATGGCCTGATCAGAGAGGACTGGAGCATCTTCAAGGAATAGCTCTTGGGACTGGGTGCCCACTCTGGGCCCCAAGGATATCTCCCTTCCTTGAGAGGGGATCTCTTTTGCCCAGGATCACACAGGTCATATGTGGGGGAGCTCATACATGTCTGTCTGGTTTCAAAGTCTGCACCAAACTGAATGGGGGAAGTATGTAGAAGCTGCAGAAATATGGTCAACAGCTGCTACAAAGAACTGGGTAGGGGCACACTTTTGGGGGTGGGCTAGTCAGGCCACAGCTCTGGAATTCAGCATCGGCCCCTCGCCGATTCCTCAAGATTCTGTCCCTCTCTGTCTCCTTCTCTCTCTCTGTCTCCCTGGCTTACTTTCCTTCTCTCAGAGGGTCAGAGGGGAGGAAGGCAGGCCAGACCCTAGGCAGTTAGCAGGTGGGCCTGACCAGGCCCCCAGATGGTACCAGAAGTAGAGAAGGAATGGGGAACAGGAAGGCTGCCAAGGCTGGGCCAGGTGGGAGAGCAGGGCTGTCCAGGGGTTCACGGGGGAACCAGGCCCCTGGGGGTAGGGCTGGGGGCTGGGGCAACCCTCAAGGGTGAGAAGGGCTCTCTCTCCTCCCTTATCTAGGTCAGACCTTGATGAGAACTGCTGGAACCATCAGCAATAGTCAGACCACACCAAGGCGTGGACAGGCTCACAGGGAAGAAAGCCCAGGAGCCTCAGGTCCCCGAAGCTCCTGCAGGGCCTCTTCCGGCTACACGAGCCTGGCAGTCTTGGGTGTACCATCCTGCCATTCACAGCGCAGGGGTGAAGCTGGGAGGAACCGAAGGAACTCCACCCTAAGCACTGTGGGTCAGAATCTAGAGCCCAAGGAGCCACAGCCCTGGCCCAGAGGCAGCAAAACAAGGGAAAATCTCAGCTAGGGAAACAGGCATCCTTCCTGAGAGGCTGGCACAAACCCCAGGCAGGATACCTGGGCTTCTTACCCTCCTACCTCATCTTCTTCTAGTACAGGACTGGATAGTGGATGCTTTATCTGTAAACAGGGAAGTGAGTGGGTGTGATGAGACTGAGAGAACCTTCTGGAATATGGACCCTCTGGGCAGATCATTTAGACAAGTCCCTTTACCTGCTTGAAAGCCTCACAAAGAGGAAATGAGACAATCCATTCAGAGCCCTGGGAACAGCACCCAGCACATGGTCAGCCCTCAACAGGGTGAGCCATTGTGATCATGAGTCTACCTGGTGCGGTGGCGTCCGCTCTGTGTGTGTGTCCAATTTTTGTTGTTTTTTCAACATAACTGTGTCATGGTGCAGGTCTGTGCTGTGTGTATCACTGCTAAACTGATGTCTTCTCGGTTGTGCGTGTCAGGGTTAGGTATCCTAGCAGGACCTCTCTGCGTCTCCCTCCGTTCTCCCCGGCCCATCAGTCCACAGACAGAAAACCCAAGGCTCCATTTAGGGTCTTCCAGCCATGCTGGAGCAGGGGCAGCGATGGAAGTCTGGACCTGGGCAGCGCCCTCCCTCTCTATCCCTTCTCTGCCACACTCTCCTGGAAGCCCAACCCCCACAGCATGACTGACCAGAGCAGCAGGGCAGGTGGGCAAGGGGGTGCTCTGGTTCCAGGGGCGCCAAGACAGACCTGAGTGCTCACCTGCTCCTCCAGGGCCCCTGCCCAGCTTGCGGCATTTCTGTTATCTGGGAAATAAGGCTGGCATGGTGGAACTTCCTGGTGAGTGACACCAGGAAGGCAAGAGAGACCCTGGCATATGTGCTCCTGAGATGACAGGAAATGGGCCCCAGAACAGGGCTGAGCCCTAACTGACTTCTCAGTGACCGCTTCTGCGGCTAACAAACACAATGCTGGGCTGACTCCCTCAATCTGTCCAGCAACATATGCCCATTCCCCAGATGAGAAAACAGGCTCGGAATGGCGGGGCCAAGCCCAGCAGCCACATGTGTCCCTGGTGACAGTCACAGAGGTTTGGGGCTGGAGGGAGGACCCCCTAGTGGAATCCTCCCCTGGGGTAAATGATATGGCTTAGGCTGGTAGCCTGAGGGAGAAAGATGTGGAAGGTCCCAGACAACAGAAGGGCCCCCACACTCAGACCAACACAGGCACATACGCTCAGACACAGGGTGTTCGCACCACCTGCTGGGGCGTGAAAACCAGCCATAAATACCTGCACTGTCGTGGCGGCTCACCGGGCAAGCGGGGAGAGAGGACTGGTGTGCCCCCAGGAAATTTTCCAGTGACTCAGACTTGTACAGCCCCCTCTGCATCCCCAGACACTCCTCCTCCCAAACACACACCACCAGAACTGGCTGGTACGGAGCCAGCAGCCTCCCCAAAAGAAAGCACGGTAGGGAAGCCCTCCCCTCTGCCCCCCACTCCTCAAATCAGCGGGCTGAGGGATCTAGGAGGAGGAAGCCCTGGCCAGCCAGCTTGCAGACTTCACACATCACAGTCCAGGAAGCCGGGGCCAGGGAGGGTCCCCAGGGCACACAATGGGGTGGAAGAATAGGGTAGAAGGGGGCTGCCCCAGGCCTGCTCCTTCTCACTCTAGAGTCAGCCCAAGCAGCAGGTGGGGTTGGAATGGGGGGCCCCTCATTACCACTCATTCTACCAGTGTGCAACTCTCTCTCAGCTCTTGAACTTGGCAGGATATTTTCACATTTAGTTAACATGCTTGAGTTGGGGGTTTAAGCACATCTCACCTGTGTATCTCATGATTGAAGAAAAATGCCCACTGATGTCTGAACTGTGGGAAGCGTCATGAACAAATTCAGGCCTTCTAGGTTCATCCTCCCATCCTCAGGCACGTTGGCCTCCCCTAACGGCAGCAGGGCTGCTGGCCCGACGGGCTCTTAGTTGTATGCCTGCACTCACTTTGTACCCAAACATGTCTTACTGGTCCTACCAGAGAGCTGGCACCAGACCCACTTTAGAGCGGCTGGTGGCCTTTCCTTAAGCCAGCAGTTATCTCTGGGAGCTGAGGAATAAAGAGAAGCTGGTAACTGTCCCCTTGTGGTGGACATTACCCAGTCTTACCCAGACATGAAGAAAAGACAGCTCAGGAGCATAAGATACCTCCCAAAGGCGGCCCAGGGGGAGCCGGGGGCCCCAGAAGAGCCCAGGTGTGAGTCCTGTGAATGGGCAAACGCACAAGCAGTCCTCAGCTTCCCCACCTGCAGACTGGAGCAGTCCTGCCTATCCTGTCTGACTCACACATGAGACATGAGAAGGATGACGAAGGTCTGCTGAGCCTGGTGGGGGTATGACAGGGGCAGATACTCAGCCACTGAGGGACAAGCACGTCCATGGCCCATGGTCAGGGGAGGCGCTGACCGTTCCTGCCTCCACTGTAACTGTTCGTCAGGGAGGCGTGTGTGGGCCAGGCCTGTGGCCGAGAAGGGACCCACCCAAACACAGCACCCCCATCCCCACATACACCAGTGCACAAGAGGACCTGGGTGTGTAACCAGGGCACCACCCACCCTGGGCACACATGCTGGCATCTGGTTCTGCCCCATAAGAAGAGTCCTGCTTCCCAGCTCTCTGCTGTCATAGAAACCGAGGTTGTTGAGCTGGGGAGGGGTCTGGGCTGGAGAAGAGGGGGTGATGGGACTGGGCTGTGGCTTACAATTCCCAGAAAGGGCCAAGTGCTCCTTCCTCTTCTTTGTGCCCCAAATATAGGTCACAAATCTATGAGCAGGTGGAACACAGGCAGAAACCTGGGTTTTCCCCCACTTCCAGGAGCAGAGGCCAGTCAGTCCCGTCTCCCAGGAGCAGATGTGGCAGGGTACAGACCCACGTTCAGGACAAGGTTCGAGGCCAGGCCCCAGCCCAGACATGTCCCCATGCTGAGTGTGCCATGGTTATTCTTCTATCTCCATCCCCACTGCCTGAATTTCCAGCTGAGAGATCGCCTCCACTGGGCCTCTGCAGGGCCTCTGTCCCTCAGGAGCACCCAGGAAGGGCAGGGACTTTGAGGATCATGAATGACTGAGCTGGGATCAGCTGGCAGCAGGGAGGGTATGTTCCAATATACTGGACCCAGAAAGGAGGCAGGCCCCCCACAGATCTGGGAAAAATAAAAATGCCTACCACCTGAACATTTATTCTGCACCAGACACAGGGCCCTCCTACAATCTAGGCATTGATTTGTTTAACACTCTCAATCGCCGTGTGGCTCCATTAATGTCCCTACTTTACAGAGGTGAGGAAACAGAGTCAGAGAGAGGCACAATAACTCCCCCAGGGTCACAGAGATGGAAGCGGCAGAGCTGGGATTGGCACCTTGGGTCCACTCAAGCTGCACATGCAGAGGTGCAAGAGGGCTCTGGGCTGTGGTGTGTGGAGGGGCACTTTCAGGCACTGACACTGAAGCCAGGAGGGCAGTTTCCCTGGTGGCCCCTAGTGGAAGTCTAGGGATTGGCAGGTGGCCTGCTGACAACCCAAGGCCCGCAGAAACTCAGACCAGGCCCTGCTATGCCCCTGGGCTACCCTTGACAGAGGGCTCTAGGAAGTCAGAGCAAAAAATGCCCTGGTCCGTCTGCCAGAGCACAGGCCACAGAGAGACAGGCCCAACTCACAGGAGGGTCTGAGGCAGGGTGGGTAATGGTAAGAGCGGGGAAAGGAGGATGGATGAATCCCAGGCAAGGGAGGGAGTCCCAGGGGTCCCCCTGGACGAGGCAATCTTGCAGGAGAGGCAGGATCCTGACGTGAAGAGAGGGGGACAGACATTCTAGGAGGAAGGTACAGCAGGCACAAAGGTGCAGAGGCTGGACAGACTCGGGTCTGTACAAGGCCCATGGAGTGGCCACAATTGCCCAGCATGAGGTCAGAGTCACAATAGGGCCAGAGGGTGGGTGGGGTGGGGTGGGCAGGAGCCTGAAAATTCCTCTCCAAGTTCACCCTTCCCAGCACGGAGGCCAGTGTTTAACTCACTGCTGAGAAGCCATCATTTCTAAAAAGTGTCAGAGGGTCTCCCAGAGTTTGAGAAGAAAGACTCTCAAATATAACTCCGATGTTAGTGAACACAGACGGCTTCTTTCACTAGTGCTGCCTTTGAACCCAGGTTCAAGTAGGCATGCAGGGGCTGGCAGCTCAGAGAAGGTGCTAGGTCAGTGGCAGCCCGGCTCAATGCTGTTCCAGACAGCCCGGGAAAGGCCTTGGCAAAACCCGGCACCCCATACCCTACTCTTCCCTGTCTGCTTTCCCTTTCCCTCCCTTCACTACCTCCCTTCTCTCCTTGTGTCTTTCTATCATTATTCCTTTATTTTCAGCCCTCAGCACTTTTCCTGAAAGAGAACAGCTGGGCTGCTGGAGTCATAGAGGAAATATTTTTTTGACTACTTTGCAGATTCCCCTTCTCTATGAAAACTGACACCACCATTGCTAACTGAAGGATGGCGAGATATTTGTTTCCTTGCCTCCTTTCTTCCCTCTCTCTGGGCTGTGTTCTGGGGTATCTAGGAAAGACAGAGCAGTCAGATGGCAGCTAGGGGACAGGGGGTGGTCAGTGTGGAGGACTTTGGTATCAAGTGGGCAGCTGGAACCCTCAGTAGCATCATCAACTCCCTTTGACAGATGAGGAGACTGAGCCCCAAGATCACCCAGATACAGTGATAATTACAATATTAACATGAGCCACAGAGCTAGCGTTTAAGGAGCGCTTGTTGCATGCCAGGCACTGTGCTAGACACTTCACATGCACTGAACCTATGAGGCAGATGCATAACTGGCCCCATTTTAGAGAGGGGAAACTCTGTACAGAGGCTCAAAAGAGGGAAGTCATAAGACCAAGGCCACATGGCTGGGTTGGTAGAGCTGGGATGTCCACCCAAGTAACCATGCACATGGCCACTTGGCCACGGTACACCTCCCCTATCCCCCAACTGACTGGCAAGTGGGAGAGCCAAGATTTGAACCCACATTTGTCTACATTCTCATCCCACAGTTGGGCTCTACTCCCATGTTTATTGCTGCTGCAAAGAAACATTAAACAGCAGTTCTAATCGCAGTATGACCTGGCTTAACCCTGATTGCAACCTGATAACTGAGGCCAGGGGGTACAAAGCTCCAAGCCAAGCATGGCTCAGCTTCTGACCTGACCTCTTTGGACCTCAGAGACCCTACTAAGAAAGGGGGAGACTGAACAGGCCTGTGTAGCAACAAATGAAATGGGGCTAAGGCTCTCCAGTAACCCAGGCCCCCTTCTCAAGGGTCATCCTTTGATTATCCCATTCTCCAGGGCTGGAGACCTCAGGCAGGCCCTGCTCCCTGGGATCCTGGGATCCTCCCTGCTGCCAGAGGACCTGAGGAGGGGACAATAGGAGCCCACCTCTAGGCCTCAAACCTGTTGTCATACATCTCAGTGGTTCCCAGGAATCCTGCACTCACCCCAGAATGTCCCTGTAAGGCCAGGAGGTTCTCACAGCTTTGCAGGTGTTATTGTACGTTGTGATCTGTGGACCCCACATGTCTGACCTTATGGAAGTGTTCTTCCAAGGAATGACCCTCAAACCTGAAAGCTAAGAGAAGTCATTTGGAATAGACATGGAGCAATATAGGATAGCAGTCCATATTACCTGCAAACCCAGACCCCTCCTTGGCTGTCCAACATAAATGTGTCTTAATAGCAACATACATGTATATGTCAGTGGGAATGTTCTAGGCTAATGTATGGTCATAAATTCAAAGTAAACATGGTAGGTGGTAATGCCTGTTCATCGTAAATATTCATTCTTTGGTAAGACAGAGGACTTTATGAGAAGTAGGCTTGGTTGATGGAAATGCACATGTGTATGATCAATGGCAGTGATGTGTTTACTACAAATGTAATGTTCGAGGCAAATACTCATGTGAATCTGTAACATGGGGATGACCATCAGAGATGGAAATACAGTGGAGAAAGAGCAGGACCCGTTCTACCCAGGCACAGGGGGAACAAAGACGCAGGGGCACAGTGTGGCAAAGAGCAGAATTTTGAGTGGGGCAGAGGGTGCAGAAAGAAGCTGGAGGCAGGAGACGGTGGCTGCTGGGTCAGGGTAGGTCAGCTGGGGTCCAGCAGCGTCTGGGGAAGGTCTCTCCCTGGAGTACAGAAACCAAGGGAACCCAGAGAGCAATGAGAGGATTTGGAAATCCAGCGTGGACGGCTGGACCCCACATCCAGGCTGGGCTCCCACAGGCTGCCGCTCCTGGTGCAGCAGCTCCCAACACCGCTCATGACCAGGCAACAGATGCCCTGCCAGGGAGAGAGTGGGCAGGCCGGAAGGTGGAGGGTCCTTCTACCGCCCCCCCCGCCCTCCCCACCGAACTCTGTCATTCCAGGGGGTTGACTGTGGAAAAACAGAGTTACGGTGTCAGGGAGCCTTAGCTCCAGCCTCAATCAGCCGCCAGGCAGCACTGATCAATGCACCTGAAGCCCAAGCCTCAGTCTTCTCACATGGAAAATGGGAGGCATGATATTGTCCATGTGGCCCCCCACGAGGTCCGATATGAAAGGGTCTTTGCACGCTATAAAATGGTGTGCCTGTGAGCTAGAAGAGTCCTGGTCTGTGGGGCTTTGCTGTCGATTGACAAGCACCAGGGAGGCCAATCTGATGTCTGTGCGATGTATAAGCATGTTCATAACATGTGCACACATGAGTGTATGTTCTTAAGACCCAAGGCTCTCAGAGACTCCACCGTGGAAGTTTGAAGTAAGGGGGAAGTGGGAGAAATGAGAATTCAGGATAATCTTAAAAGTGAAAAACAATTATTACATGTCAAAAGGAGCAGGGAGACTTAAATGGCTCCCAGATGCAACACAAACTAAAACAGTCTTCACTGTTATTTTTCGATTGTCTCCACGCAGGGAAGACAGGCAGAGGGTCTCCATAGCAACCTGGGCCTCCAGCAGGGGGCAGCCTGGACCCCACAGGTTTGTCTGGGCCCAGCAGACCTGAGCCTGCGGCTGCATCCAGTCCAGTACCCTTGTCCAGGGAAACCAATTCCTCCTGTTCCAGAAACCACCACAATGGGAAGGGGAGAGACCAGAGTTGCCTGACGGCAGGCCAGGCCAGGCTGGGACTGGAAACTGCAATGGAAGTTGGAGAAGTGTTGGGATGGGGATGGGGTGAGGGGAGGGGCTGAAGGGTTGTGGGACACAGCAAGGGAGTCCCATAGGGTGGCCACAGAGGGGAGAGGCCATACATGGCTCACAAAAATGAGGCCATAAGGATTGCGGATGGGGTAGAGAGAAGGACGGCCTGGGGTTGGGGCGCACAGGCATGGTGGAGGAGCTGGTGGCGACCCCAAGCCGCCCGAGCCTGTGCTAATGGAAGGCAAGCAGACAACTCAGAGGCTGGGTCTAGAGTGAATTTGACTTCAGTGGTGGTCTTCCGAGGCAGGGGTCAGGCAGGAGAGGAATGTGGAGAAGGAAAATCCTGATTCGAAAAGAGTAGCGATAGCAGATTTATGTATCTGGATATGTACACAGGGGCCAATTTGATAGAAAACTTGGGGGAAGGAGAGAGTCTTCCATTTGTGGAATGGTAGCTGGGAGCTTTCTGCCTCTTTCACTGTGCGTCCCTAGTGAGTGACACTCTAGAAATATTTTTTTGAATAAATGAAATGACTGACAGAGAACTGAGTGAACAGTGTGCAGAAAGCTACCGGGAAATTCCAAGGAGGCGGCTGACACCTTCTATCTGATCATTTGCAGGCTGGTATTGAAAAGGCTAAGCAGCTAAAGAAACCAAACCAACCCCCAAAAGTGCAAACAAGGAGGTGGCTGGCCTGGGAAGCCAGTGGAACCTTAACATCACGTGGCCCAGGGCACAGCCAGAACCCTGGCAACCCAAATCTGGGAAAAGTGGTAACAGTTCCTTCGTAAGTCCAAATAACAAGAGCCAAAATTTGAATCAAGTTGTGACTGATAACACTCAATTTCTACCAAGGAAGTGCCGCTTTGTACCTGGGTGTTTAGACTTCTTTTAAATCATGCTTTGACTTAATAAGCAATGATTCTGAGGCGTGAGCTGGCCTCACCGCTTGGTCCTGTGAAGCACTCTGTCTAAATAGCTTCAGAAGAACAAACACATACAAACTCAAGAAACTGGCTGGATGAGTAACTCCAGCAAGTGGAAATACAGATTCTGGGGCAGGATCATGGCTGGCCCCTTCACCCAGTGAACTGGATTTCTGCCACAATCTTGTTTCAAGGGAAACAGGCTCTATAGTAATTTGGGGTTTGAGGTCTTTGGGTCTCTGAATTTGGCCAGGCACCCAGGGACTCCAGGCTGAAGGTAGAGCAAGGCTGGCCCTTGAGAAACTTCTCAAACTTGAGGAGTCAAGGAAAGCCACAGAGCAGGAAATCTAGAATCCACTTTCTGTGTATGCTAGAACTCTGCTCCATCTACTAAGGAGATATCCCCCAGTGAAGGCCCAGGTCATTCCTGAGAAGCAGGCACCAGTATACCATGGAGTCAAATGGGGTGAACACATGTCACCAGCCCACCAGGTTTGGGCAAATCTTTTGCCTTCTCTGTGAATCAGGGAATCAATGAGACTGAGCCTCCCTCACAGGGCCATTGTGAGGATCGAATAAGACGGTGGATACGAAAGTGCTTCATTAATGGTAAAGTGCCAGAAAGAGTTACTGCTATTCTCATTGCTGTTATTGATTGCCTGGGTAAAAGGGGGTCCCTTCCCACAGTCCCTGGGGATTCAGAAGCCTCTCTGGGCCTTCCAGCAGCACTATGAAAGTTTGGCTGACAGCTCTTTTTGTCTTCCTGAACAACCCCAACATCTCATGGCCGCTGCTGGGGAAAGTGGGTTTGTGTGTGTGTTGCTAAAACACGGAAATCATGTTTCCCCAAGTCAATATATTTTCCAGGTGACATCTGACTCTCAAACCCACTCCACAGGCAACCTGTTTCCAAGCCATTGCTTCTACTGTTTTCTACCTGGAGCCTGCACCTCTTCCTTGCCCAGCTAAGTGGTTCAGGGTCCAGTTCCAATTCCTTCTTTACCAGGGAGTCCTCCTGGATTTCTCCAGTCCTGTGGTGGTCAATATCAGGACCAGGAAGGGGGGAGGACACGAAATTGGGCTCAGCCTATAGTCCGTCTGATTTGTGAAGCAGCTTTTAACCAACGAGCCTCCCTGGAGGAAGTGTGCCTCTGTCGTATACCTGGTCTTTGCCTGGTTACCTGTCTGTCTCCTTTCTAACTGTGAGCTACTAAAGGGGAAGGGAGGGTGCAACAGGCCCAGTGAGTGTAGTGCGAGGCATTGGGTGGATGGGGAAAGCCCTCTTTCCCACTCCAGCTACCTCACTCTGGGTAGGGGGAAACACTGGTTGGGGAAGAAGCTCTCGGAATGCTAATATCAGGGGTGGGGATGGGGACCAGGCCAATCTCTCAACTGGGGGAGACTGAAGACCAAAGCGGGAAAGGGACTTGCCCAAGGTCACACGGCTTTAGGTGGCTATGGGCTCAAGAGACCCAAGTCCTAAGTCACTGTCGCTGTCCACTGTCCCTCCCCCATGCCTAGGCTTTGGACACTCCTCTTGGGCTGATCTTCGACTCTAGGGCAGACTGGTGGCCTCCAGCCAGGGACGATGGCATCTTCCTGAGAGGTGAGAGAAGGTGCTGAGTAAGAGGCAGGGTCCTCCACCCAGTGGGCCACCCAGATGACCCCAGGCCCTCTCAGTGTTGGACAGAACATTTGTTGAACAGAATTGAATTTACTATTCGATTGCAGCAGGTGTAATTTGATCTGGGTCTTCTGAAGCCCTTAATAAAGCCCAAGTTTTACTGGTATCTGTTGCTTTTTTCCATTTGTTAAAAGAGGCCCTGGGCTAGGCGGTACTCAGCTGGGAGTCAGGACATCCGTTTGCTCATCCTTGCTCTGCTGCTGTTGGGCTGTGTACCCTTGAGGATGACACTACCCTCTCTGTCCCAGAAGTAAGGGCCCCATCAGTCTGATGACCCACTGAAGGAGACGGCTAGGAAAGGAATGAGGGGCTTGATCCCCTAGGAGTCAGGAGCGAAAAGGAAGAGAGCTAAACGTTTATTAGGCCCCTTCTGTGTGCCAGGTGCCTGTTCCCTTTCGCACACTGTATGCTCACAGCATCCCTGCGGGCCAGGTGCCTGTGGTCGTCAGTGAGGAATGTCTGCTAAGATCCCAGTTTTGGGCACAAGATAAGGAACTGCACTTCTCTGTCTCCTTTGAAGTTGGGCGTGGCCATGTGACTGACTTTGGCCAATGAGCTGTTAGTGGAAGTTACCCACGTCACTTATAAGAGGGAGCTTTGACAGCCGTGTGGCCTGGCTGTGCTTCTTCCTGCTGTGCTTTTTGTGGGTGTGTGATGAGACGGTGACAGCTCCTTCAGCCTGGGATCCTGAGTGACAATGAGGAACAACAACCCCTGTCCTTTTGCCGCTGGGGCAAGAAATGCTCCTAAGCTGTATTCAATTTCTGAGATTTTTACGGTTGCTTATTATTGCAGCAAAACTTATCTAGTCTGACTGACAAAATGCTGCTCTGGTCCCTGTTTTCTGGATAAGGAACTGGAGGCTTAGAGACGTTCAGTACTTGGGGAGAACCAGAGTAAGCAGCGAAGTCCCGAGTCAGTCTCGATACACCTGATGCCACTGTCGTGTTCTTACACTGGGGGCCCATGACTGCCCAGGCCGGCAAGGCCCATGCAGCCAGCGGGGACCGGGGCCGGATGCCGAGCGTCTACTTCTCCTCGTTTTCCAGTCTTTGCTGAGCACAGTGTCCCTGCAACCCCCCACAGCGGCCCACTGGAGAGGCAGACTGGGGCCTTCTGTCCGGGAGGGATGGAGGAGGTGAAGGAGAGAGGCCTGGAAGGGCCAGGAATACGTTCCAGAGCCAGGCAGACCTGGGTTCTTTCTAATCTTGGCTCTGCTACCCTAGCTGGGGGACCACAGGCAAACCATTCTCCTTCTCCGATCCTCAGTCTTCTTAGGTGTCAAGTGGACTAATACTACTTACTACGATAGTTATTATAAGAATGAAATGAGATATAAAAATCTTGGCACATAGTAGGACTGCTCCTTGGGCTCCATGATCATTGGAGGCAACACCCAGGGCTGAGGCATCCCTTTCTCCGCCCCTGCATTCCCCACCTGCTCAGCGGGATCAAAGCCAGCCTTCCTTTCTCTGTTTTCTCCAGACGCATCTTGAAGGCAGCTTGCCCATCATCTCATGGCGCCCAGCGTGCCCCTAGAGGAGGGGCAGATGGCAGTCCAGAGGGCAGGGGCTCCCCGGGCCACACACCAGGAAGTTCTGGCGGAGCCGGTGCCACTCACAGTGCCAGCCTTCTTTCTTGGCAGCCCCACTTCCCAAGGGTCCGAAAGGGACTTCTCAAGAAGGAAGGCTGGTCGCCCAGGACATGACAGGCAGGGCTTCCAGGACTCGGAGTGTGGGGAGAGCCTGGCAGTCGGCGGAAGCACCAGTTCTGCTGTGGAGCTGCCGCACAGCCCGGGCCTGCGCAGACCCCAGCTCCCTGGTGTGACCTGCAGCCTTTCTCCTGCCATCCCACCCTCCTCGCCTGTTGGGAGAGTTCCTGTCTACAGGGCTGCCCACCCAGAATACAGCCACGCTGGGTCCCCCACCACCCCTTTGCTCCGAGTGGCACTCCTCCGGGCTCAGGACCACAGCAACTCATCTCTCAGGGCCCGGCTAACACTGGAGAACATGTCTGGAGCGTTCATACCCGTGGCAGCCACCCTCCGCTGCGTGCACACCACAGGACACCTTCAAGACAGGGGCTATCACCCCCATTTCACAGAACGAGGAAACCAAGGCTCAGGGGGTTCACTTGCCAGAGGCGCCACAGGTATGCAGGTGGAGCCAGATTCATGCCTGGATCTGTCTACCTAAAGTTGATATTCTGAGCATGTCCCCGGCCCCCTAGCCCTGACCAGCTGGAAGGGTGGAAGCGGTCCTCTCTTTTCAGCTCCCGGTTCCCTGTTCTTCACGTGGCCTTCCAGGTCCACCCCAGCGAGGCTGAGTTCCACCGCAGAGATACTAGAGCCAGGAAGCTGAGTTAGAATGGACACCTGCCCCCGACAGAGGGCCCCAGGGACAGGGCCCCCGTCTTCTGCCCTCCACTGCCCCAATGTCACTGTCCACAGGGTGGAAACTCAGGGGTATGAGGGTAAGGAGCCCAGAAAGGGACCAAAGAGTTGACTTGAAACCTCAGGCAGGGCACAAGGTCGTGTGTTTTAAGGAAATGGTTTAACAAAGGCCTGGATAAAGGGTTAGGAGGGGACACCAGGCCCTACTTTGGCCCTGGGCTGAGCTCTGCGGACACAGGCCCCTCCCTGTTCAGCCCTCAACAGCCCCAGAGAGCTCCCACTGCTCCCTCTGTCTTACTCTTCTCTGTCTTTGCCTTTTTCCACCCCCTTCCCCTGCCCTTCTTCCCTTCCTAAAAAACACAGAGAAATGGAATTCAAAAGCCTACACCGCCTGCGAAGTATGGTTCAGCTTCCCCAAAAGAGGAAATGCCAAGCGTGTGGGTTCTCATGGCAACCCCAGCTCCTCCCCCCACAGCCACCCTGTGCCCATATGGCAAGATTCGCAAGGCACCAACTCAGCTGGGCCCTGGTGTCTGGGCCTGCGCTGCCGTGGGGGCGATACTGGCCTCTTCGGCGGCCCTGGCCAGGGCCCACCCTCCTGGGAAATGAAGACCACATCCTCAGGGACTCTTGGGGGAGGACATACTAAGCCTTACCCTGGGGCAGGGAGATGGGGGCAGTATCTAGGAGTTTTCTCAGCCCTGCATAGGGGGCTTTCTGTGGTCAGCAGTGATCTGGTGCAGGCTTGAACTCTGTTTCTAGCTCCTAAAGGCAGAACAGAGTGGGCTGGCCAAATGGTGGGTGTCTCCCTCCACCTCCCCGTTCTCTCCACCTTTGCTCCCTGCTGGGCAGCGGCGCCTCGGCTGCCTGCTCCACACCATCCCAAGCCACAGCACGGGCGCCCGGCAGCCTGAGGCTCCGCACTATAGAAATAGGAAGCAAGGCTTGGGCTATTGCCATGGCTGGGCTGCCCCAGGGCACTGCCCTTTCATGCCCTTCACCATTCACCAGGCCCAGAGCAGCTCCTACCAGCCTGTCGTGTGGACTCCTGGCTTTCCAGGCCAGTTGGCATTTCCCTGACTAATGAAATGAAAGCTAGTGCCAGGCAGGCTGGGGACAGCAGGACTGATGGCTGAGAAGCAAATCTTTCAGGGCCTGGTACCCACTCTACTTCCTCTTCCAGGGCCTGCAGGAGAAACAAGCACAGCAGAGCAGTGGAGACACATTCCTGGGACTGCCTGGCTTCTCCTCCCCACAGCTGAACCCACAGCAGCTGCTCCGGACTTGAGCCAGCCCTGGGGACCTTCAGAGTACCACCCTGGGTAGCCAGACGGAGTGCGGTTGAGCTGGGAAGGGCCCAAGCCCCAAACCTGAGGCGAGTGAAGGTTGGGACCCACTCATTCAGGCTTCATGATGTGGCTCCCTCGGCCACTTTACGACCATTCTCCCTGGAGGCTCTAAAACCCAAAGCTTTTCTATCTTGATCCCTCCTGTGTTCTCCCCATTCCTAATCCCTCTCCCTAGACACGTCTATTTGTGTCGGAATCAGGGAACCCCCAAAGAAGATGGCCCCTTAGGAGCACATAGATGGGGCCCAGAGAGGGTCAGGAACTGCACAAGCTCACCCAGAAGGTGTGGAGCCAAGCTAGACCCAGAAACAGGCCCCCTGCCTCCCTGCTCAGGGTCCTCTTGGAATCCCTTTGATTTTTACTCTCCCTCAGCTGACAGGAAGGAAGGAAGGGTGGGTGGGTGGATGGGTGGATGGATGGATGTGATGGGGAGCAAGTATTCAGGAACAGATGGGTTTTGAGGCTCTGCGGGGTGTGGGGGGGCCTCTGGGGAAGGGGAGGAGGCCTGGAGAAACTGGATTTGTTACAAAGTTGCGAGTTAAAACATTCTTCACACTCCCGCCTCCTTTTCTGTTCTGATGCACCAAGACGTGACAAAAATGTGTCAGATTTTTTAAAAACCACACACATACACAAATGCCGTCCCCATCTCTGCCGCCCGCCCAAGCCTGGGCCATCTGTTCCCTGGGGGTGGAAGGGGAGTGGGGCTTGCAGTCAGTGCCATTACTCAGGACACCCCCAGCCCGGGGTCTGGACCAATGGCCTGGCTCAGAAATGGCCCTCAGCTGACAATGGGACATGCAGGAGGGGGCGGGCTGTGCCACTCAGCTCTCCCCCGGCTGGGCTGCCCCATCCTGCCGCTGGGCCACACCAGCTCTGCCCTCCCTGGAGTCTGCGCACACTCAGCCCTTCTCTGAGCTGGGCGGGCGCTGCTCTTCCTCTCCCACTTGCTAGGTATGGAGGCCCTGGGTCTGGGAGAGTCCAGCCATGGGGTAGGATGGAAAACTGAGGTCAGAGATAAGAGACTTGCCTAGGTCTAAGTCCATGCCCATCGTTCATTCATTCATCGAACATGGACTGGGCATGTTCTCATGTTGGCACTGTTCTGGGCACTAGGGATTCAGTGTTGAACAGATAAATGCAGGCCCTGCTCTCTGGCAGCTCAAGGTCTGTGGCAAAGGTAGCAGATGCACAGAGAAAAACACAGGGACAAACTGGTCTTCCAAAGGACGTGCGGTGAGGAAAAGAAAATAGGAGGGCCTGGCAGCAAGGGCTGGAGGGAACTAGATGCCTAATCACCACTTTAGCCCTAAAAGTCCTGCACCTTGGAAATGCCTTAGTCCCAGGCAAACTAGGACTGGTCGCCTGCTGCCTACTTTCCTGTGGGCACACTTAAGCTGCGTGCCAAATACAGGGATTCAACGTGAGGGTCTGAGACCCAGAGAGAGAGGGGGCTGGATCCAGGGATAGAGGGTAGGCAGAATGCACAGGACCTGTGGGACCTAAAAGGGATTGGAAGTTTGATTTGATCACAGAGTCAAATTTTATTGTGGTCATGAGTCAAATCAGGGAACAGCTGGTGCACAAGTTACAACTTGTAGAGAATTTTAAAAACCTCGTCAAAGCTGGAGGCCTGGGTCAAGGGCAGGTGGCTCAAGCCCCGAAGTGGCAGCGACTAGATCTTGCCAGGCCTCTGAAGCTTCCTGAGAGAGTGCAGACTTCAGCCCGAGGGTGTCTGGGAGCCACTGAAGGGTATATGCAGGGGCTTGATGTGGTCAAATTTGCAAGTAAAAAACTCTAAGGCCACAGACTGCTCATGCCTCCATGTGGGGCCCCTTCTTGCCACCCTCAAAATACCATCCACCGCTGTCCCCACCCCCAGTGTGGGAGACTGTAGTCATGCTTCAGAGCCCAGCCCAAATGCCATCTCCTCTGAGAAGTCTCTCCTGACATGCCGAGGTAGGTGCCGCCGTGCCCTCCTCCGGGCTTCTCTGCCCTGAGGACCGCCAAGCACGGGTCCCACAGGAGCCCTCTTCACAGTGGCTACCCTGCCGATTCCCACATTTTGTCACACTGGATCCTCAAGGCCACCTGTCCAGATCCACATTCTAAGTGTGGACCCAGAGACTCAGAGAGGGGAAGTGGCTTGCCTGAGACCACACAGCAGATGGTGGTTAAGGTCAGTTCAGAGCCATGTTCCTTCTGTCTGAGTTGAGTCCCTGGGGCCCTGTCCACCAGGGTGTAGGGAAGGGGAGAAGCAGGGAACAGCCAGCTCTCTTCCCACAGAGGGATGGACGAGTGGTTATGACCAGGGTAGGCTGGATGGAATGGGCTGTGGGGCATCACAGCTGGTCGTATGGGAGAAGCTGGCCATGGCTGGGAGATTTATAATGGAAGTCTCCCAGGTGAACTACTGAATACCAGGCAGCCTGACCTTGAAAGCTTGTAAGCAGGCGGGGCTGGGGTGAGGTGAGAGAGGTAGCCTAGGAGCAGCTGTTCAGCCTCCTGCAATGGGGGGTACCCTGGGGAACAGGAGACCGCCTGGGGAGCGGGAAAGGGGCAGGGCCTGAAGCGCTACCTCTGCCTCACACGTATCTGTTTAAAGCGGCAGCGTCCCCATTGGAATGTGAGGAGCCCTTCCTGGCCCTCACTGCAGGGGCTCGCTGGGCCATCCTTCTGGATAGGAGGAGTCCACAGTTACTTCTCTGAGCCTTGGTCTCCCCACCTGGAAAATGGGGCTCCTTATTCCAGCTCCATTCACCCTAGGGTTCATTTGAGGTTCACATTAAATGGAGCTTACACACAGGCTCTCGGCTACACCCAGCTTGGAGCGTCTTGAGGAGTGTGGCCAGAGGGCCAGGCAGCCACTCAGCCGCAGAACTGGAGGGGTTCAGAGGCCATGGCAGACGCTGCCTCTGGCTCCTCAGGGGGCACGCCTGGTGACCCTCAGCACCAATAGTTCAAGGTGGGATTTGAGATCTTGGGGGAGGCTGCCTAGCCTAGCGTGCCAATCTTCCAGGTGACTCGGGAGAACTGTGGGCCCCCGGGAAGGAGCAGAGCCTCCCTCACCCTCCCAAGGGGACCTTAAGCAAATGCCTGACACAGTTTGCCATGCAAACAACTGGACTGTCTTCTCCGTCCAAAGTGGGAGCTGGGATGGAGGTCTGGAGGAGATTTCCCTCCTTCTGCCCCATTCTCCACCCACCCCTCAACATCCTTTCCTTATCTTCCTACCAATTAGAAATTCATTTGGGTTAGTGTATTAATTAAATGACTTAATACATGTAGAGTGTTCAAAACAGTGCCTGACATACAGCAAAAAGTAAGTGTTAGTGATTATTAGTGTTATTATTATTACTATTGCTATAATGCTCCTCAGTTAAAATCCACAGACAGGATAACTTGCCACCAATCATTCACACCTTATTATGAATTAGCAAAACACCACCTTACTTTCCTGCTCACCCTGATCTAAGGTCAGCTTCTCCTGGGATGAGGGTAAATTTGGAGCTTGTTGTATGGGAGAGATAACAAGCGAGACCTGGGCCTGTGAGCATCAGAAGCTCAGGTCTTTCCAGCCTGGGCGGAGAAGGTGCACAGTGAGGAGTGAAAAGCCTTCAAGGGTTTGACAGTCTGCTCCTAGTTTTCAAGAAAACCAGTGCCAGGCTTGACAGCAAGGAAATCCATAGAAGCAAGGATGAGACACCTGTCTGGAGCACAGACCCCTTCCCAAGACAGGCAAGAGGCAGGGTGGGAGGGGACCAAGCTGCACCTGGGCCTGGTTGCCTGCTAACCACTGTGCTTGGCGCTGCTGCCGTGAGAGGCTGGGGAGATGGGGACAGGGTTGGGGAGTGATTATGGGAAAACAGAGGGGAAAATGAAGCCCTTCAGAGGGCAAATGAGTTTAACAGAAATGAGATGGGCAGGGGCTGTGATGAGAATGGCAATGGTAGGCTAAGGTGAGCTGATTCTCCACCAGGTCTGGGTGGGAAGGCTGGTGGGGGTTGGCTTCACTCCCCGTGGAGCTGGTGAGGCTGCAGGGCCCCGTGCCCAAGCTGCTAGACCCACCCAGAACCAAGGAGACCGAAAACAGAGGGGAAGCCAGCAGGGACTCTGGACTGACAACATTTCGTAAGAGTGAGTGGTGGGTCGAGTTAGAGCATGAGGTACTGTGATCAGACTTGCAGAAGAAATTCGTGACCAGCACAGGGAACAAATAAGCACGTCTGGAGTCTTAAAGGCAGGCATCTTCCCCTCCCAGAGAAGTTAGCCCCAGCTCTGCCTCAAAGCCATGCTGAGAGTATTCAGTTGTGGAAGACCCCCTCACCAGAAGCAAGTCTGTGTCCCTTTTGGGCCAGCACTGTCCCTCCCTATCCCTCTGCCTTGGGAGCGCCTCCCTTTGGGCCTCAGTTTATTCATCTATGAAGTAGACTAACAGCGCCTACTTTGCCAGGCAGTATGAGGCTCCATATGAGACACAGTGGTGGTCACTGTCCATTCCCCAGCGGGGCCATCACCCCTGAGGGCAAGGCTGAGACAAGCCTTTCTCTGGCCAGAGGCTTAGACAACGTTTGCTGGGTGGACAGTTGGTCACAGGCCTCACAGCACACTCGATCATGTTCCCCATCCTCTGCTCATTTTTCCCTCCTGCCTGTCCCGGAAAGAACTGAGCAAGCTCACACAGGGTGACCCTCACCACAGACAGGCACAGGCCAGCCCTCTAACTTCACTGGGCCTCAGTTTCCCTGTCTGCACAAAGGCTGTGCTGACCCTGAGGGGCTTTAGACCTTCCAAGGACCAATGCTCTTGTGGGGAGAGAAACTGTCTTGGATTCTCCCAAATCTGCACAGGCCATTCCTTTCTGGACACAGCCCACCTGCCCGGCACGCTGCCCAGCTCGCCGTCTAGCCTGGATCCTGCACGGCCCTCTGAATGAAGGTGAGCGGAGAAGGAGGCACTGAGGCAGGAGCCGCCCTCAGTACCAGTACAATAACTAATAACCAGGCTGACAGACTGGATTACACCTTTTTCGGTTCCTTACCCTAGTATTGATCAGGGAGAACAGGCCTGTGTGCCTGCGCCCCAGGCCTGTGGGGTCCTAGGAGCTCCAATGCATGTGCTGAGTTAGCCAAGTTAGCAGACCGATAACAGGCAGGCGGCTTGGGCCAGAAGGTCCCACTCCCACCCAAGGGGCCCCTGAATACAGGGTTGCAGCCTGGCCTGCCTGAAGCTGCAGGGAGTCTGGAAAATATGTGCCTAAGTGCGGTCAGAAGGGCGGAGGTGTGGGGCTGGCTGGGGTCCTTGGGATCAAGGGGGCAAGAAACTCCTTTTCACAGGTTCTCAGGATGAGGGCAGGCGGTCCAGGAGCCTAGATAATACCATGGGAACTCTAGTCAGAGGGGGAAGACCCAGCCCTGCCCTGGGCCTCCATCTGAGGAGACCATGACCCTGCCCTCACCTCCACCTCTCCAACCCAACACTCTGCCCTCTCTTCAAGGCCTTTCCTGAACACCCCCCCTTAACCCCTTACAGCCAGGCCTTAAGGCCAAGGACCTCAGCAGTGTTTCCCTCAGCATCCCAGACCCACTCCATAGTGGCTGGTAAGGAAAGGGAGGCCAGCCACCCTCTTTGTGGCCTAAAACGCAATCCCGTTAGCCCCTTCTAAAGCTGGATGGTCTCTGGCTCATACTTAAAGAGTTTCTAACTTCAGTAAGTGACTCCTGAGCCACTCTGTGCACATGTATCCCTGCCTATCACATGCCACATATAGCACAGGTGTGTGCCAACACATACACACAAGTGACACCAATATTTCAAGAGCCAATCCCCACAGGGGACACACACACACTCTGCTTGGAAAAAGAAAAAAAGGGCATCCCAGCAGGCTCTGGAGGGCCTGGAGGTTGGGGGCCATGCTGAGGGCCTCCCCACACCCGGCAGGCAAGAACCAGCCCCTGAGGGAAGCTGGGGATGCTGGGGTCAGTGCCCTCCACCTGACAGTCCCTTTTGAGGGTCTGTCTCACCTCCAAAAGCATCAAGTCCTGAGGCTAAGGCTGCTCCAGTGACATCAGTAAGTCCTTCCTTCTATCTGGCTTAAATCAAACCGATTCTCTATCCTTTCATTCAACAGACATTCTTAAGCAGGCGCTGAGGACCCCCCTTCATGCCCTGATAGAAGGAGAGCTTTGCGGGGCCCCCTGAGAACTGTGTGCCAGGGGCAGTAAGAAGGAAGTGGCCTTGGTGTCACCCAGGGTGGGGGGTGGAGAGGCTGTCAGTGTCCCTGGGTGACTTAAACCATGGCACTTCCCATGATCCAGTCTTCCCAGTGTAGCAGCAAACCTCAGTGTCTCCCTCTGCCGCCGGGCAAGTGAATGTCTCCGTGGGCTCGCTGGGCGTGGCAGGGCTGCTGCTCTGGGATTTGGCCTTGTCTCAGGCACTGCCTGACCCTTAGGGCTTCAGCTGAAGCCACACCCCAAGCTCCATCCTGAAATGGCAGTACTATTTTAGCTGTTTCTCTGTCTGCCGTCTCTCAGAAATGCCTTCCCATCCCCGAGGCAGCCTACCCAGACCCCAGCCCTTGCCATACCGCCTGAAATCCCAGGAGGGGTCCCTCCTCTGCGTCAGGCATTCTCTGCACAGGGCCCAGCGCCAGACACAGGCCTCCGAAACCACTCCTCCCCTCAGCACCGGAACCCGAAGGACTGAAGCTAGAGGGCCTAGTGGGGGATGGGAGCCCTTTTGTCACCCCCACCCATGCAATCAGCACAGTGTGACAAAAATGACCTATGAGTCCTGGGCCTGGCCATGGAAGACCCTCAGGCCCAAGCATGAGGTCACCTGGACAGAGGGGAGCTGGGGGGTGGGGTGGGCGGTGAGCCTGGGGGCCCACGACGGGGACAGGACTGAGGCCGACCGTGGCTTCCGGACCACAGCCTGAGTTCATGACGTTGAGCATCTTCTGGGGAAGGTGGGGAGATGCCATGGGGCCTTTCCTGGGAGACTGACCCAGATTTCTCTCTTTCTCTCTCAGCCACACAGGGGCACTGGGAGAAAGAGAGAGAGAGAGAGAGTGTGTGTATGTGCATGTGTGTGCGTGCGTGTGCGTGCGTGTGCGTGCGCGTGTGTGTGTGTGTGTGTGTGTGTGTGTGTGTTCTCAGTCCTGGTAGGCGGAGAAGTGGGAAGGGAGGAGGCCTGTGGAAAGCTCTGGGAAATGAGAGAAAATCCTCCCCAAATGCCTGGCTGCCGTCACTAAGAGCCGAACTATGCTCTTGATTAACAAGGTCAAAGGGCCTGAATCCCCAGGCCTGACCTTGCTGCCAGGAGACGAAGCCCCAGATCTTGACTGGTTAGAGCCGAGCCCTGACTCCACCCTCTGGCCTTCCTGACTTCTCCTTTCTGGGCAATGTCCTGCAGGTCCCCCTGGTGCTGCCTGGGGGAGGCAGTGAGCTCCACATCATGGAGGCCATATTTAGTGGCAGAGAGACAGTACCTACTTGTCAGGGTCCTATGGCAGATACTTAGGGATGGGTGCAGATAGGTGAGCATAAAAAAAAGCAGGACAGCCCCTCTCGACCTGAGCTGTCCCTTGGTGCCCGTCTCCACCCACAGTGCCAGTTCCCAGAGGCCAGAGCTGGGCCCAGGCCGGTTTGGGAGCTTTCCTGCTCGGGAGGGAGGAACAGGGTGTGTCCTGTGGGGCCGGCTGTGGCCGGGGGTCACAAGCACACACACAGACGCAGAACCATACTACTAGGGACATGCTCCTTCAGACATGTGGATACTCAACTGTACGCGTGAGGGCACACACAGGATGCATCCAGAGACCTGTGTGTACAGACAGAAGCACACCTGTGCACACACAAGCATGAGCTTGCACACACAGGTGGACATGTAAACACGGGCCAGGCAGTGCTTGATTCTCCTGCAGGCTACTCTGGGCCCTCTGAGGTGTGTGAGAGAAAATTTCCCCAGAGACCAGCTACCAGGTACTCAAGTCAAATTCTGGAAAACCTTCTAGCAGTAGGACTCCAAAGGAGGCCTCCTCCTTGTACAGCCTTCCAGCTCCTTGTCTGACCTCTGGACAGGCCCTGCACCACCCTCCTCTCTAGCTAGGTCTTCTCTGTGCCATGCTTGGTGGCCGGCCTGGCTCTGCCCTGGACCCTGAGAACTGGGGGTCTTAGCCTGCCACTGCTGGGTCTCAGTCTCCCTTCTGCCCAGTGGGGTGATCACACTGGAGGGGTTGCTTTGAGGCCTGAGGGATGGTTGCTGGGAGGCATGGCACGGACTCACACCTCACCCTCCCCTGGGCAGGAATGGAGAAGCACTGAACTTCCCTGCAATGTGTCCTGGTCTGTGACCGTCTGTAGAAGCCCTGGCCTTTAGGGATTGTCTCATCAGCCCCTCCAGTAGTCCCCAGCATCTGCAGGAGGAGGGGTACGCCTATCCTCCCAAAGCTCCCACAGCCACCCCCACCCCACCTCTACAACCAGGCCCACCCACCTGGGGATTCTGTAATTGAGCTCTCTGCCTTTTCCTGAGTCCAGCCAGCATGCTCAGACTCACAGCCTTTGCACAGGCTGTTCCTTTTGCTTGTGGTGCCCTTCTCTCTCCATCAGCTTGAATGGACCTGTCAAATACTCCTTCCCCGCTGCTGCCTTCCTGCCCCACCCCCCCACCCCGCACAGTGCTGTGGTAGTGCTTCCACTGGGCAAGTTTTACCCTGCACTGGGCAGGTCTGATTATGCTTTTGTCCTGACTAGGCTGTGAATGGCCAAAACCTGACCATCTCAAGCATGTTGCTCCATGGGGCCTGGCACCAAGCATCCAGCATCCAGCAAGTGTTTGTTGAATGAATGAAGTGAACGTGTGGACATCATGCCAGGTCCCAGCACAAGCTGAAACACAAGCTTCGAAGGTCTCTTTCAATGGCGGGCAGCTCAGCAGGCAGGGCTGCCTCTCTCTGCCTTAGGAAGCCTTGCGGTCAGGTGCTGGGCCCTCATCCAGTAAACACCAGCAGCAGGGCATATAATGTGTAAGGCCTCCTATCCTCAGAGAGGGCGCAGAGCTCACACACCAGACAGCCATGGGAGGTGAACCATCTGCTTAATGCAGAGCTCCAAAGAGTTTCAGGTGGGGGATACTGACCCAAGAATTCCCTGGAAGTGAGGGAAGAAGGGAAGGCAGAAGTGGATGGATGAGGAGGTTCGAAATAGTACCTAGAGGAGGGGTCACGCGCAGGGACCAGCAAGAAGGGCTGCGCCTGCCCTTGCGGAGGTCAGCCCCAGTGGTGGTATGAAGGTCTGAATACGGCAAGGGGGCAGGGCGTTCTCCCAGCTGCACAAGAAGGCAGAGGGCTGAGGAGCTGCTCTTCCACCTCTGGTCACCCGGGAAGGCTTCCATGGAGCCTCCTGGGATGTGGGGTGGGGGGGCTCAGGCTAATGCCTGTGGACTTTCCCAGGAGCGTGGAGGCTGCTCTTTAATCCAAGCCATCCTTGCAGAACAGGGAGAGAGGGAGGCAACCTGGGAAGTGAGTGTGGTACAGGGGATGAGGTGTGCTCTAGTGGGCTGTACTCAGGATAGCAAGTGCTGGAGGAAGGAAAAGCTGCTGACCTTCCGCTCAGCTCCCTGCTTCTCCCTCTTCCTACCTAAGGCCACCCCCCTTCAGCCTTGTCAGTGTGACATTAATGAGATGACATTAATAAGCCAGAGCTCCTCCACTTGTCTGCCAGATCTGGCTTCAACAGTGGAAGAATTGCTAATTACAGCCACAATAGGGAAATATCAATGATGGACATGAATATTATTGCCTCTTGGATCCCTGACTGTTGATTTGGAGATGAAAAGAGCCCTGGGGCCATGTCTCCAAGGCGATGCTGAGTGCTGACTGAGGGAAGGGAGCTCTATGTGGAAGACGGAGTACGCTCTAGCTGGATTCATTCACAAAACCAGGTCTGTTACCTCTGTGCAGAGACCCCTGACCAAGGGCCCAAGGCTGGGGCTGAGAACAAAGGGTCCAGGTGCACAGAGAAGGAGCTAGTGATCTTGCTCAAAGCCCTGGTTCACCAAGTGGCTTTAAGTGTGTTTCTTTGCCTCTCTGGACCTCAGTTTCCTCATCTACCATACAGGTACAATAATTCCAGTACTGCCTATCTTCTGCAATGTAGAGGAGTTGAATGATGTGCAAACAGGGCTTTAGAAGGGTGATCCTCAGTGCACGTGTAGGGACTTTATGGGTCAGAAAAGACAGGTTGGGTAGTTAAGGGGCTGGGGGCCACCCACAAAGGGAGGGGCATTGTTCCAGCTCAGCGATCTCTCAGAAGCACATCCTCCCCACCCTCCTGGCACCCCATCAGGCACTCAAAATCTGGTGGAAATCAAACAAACACAAAAGCCAGAGAAAGGCAAAGGTCGACTCAAATGTTCAGCAGATGAGCTGCTGTCTGGTGACCCTGAGCCCCTGACCCTACGAGGACTTCAAGGCTTGCAACTGCAAAACCCTTCCTGCCGTGCCAGCCACAGGCAGAGCTCCCTCGAAGGGCAGTCCTTCCCCCACCATGAGAGGCTCTCATAGGCAACCCCATACAAGAATCACAGAAACAGGGCACAGTAAAGCAGCCTCTTTAAGGCCAAGCCAGACTGCTGTGCGAACCGTACTGCACCTGCCAGGGGTGCCACAGTCACAGGCACGTACGAACATGCATGCTCTGAACACACGCTCGTGGCCAAGCTCATAAATAAACGTGCACAGGCTAGAAACAGGCAAGCACACGCAGGGACACACGCAGCTTCTTAGGGCCTAAGCCAAGGTTCTTCTTGGCCAAGAAAACCTCTCCCTGTTCAGGAGGAAATAAAAAGCCCAGGTGGTGTCCCAGGCACATGTGGCCTTTCAAGCTGTGGCCAAGCCAAGCAACAGTGATTAGGCAGTTGGGGAAGTGAAGCCCAGCGTGGCCTGAATATTTCAAGGGGATTTTGCCTCACAGAAAATCCTTTCTTCGCCTCCGTGCATGTCAAGGTATAATTACTCATTAGGTAGTGGAGCAGAAACCCGGGAGGATGTGTGCGCAGCTCCAGGTCTGGGTCCCTCGCTCTGTTTCTGCCACAGGCCTGGTCCAGCCTTGGGGGGGGGCCTATCCTACCTCTCAGCCACCTCCACGGGAGGGAAAGCTGGATGTCACGTTGGGACACAGAGTGTCCTGACTCGGGATCACCTCTGACCCCAGTCCCCCAACCTTCTGCCCACCCGCCTCAGGGTCTCTCTGCAGGAGCCTAAGACTAGCTTATCTCACTCCTTCGTCTTCCCCCCTCTCTTCTCTGACGCGTCAAGCTGTTTGCAGCTCCCTGGGAAAAAAAGAAGATGGGAAGAAGGTAAGCACTAGAAGGGAGAGAGGGCGTCTGGGGGTGTCCCTGGGGCCACCTTCCTTCCCAGGGCTTGTGGAGGGGTGTTTCCTCAGGGTGAGGCAAGGGAAGGAGGTTGCATATCTCCCTGCCTTTGCCTCCCACCAGGAGTGCTCTCCGACTTTCCTTTTGTCCTAGAAAATGCCCACTAGACCTGAGCTCAGCTCAGGGGACATCTCCTCCAAGAAGTCCTCCAGGACCCCTTCCTGGGTGAGGAACCTTCTCTGGCTCCTACAGCATGCTGTGTTTCCCTCCATCACTGTTCTATAGTCAGGGGCTGACAACTTCAGTGCCTACAGGAGCCAGAGAGGAAATGACAGTGAGTAAAGGGGCACAGGTAATGAAATCAGGAGTGGGCAGGATTTTATCAGGGGATAGCACATGCCCTGTCTACGCATGAACACCATGTCACTTTATAGCCCAACAATTCTACTCCTGGGGTAGACCCAAGAAAATGGAAAACCTGTTCCCACAAAGACTGTTACAACAAATATTCACGGAGGTGGTATTCATAATTGCCAAAAAGGGGAAACGATCCAAATGCCCATGAATGAATGGATAAACAAAAGGTGGTATATCTATATGATGGAATATTATGGGGCCATAAGAAAGAATGAAGCGATAATACCAACTACCACATGGTTGAGCCTTGAAACCATGCTAGGCGGGAGAAGCAGGACCCCAACGGCTACACACACCTTGTATGGTTCCATTTGTATGATTCGTCCAGAACAGCCAAAGCCCCGAGACAGGAAGACTAGTGGCTGCTGGGGCCTGGGGGATGGAAAGGGGGGAGTGACTGCTAATGCGTATAGGGTTTCCTTTTGAGGTGATGAAAATGCTCTGGAATTAGATAGTAATGGTAGTTGAAGAGTCTTATGAATATACCGAAAAAGACTGAATTATATACTTCAAAATGATGGGTTTTAGGGATTGTGAATTAAATCTCAATTAAAAAAAATTGCTTAAAATGGAACAAAACACATCTACAAGCCACATCCCTGGCTGGGGCCTCCAATTTTCACCCTCCAGTTTACACATCTGTCACCCCACAAGAACAGAGAGTCAGCCCTATCTGAGGCCCCTCCATGGTCTCCAGAGCTGGCACCCCAAAGGCAGGGACTTGAACCACATGAGTGACCACAGCAGCACATTAACCCAGAACACCTTTCATGCTTTGCAGAACCTGCCTCAGATGGCTCTGGCACAGAGTCACCGCCATGTCTCAGGCAAGGCCACTGAGGCCCAGGTTCAGAGTTGCCTGTCCTCAGGTCATATGGCAAGCTGGAGGCAGAACTAGGAAGAGATGCCAGACCTCTGAACTCATGCATCATGACCCAGGGCAGAGGGGGGACAGAGGATGGTGGGCACAAAAGTGCTGGCAGCTCTGCTTCCTGCCTCAAGGCCCCAGATTCCCTGGGCCTCAGAGTGGAGTCTAGTGCTGGACCGGGCCTCAGTCCCCTTTGGGTCCTCAAGGCAGCTCAGCCACGGCAGTGAGGCCCCTGCCCCGCACTCCTCTGGCACCACAGGGGGCTTGCAGATGCTTCCCACAATCCCTAGGCGTGGCCAGCAGCGTGACCTAGACACCTAGTTTCTCAGAGGTCCTGCAGGGTTGACTGGATGCTCTGGCTTGGCCAGGGGCAGAGGCCAACCTCAGGTGCAGAGTGGCTTTCAATCAAAGCAACTGACCATCCTGGGATGGGGACAGTTCTGGGCACAAGGAGGCACTTGGCCACCCACCTGGGAGGGCGGCACTTCCTTCTCTGCCCTGGGGGGTGAGCCCCAAGGGAAGGGCTCCTCTCCTGACATGCACTTCTCTCCCTTCCTGTCATGCTGACCTTCTCTTTGTCTTGGCCATCATCCCTCCCAGAACCTTCTATCAGTGGAAAAGGATCCTTTGCCTTCTCCCTCAGGTCCCTAAGGGCAGCAGATTCCAGAACCAGCCCCATAAGTCCCTGCGTTTGTGAAAATGCCTTGGGAGCCACCAGGCAGAGAGAACAGACAGGTGGGTGGGGGGCAGCAGAGGGAGGTCCCTCACTTGTCCTTCAGCCATAGCCTCCCTGCAGAGGGTCAGCTTGCTGTGGGCCAGGAACTATTTTCTGTGTGGCTCCCATCTGTGCCTCTGGGTCTAGAAAATGAGGTGCCCAGCACATATTTGCTGAAGGAATGACTGAGCGTACCTGCTACTCTAGGCTTCCTTACGACAGGTTTGAACTACCAAAGAGTTTGGAAACTACTGGCCTCACAAATAAGTTTTGACGTCTTCAGGTGGCCATGAAGGCCTCCTCCGTCTAACCGTCCCACCTCCCAGCTGCCCAGCTCACTGACAGGCCCCACCCCAGCACCTCCAGAGACCCCCCAGCCTTTGCTCCCACAGGTTGCCTTCCCTGAACGCTCTCTCAGGCCTGCTCCTAGGCACCAAGCTCATTCCGCCCTTCCCGGAAGCCCCACTTCATCACTACTCTCGCCCCTCCCTCCCCAGCCAAGCCCCTGCCACACCTTTGGGAGGGTGTGCAGGAGAGAACTAGGCAGAGGTGGGGTGTGCCCCACTGCAGGTCACCCAGGATCTGGGACAACCTCAGCTGCAAGGGTGTCTGGGTGTCTCAGGGTCTGACTGCCAGCACCTGGATGCAAGGCTGGGGTTGGCTGGCAAGGCAGGGGAGGAGAGGGAAGGCAAGGGAGATGCGGGAGGAGCTGCCCTTCCGCCCAGGTCCCAGGGAGGCTAAATCATAGCCTCACGTAGTGATGAAGCAGTTGGGCAGCCAGTCCCGTTTAGACACATGATACCCCAAAGACACAGCTCATTCTCCACATGCAGAGTGAAGTAAATGGGGAAGAAGACCCTCTGGGACAGAAGCACCAGCTTTAGAAAAGCAGCCACGTCTCCTTTCTATGCCCCTGGCCCCCCTGCACCAGTGGGGAGGGAAGCAACCTTGTATCCATCTGGGGCCTCTTGTTACATCTTCGTTCAGCCTAAGAAGTGCAGCTACCCACCTGGGTGACCTCCAGGGTTAGACCCTCCTGACCCTAGTTACCCACTGACTTATAATAAGCCTGGATCCTGCTCATACACTGAACTTGAGGCCTGGTCACAGTGAGCACTGACCTTGCCAACACTCTGAGTCCCAAACCTGGATACACACTGAGCCCTGACCATGACAGGGTGGACCAGCCCTCAAAGAACTACAGAAGGTTCTAGATGCCCAGCCTCTCTGCTCTTCCTATACCCCTCAGGGCTAGGTGAGATCCTGTCTGCGGGTTTCAGGGGCTCGTTCCAGCTCTGAGTGACTGCTGGCAGTTGGTGCCCGAGGTAGCTCATGGGTGGCTGAGTTCCACGCTTTCTCAAGAGCAAGGATGAGAATGTGACAAGCCTCCTCTGATACCAGGACACAGCGGGTGTCTAATAGATGCCAGCTCCTCTATGAGCCCTAGCCCCAGGTTTCCAGAAAAGTTGCCACTACCCTCCCTGTCCTGCGGAGCTTGCTCCCTCAGCTCCAGGCCTCCTCCCCTCCTACAGGACCCAGCTCCAGCATCCTATCTTCCCCGTGGGCCCAGGAAAAAGCTGTCCCTCCGCCTCCACCCCTCCCTCTGCCTGGCCTTTCCCAGCCCAGATACAACCCAGACCCATTCAGTGTCCTCAGCTGGCTGTCAGCTAATCCCTGCAGAGGTGTTAGCTGATAATTAAGATGTTAGCTGTAAACTTACTGTGTGATTCCCTGCCAGGAGTATTCTGGTTTAAACAGGTTGCTCTTGGAAATGGGAAACCTTCAAGACCCAGCCAAATGGCAGATGGGGATGCAGATAGAGGTGTGGGGGTATTTTGTGCCTGGGGCCCTTCCAGCTTTCCTGGAAACCTCCCTGCTTCTGTCCCCCTTCACCAGGGTGGACAGAAGGAGGCATGGAAGCTCTGTCTCCTAAGAGCTGATGCCACTGGACATGTAATGAATACTCTCTGAATCTCAGTTTTCTCATCTGCAAATGGGTGTATAGAACACCAGCCTCACAGAATTGTAACAGCACAGAGGAATCCCTCCATACTTGAGAGCTCTGTAGTCCCTAACTTCCCTTTGCCTCTTCCCGCATTGAAAGAAACAAGTCAGCTTCCACTCCTCTAGCCTCCTCACAGTCTACCCCCAATCAGTCACCGGTCTGTCTATTCTCCTGACTTCCTAAATTTCTCCCCAGGCCAAGATCAATGGAATCCCACAGCAAGGCCTGCACAGGTATGACGCTCTGGGCATTCACCAGATCATAGGAATGGAGCAGGGGGAGGACAGCTTACCCATAAACAGTGCTGAGACAACAGGCTAGTCATTTGGGGAAAAAACACTTAGATCCCCACCTCAAACCATACATAAAAACATTCCAGATGAACAAGAGATTTAAATGTTTTAAAATATCATAAACAACTAGAAAACAATGTAAACAACATTGTCAAAACTTTGCAGTGGCTAAGGCCAGAAACTCTAAAGGAAAAGAACGACTGAGTTGGCCAGAGGACCACGAAACTCCATAAATTTAAATGACAAAAAATTCCTACAAAACTGTGAAAAAATATTTGTAACAAATGACAGATAAAGGGTTCAATCCCTTAACCTCTTATAAACCAATCTGCTCTTGCAAGTCAGTACGACGCATTTTACACACCTGCCTCCCCCTCCTCACTGAAGCCACGGTCATCCCGACAGCTGACGGTCTGCTTCTTACTTGACCTCATGCTTGAAACAACCTCTTGCCCTTGGCTTCCAGGACCTCCTACCTGCTTGGCTGTCCTCTGCCCTGGCCAGCCCTTCTCAGGCACCTTTGCAGTTCCTCTTCAGCTCCCCAGTTTCTAACTGAACGGGGCCCCAGGGCTGGGTTTTCCATCCTCCCCTTTTCTGTCAATACTCACTCCCTTGCTGACCCAATCTTACAGCTTTAGATACTGTCTTTATGCTGATGACGCCAAATTTGTATTGCCAGCCCAGACGCATCCCCTGAGCTCCAGCCTCATACATCCAGCTGTCAGCTCCACGTTTCTACTTGGACATGTACTGGCATCTCTCACTTTGCATGTCCACAGTCAGGGATAGGTGCCCAGCACTGCACACTCAGAGGGGCCCAAGCTTGGTCTAATGCTCTATTGTCACCACTTTGAAATTCTTAGTAATTTTTTAAAACAAAAGGCCACCCATTTTCATTTTTCTCTGGGCCCCACACATCATGTCGTCAGTCCTGTCCACAGCTTAGCCCTTCCCCTCCCCACACACCAAACCTGCTCCTCGCTCTCTTCTCTGCCCTGTCTCTGGGGATGGCAGCACCCCCTCTCCCCAACCCCTCCCACCTTCTAGCTACTTGGGGCAAAAACTTTTGGAGTCATTGTTATGAACCAGATGTTTGTGCCCCTCAATTTACATATGTTAAAGCCCTGACCCCAGTGTGATGGTGTTTGGAGGTGGGGTCTTTGGGAGGTCTTTAGGGTTAGATAATGTCCTGAGGGTGGGGCCTCATGATGGGATTAGTGACCTTTTAAGAAGAGGAAGAGACATCAGAGGTCTCTGCATGTGCCCAAAGAAGAGGTCAGCATCCGAGACAGCAGCTGTCTGCAAGCCCCGCAGAGGGTCCTCACTAAGAACTGAGTCTGCCAGTACCTTGACCTCAGACTTTCCAGTCTCCAGAGGTGTGAGGAGTACCTGAGTGCTGTTTGAGCCACCCAGCCTGTGGTATTTGGTCATGGCAGCCCAAGATGACTAGGACAGCAATTCTTGGCTTCCCCTGCCCTCACATACACCATTGCATCCAATCTGTCAGCAAATCCTATCGTTTCTACCATTAACATGCACCCAGAATCCACCCACTTCTCCCCTCCTCCATCAAGATCGCCTGGCCCAAGCCCCCACCATCTCTTCTCTAGACCATTGCAACAGCAGCCAGAGCGATCTGGTTAAAATGAAAGCCAGAAACTCTCACGGCTCCCTGCTTCACTCCGAATAAAAGCCACGTCCTTAGGGTAGCCTGCAAGGCCCTTGCGTGTGGTCTGGCCCTTGATCCCTCTCCGGATGCACCCCCCTCACTCACCCTGTTCTAACCGCACCAGCCTCATGGAGCCCTGAACAGACCGGGCCTGCTCCTGACTCAGGGTCCCGGACATGCACACGGCTCGCGCTCTCGCGTCCTTCAGGTCTTTGCTCGAAGGCCACCTCCCATGGGACCCTCCCACCCTATCCAAGCGGTCCAGCACTTCCCATCCCCTCCCCTGTTTATTTTTTTCTCCTTAGCACTTAACATTCATACACACACTGTATTTCACATATTTATCTGTTTTCTCTCAGCTGCCTCTCCTCCACTGGAGCGTAAGTCCCGTTGGTGCAGGTCTTTTTGTCAGGCCCTCAGCCAAAACAGTGACCGACACAGGAGATGCTCAGTGAATGCTTACCGAGTGACTGGACAGATGGACAGAAAAATGAACCGAGAACATGACATGAACGATGAATTCCAGGCAATTCACAAATGAAGAAATTGAAATGGCCAATAAGCACACATTAATAAGCTCGACCTCGTTAGCGATCAAAGAAATGTAAAAGAAATCAGTTTTACCTATCAGATTCGCAGGGATTTAAGTGAATGATAATGCCCATGGTTGGCTGGGGCGAGGGGACAAGGCTTCTTGTGCATGGCAAGTCAGCACGACTTTCTAGAGGCTGATCTGGGAGTCCAGGCCAAATACTGAAATAAGCATGCCCTCCGATCCAGGCAGTCACTTCAGGAAACATTCCTGAAGGACCCATAACACAAATGCAGCCAGATATGTACCAGGAGGTTCCCGAGCAAGGTTTATAAATGGCCAAACATGGGAAACAACCTAAATGCTCACTGAGAGACAGGATGAGAACTGATAAATAATTTAAAGACCATCCAAGCAATGGGCATAAAAGAACAGTGAAGAACTCTGGAATGATCTATACAGTCTGTTAGGTGAAAAGTCAAGTGGCAGAACAGTATAACTAGTAGGAGCCCATGCTTTTCCTTCTAAAATATGTTTGGAGTGCACAGAAAAAGGTCTAGAAGGATATATATCAAACTAGTTAACAATGTTTAGCTCTGGGGAGGAAGAGATTATGGGAAGGGCTTGAAATGCATGCTTTAAATAATTCTGGGTTGTTAGGTAGGTAGGTAGATAATATATAAATGACATTTTTAATCATCAGAAAATATAAATAGACTTAATAGTCAGAAACTGACTGCTTACAGAGAAAAGACTTTCCATGTGTCCCCAGTGTTGAAAGATGCAGAAATAGGACATTCTAAGCCTTGCATTATCTGACCCTGCCTCAACCCAGTTACCCCTCACCTCCACCCTCACACTCCCAAGTACTCTGGGTTCCAAGCTCAGGAAACAGTTTTCTATTCCTGGTTTCTTTCACAGTTCCAGGCCAGTCTCACAGCTCTGCTCACAGGCACAAAGGCAGAGCCAATCCCACCCCATGACCTCCTCGGCCTGGACTCTGCTTCAGCGAGCCATGGAGGGGAAAAGGAGGACCTTGAGAGCACGCTCAATAGCTGCAGCTGCTGCGCGGCTTCCAGCAGAAACCTCCAGGTCTCCATCCCAGGGATGGCCCTTGGGACCTGGGGATCAGGAAACGCCCCTTGACTGTGGCCTGGGCAGGCTTGGAGGCCCTGGCTCCAGGGCACCTGCCACAGGCACTGGAGGCACCTGATCTGAGAGGGCCGAGGTGGGCCCAGCTGGGAGGACTGGCCAGCGGAGGAAGGGGACTGGGGCTTCAGCCCTCACTAGGGTTGCCAGATTTAAAAATAAAATTATATGTCCCATGCAGTATTTGGGATATACTTATGCAAAAAAAGTAATTTGTTGTCTGTCAAGTTCAAATTTAACTGGACATCCCGTATTCTTTCTGGCAAGCCTAGCCTGCAGCCCATTTCAGCCCTTGGGGCACTTGGCCCTAAGCAGAAGCCCCCCCGTGGGGTGCCCACGAGCAGCAGAGAAATGCCAAGTGGACTGAAAGTGAGCTGGGCTGCTCCTGGCGCTGGGAGGAGCCCCTCCCGCAGAGTCAGGACCTGCCAGAGTTGGGGCGCCACCACGGAAGCCCACACACAGGGCGAGCACAGCAGCTCTGGCAGGGCCGAGCCAGAGCGACAGCAAGGCCCACCACATCTGAGGCACTTAGTAGGCGCGCGCCAAGAAACGCTCCTGAACAAACTGCCGCGAAGCGGAAGAGCAAAACGGGGGCTATAGGAACTGTGTCCCAGGGCCTCTCAGTGCCCCAGGGACAGGCCTGGAGGAAGGACAGCTGCCAGGTGGCCTGCCTTCTCTGAGGTCTGGGAACTCTTGCCCAGCAGGCCCTGCTGTGGCTGGGACCCCCAAGCCCCACACTGTACCCCCAGGGCCCCAAGCAGGATCTCCTTCATCCAGGGCCTGCCTGGCCCTCACGCGGAGCCCTTCCATGGGCACACAGGCACAAGGCCGGGTGAGCCGTCCTCGCCCCCCTACCTGGTCAGATGGCGCCGGCAGGCAAACAGACTGGCCTCTGGGGGCCCCGGGAACGGCAGCCTGCCCGTCGTACTCAGCATGCACTGTGGGGGAAGAGCAGGTAGATTAGTACAGCAAAGAGGGGGCTTCTGCCAGCCCAGGGCAGGCCCACTTCTCCACGGGTTCCCCAGGCAGACCCACATCCCCTGCCCATCGGCCTTGGTGCCACCTCCCCCTGGGGGATGGACATCATGGCACCAGCCTCCCTGCCCGCAGCCCTCTGAGGGGCCTCCCAGTCCCGTATGCAAAGCCCTGTCCAAGCTCTTCCCTTCTGGCTGCCTCCCACTGTCTTTCATGGGTCAAGTCCACCTCTAAATTTTGTTCATAGCGTGTACACTCATGCGTGTGTGTGCACACGCACATGCACACACATACACACAGATAGGCAGTTCCACTCCACTCTCTCTGAGGTTCCCACCGCAAATCCCCAAGTCTGTCCCCTGTCCCTGGGAAGCTTCACTTACATTTCACTTACATGTCCTTACCCCCAGCACCCCTCAATGCAGGATATCTGGCTTCTGCATCCCCACAGCCCACAGTACCTCTGCAAGGTCCGTCAGGAACCCACCCGCCTCTGACAGTCCCCCAGCCCAGCCTGCCAGCTCTCTGGCTGGCTGACCACTCCCTGCGGCAGGAGGCCCCCTGACCCATGCTCTCCTGTGTTCAGCACACCCCTCTATCACATAGTCCTCCTCCTACACACAGTCCCAGCTGCTGTCTCCATTCTCCCCTCCACTCTCCTCCCTGGGCCATCTCACCCACAACAGGGTTTCAGTCATCCTCTGTATATGCCCCCAGTGGTGCCCATCATGCCCAGAGGGGAGCAGAGCCCCTGACCTACCTCCCACCCACCTTTCCTCCCTCAGTCGGCTTCAGCCCCTGGGCCTGCCTGGCTGCTCTCTCTGCACATCCCTCCTGCAGATCCTCACAGGCCTGGCCTCTTCTCCTCACCCAGGTTCAGCTCAAGGCACCTCCTCAGAAATCCTTTCCTGACCACAGAAGACCCTCCTTAACCTGTCACATAACCTAACTGACTGATTTGTCGTTTGGCTTTCCCTGTCTCAACAGTCCCACAGTGAGCTTTTTCCCAGTCAGGTCAACTGAGGTATAATTTACCTACAGTAAATTTTACCCCTTTTAGCACACAGTTTCATGAGTTTTGACAGCTGCATGCAGCCCTGTAACCGCTACTGCAATCAAGATGCAGAGCAATTCTGTCACCCTAAAAATATCCAGGTGCTGTCCCTTTGTACCAATTCCCCAACCCTAGCCCCTATCAACCAATGATCTGTTTTCTGTCTCTATTATAGTTTTGCCTCTTCTAGAATGTCATACATATGGAATCATCTCTATGTTGCCTTTGAGTCTGGCTTTATTTCCATCTAGCAAATAATGCATTTGAGATTTCCCTGTGTTGTTGCCTATATCAGAATTTCATTCTTTTTTTTATTGCTGAGTAGCACCGAAGTTCACTCATTCACCAGCGGAGGACCTTTGGGCTTTGGCGATTATGAATAAAGCCAGCATGAATATTCGCATACAGGTTTTTGTGTGAGCATAAGTTGTTATTTCTCTTGCGTAAATACCTAGCAGTAGAATTGCTGGGTTATGTGGTAAGCATATTTTTAACTTTATGAGAAACTGCCAAAATGTTTTCTAAACTGGCCATACTATTTGCATT
>JAVSCE010005545.1:0-28133 GCA_032199065.1 Smutsia gigantea
CATATATAAGATTGCTTTGTTAGGTAGTGGTAAAAGATAATAAGACATTTAAGACTTAAGATACTTAAGGGTCTTACTGTCATCTTAGGGAAAAAAACAAAATTTTAAGATAAATTAGAATAAAGAATTCACATGGTAGTTTAAGGCACCAGATAAGATGTCATAAGACTACATCAATTGTCAAATAATCCATGCAGACCAAATTCCAGTAATTAAGAGGAGATAGAGAACATTTTCTATGTTGGTCAAGAAAGGTTTGAAATGATGAACTTCTGATGTGGTTTTGATTAACAAGACCTCATATTATTAGTAAGAAGTGACTTTTTAAAAAAATAGTCATTTTATAACATAAAAAACATCAGAAGTACTTAACCTCATCTCCCCTGTATTCTTTTAATTAAAGTTTTCAAACAAACATGTAAGAAACTTAATGTTTGTATTGCTGTAGAAGTAAAAAATCTCTCTGACTTCATCAGGAAGCTGTACTAACATTTCAAGAACTTTGTTAAGTAAATTTTATAATAGCTTGTTGAAACATGGGGAAATTAAATCCATTTCTGAATTTTTTTAACATATAAAGGCAAACCATTTTTTAAAGCTAATATTAGACTAACGATTTTTTGCTAAAGATTTTAAAGCAAAAGTAAGTTATCTTAGAATTGTGGAATTACAATTTTTTCTAAAATTTGAATAAAAGAAGACATGTGAATTCAATGCAACAGATAACAACCCACATATTGCCAAGTATTAGTTTTTGTGTTTACCTTTCTTTGAGAAATCACATGACGTGGTTTTTTTGTTGTTGACTTTTTGGGGCAAATATTGAAGAAAGTGGTATGTTCTATATATATATATTTTTTTAATTAAAATATGTCTTCTGTTTTTTTAGGACAAAATGTTTCACTTTTGGGTAAATACATTCTTTATACCAGGACCAGAGGAAACCTCAGAAAAAGTAGAAAATGGAAGTCTATGTGATCAAGAAATTGATAGTATTTGCAGTATAGAGCGTGCAGATAATGACAAGGAGTATCTAGTACTCACTTTAACAAAAAATGATCTCGACAAAGCAAATAAAGACAAGGCCAACCGATACTTTTCTCCAAATTTTAAGGTGAGTTAAAAAAATGTTAAGTTGGTGGGTAGTTCTATGTGTTTGTTTTAAGCATATAGCTGGTAAAGGACCTGCTTGGCTAATTTTTAAATTAAGTATTATTTAAAAGCAAAATTAATTGTCAGTAAATTGAAAATTTCTGATGAAATCCGGGAGGATGCACACAAAGCCAAAACTGTATTTTCCTTGTATTTTATAAGGTGTTGTTGGGTGAAGTCAATGGCAGAGGTTGGGATATGAAGTAGGAGTAGGGGAGGAAAGAAGTGGAAGGTATGAATCATGTGGAATTGATTCATATGGAATGTTCTTACTGTTTCTACCCTTGTCGTCCTCCATTTATTCTCAGCCTCTCAGAGTGATCTATGATAGACTTGACTGTGTCACTCCTGTTTACCCTTTTTAAAGGCCTTATGGTTTTTTTTATAAGTTTATTTTGATATCATTAATCTACAATTAAATGAGTAATATTATGGTGATTACACTACCCCCTTCATCAGGTCCCCCCCACCAACCCCATTACAGTCACTGTCTATCAGCGTAGTGAGATGCCATAGAGTCACTACTTGTCCTCTCTGGGTTGTACAGCCCTCCCCGTGCCCCCCCAACATTACATCTGCTAATCGTAATGTTCCTTCTTCCCCCTTGCCCCTCCCTTCCCACTCATCCTCCCCAGTTCCTTTCCCTTTGGTAACTATTAGTCCGTTCTTGGGTTCTGTGAGTCTCCTGCTGTTTTGTTCCTTCAGTTTTTTTTTTCCTTAGTTCTTATACTCCACATATGAGTGAAATCATTTGGTACTTGTCTTTTTCAGCTTGACTTATTTCACTGAGCATAATACCCTCTAGCTCCATCCATGTTGTTGCAAATGGTAGGATTTGTTTTCTTCTTATGGCTGAATAATATTCCATTGTGTATATGTACCACATCTTCTTTATCCATTCATCTACTGATGGACACTTAGGTTGCTTCCATTTATTGGCTATTGTAAATAGTGCTGCAATAAACATAGGGGTGCATCTGTCCTTTTCAAATTGGGCTGCTGTATTCTGAGGGTAAATTCCTAGGAGTGGAATTCCTGGGTCAAATGGTATTTCTATTTTGAGTTTTTTGAGGAACCTCCATACTGCTTTCCACAATGGTTGAACTAATTTGCAGTCCCACCAGCAGTGTAGGGAGGGTTCCCTTTTCTCCACATCCTCGCCAACATTTGTTGTTGTTTGTGTTTTGGATGTTGGCCATCCTCACTGGTGTGAGGTGATATCTCATTGTGGTTTTAATCTGCATTTCTCTGATGATTAGCGATGTGGAGCATCTTTCATGTGCCTGTTGGCCATCTGAATTTCTTCTTTGGAGAAGTGTCTATTCATGTCCTCTGCCCATTTCTTAATTGGATTATTTGCTTTTTGTTTGTTGAGATGCATGAGTTCTTTATATATTTTGGATGTCAACCCCTTATCGGATACATCATTTATGAATATATTCTCCCATACTGTAGGATGTCTTTTTGTTCTACTGATGGTGTCCTTTGCTGTACAGAAGCTTTTCAGCTTGATATAGTCCCACTTGTTCATTTTTGCTTTTGTTTCCTTTGCCCAGGGAGATATGTTCATGAAGAAGTCGCTCATGTTTATGTCCAAGAGATTTTTGCCCATGTTTTTTTCTAAGAGTTTTATGGTTTCATGACTTACATTCAGGTCTTTGATCCACCTTGAGTTTACCTTTGTATATGGGGCTAGACAGTAGTTCAGTTTCATTCTCTTACATGTAGCTGTCCAGTTTTTCCAACACCAGCTGCTGAAGAGGCTGTCATCTCCCCATTGTATATTCAAGGCTCCTTTATCAAATATTAATTGACTGTATATGTTTGGGTTAATGTTTGGATTTTCTATTCTGTTCCACTGGTCTGTGGGTCTGTTTTGTGCCAATACCAAATTGTCTTGATTACTGTGGCTTTGTAGTAGAGCTTGAAGTCAGGGGGTGTAATTCCCCCTGTTTTATTCCTCCTTTTCAGGATTGCTTTGGCTATTCGGGGTCAACCTTATGGTTTTTTTGATATGACTTAGAAGGATGTGCATAATTTAGCATAGGCCTACCTCCCATATCAACTCTAGCCACATTCTCTCTCTGCTTCCTGAGATTCACCCATACTGGTCTCTCTTCAGTTCTTAAGCATGCTAAGCACTTCTGCCTCCAGTCTTTCCACTTATTTTCCTTCTCCCTGTACCTCTCCACCCTCAGCCTTTGCCCTCCCCTTCACATGGCTGTCCTTTTCATAATCAACCTTAGCTTCAATCTTGTATGCTCTGAAAGGTCCTTTCTGATCACGCTCCCCTTTTACTCCCTTTTAAAATTCTGTCTCTTTCCCCCTATCATGGAATTGTTGAGTTTGTTTTAGCTGCATGTGATGTGTGTGTGTACTTCTGTTTCTATTTATAGATTAAGAATGCTCCAGTTTAAAAAATATGACTTGTAAGCATTCCCAAATGGTGGTTTGCCATTTTTTTCTTCTTTCTTTTTTCTTATTCTACTTGCTTTTTATCCCTTCCTTTCTCCTTATCCTCCTTCTTTTTCTTTTTTTTTAAATGCTCTTTTTTTTGCTTCATTCCATTTTTATAACATAATAAATCCAATGATAGCTGGTAAGAATATTGCTAGTAATAATAAAAATAAAGGAAGAGTATGTGTTTTAAGTGATAGATTCAATATTAAGTGCCTTTAATTTTATATTTCTTTTAAATGTTTAGAATTTAGAAGTTTCTTTTAGAATTCATAGGTTTCTATTTACTTTCTTTTTTCTAGGTCTGCATTTTCCTTAATCTTTAGCCTTTAGTGTGACTTCCTCTCATTTTGTTGTTTTGTTTTAATATTACCAGGGCTTTATATTTGTGATTACAAATAAAAACTATTTCAATGATTAGTAAAAAAATATCATATAATGTTAAGTGCTATGAAAAAATAAAACAGATGGGATAGAATATGATCCTGATGTTAGCTGGATGGCTAAAGAAGGCCTGTCCAAGCAGGTGACATTCAATCAGGCTAAATGAAATGAGTGAGCTGTACAGATATTCGGGCAAAGAGGGGAGAGCAGATGCAAAAGCCCTGAAACAGGAATGAGCTTGGTATATTTAAGGAGCTATAGATAAGAGGCCATTTTAACTAAAGTACACTGTATGAAGACGTTGAAGTGTTTCCAGTACAGGAAAGATATAATCTGAATTCAGTCCTTAAAAATACACTCTGTCCAGTCCTTCAAAATACAAACTAGAGAAGAAAGTAGGTAGAAAGGGACAAGAATGGAGATTAAACCGTTGGAGATTAGTTAAGAGGCTGTGGTTTCCTTGAACTAGTGGCAGTGAGGAGTAATGAGAAACTGTCAGGTTAGGCAACTGAAAAGATTGGATGTGAGAGAAGAATTGGTAATTACTTTTGGAGAATGGGAGAGGGGACTATAGGTAGAACAAGCAAGGAATTTGAAGTCAGATCTGATTTAAGTTCCACATCCACTACCTACTAGATAATGTGGCCTTTAATTTAGCAAGTTCCCTAACCTTTCCTGGGCCTTAGCTTCATCTCTTTTAAAATAGAAATGTCTGCCTTATAGAGCTGTTTTGACAATAATTTCAGCTGTGTCTGTAAATGTCCTTGGTCTGGTGGTTAGACCACCGAATGATGTTAACTTCCTTCTTCCTCCCTTTAGGTGAAGTTTTTGGGGCTAAAGGGATCCTAAACATCATTATTGATCAGTGTTTTACATAGTGTAGTGTTTATATTTGTTTCATGTTGTAAGTATCAAATCACATTGAGTTTCAGACAGAAGTAGTTGGTAAAATTCAGCTATTTGTAAATTGAATTTTTATGATTGAAAATATGTGAACTGCTGATAAATTTCAGTCTCAGTGTATTTCCTTTGTAGAATTATTTAGTATATAAAAAGAAAGAAAATGTAGAAAATTTTGAGAAGAGGATTTAAAATAAATTAGAGGCCATGTTTATCATAGTACTTAAAAAGTGAATCTACCAAGAATATGTATCTTTACTAAGTGATTTAAAATTAGTCAGATTTATGGATATTCCACTTACAGAATCTTTCTCTTCTTTCTCTAGGTGAAGCTGTACTTCACAAAAACAGTAGAAGAGCCATCAAATCCAGAGGCTAGCAGTTCAACTTCTGTAACACCAGATGTTAGTGACAATGAACCTGATCATTATAGATATTCTGACACCACTGACTCTGATCCAGAGAATGAACCTTTTGATGAAGATCAGCATACACAAATTACGAAAGTCTGAATTTTTTTTTTATCAAGAGGGATTAAAACACCATGAAAACAAACTTGAATAAACTGAAATTGGACCTTTTTTTTAATGGCAATAGGACATTGTGTCAGATTACCAGTTATAGGAACAATTCTCTTTTCCTGACCAATCTTGTTTTACCCTATACATCCACAGGGTATTGACACTTGTTGTCCAGTTGAAAAAAGGTTGTGTAGCTGTGTCATGTATATACCTTTTTGTGTCAAAGGACATTTAAAATTCAACTAGGATAAATAAAGATGGCACTTTCCCATTTTATTCCAGTTTTATAAAAAGTGGAGACAGACTGATGTGTATACGTAGGAATTTCTCATTTTGTGTCGTCACCAACTGAAGTGGCTGAAGAGCTTTGTGATGTACAGGTTCACATCCTACCCCTTTGCACTCGTGGCAACAGATAAGTCTGCAGTTGGCTGAGAGGAGATCCTAGAGGGTTTTGCTACATTCTAATGCATGTGTTCGGGTTAGGGGAATGGAGGGAATGCTCAGAAAGGAATGTATTGTATGCTGGATTCTGGACCATATACCATCTCCAGCTTTTACACGCACCTTTCTTTAGCATGCTACAGTTATTAATCTGGACATTTGAGGAATTGGCCGCTGTCACTGCTTGTTGTTTGTGCATTTTATTTTTTTAAAGCATATTGGTGCTAGAAAAGGCAGCTAGAGGGAGTGAATCTGTATTGGGGTACAGGAATGAACCTTCCACAGTGTCTTCAGAGTCCATGAATGAAGGGATATAAAAATAATGTGGTTGTAGATAAGAAACACAGCAACAATGACTTAACCATATAAATGTGGAGGCTATCAACAAAGAATGGGCTTGAAACATTATAAAAATTGACAATGATTTATTAAATATGTTTTCTCAGTTGTAATGACCGCTCCATCTCCTGTGTAATCAAGGCCAGTGCTAAAAGTCAGATGCTATAAGTAGCTACATCAGTCAACAACTTAAACTTACTTTATTAGTTTTTCAGTCATATACCTGCTGTGGATGCTTCATGTGCTGCCTGCAAACTTCTTTTTTCTCATTAAATATAAAATATATTATAATGCTGCACAGGAAATTTCAATTTGAGATCCTACAGTAAGCGCTTTTTTTTTCTTTAAAGATTTATGATGCACTTACTCAATCCAATAGCTGTCAGCCGTTCCACCATTTTGACCTTACACATTCTATTACAATGAGTTTTGCAGTTTTGCACATTTTTTAAATGTCATTAACTGTTAGGGGATTTTACTTGAATACTGAATACATATAATGTTTATATAAAGGACATTATTTGTGTTAAAAAACAAATTAGAATTGCAGTAAAATTTCAACACTGCACAAGTAAAAAGGCATTTACTTTTTCAGTAGAAATTGTCCCACATAATGCTTTTATCAATTTGCTATTGAAAGGATAGACTTTTTTTTAATGTGCAGTGTTGAATCATTTTTTCGTAATGTAGAGTTAGGACTAGGGCTTCAGTTTCACTTCTTAAATGTCATATATTTGATATGCCCAGACTGCATATGATTTTGACAACTACTATTGTAAGGCTAATGGGAAGATATTAAAAAGAATTTTTTTCCCCAGAAATTTGATGTCTTTCAAATTATACCTTGACCTTGAAATGTTTAAATATTTAGCCAATTTATTTCTTAATGGTGTAAAATCTCACTTTCAATAACTTATTGGTGCTGAAATTGTTCACTAGCTGTGGTCTGACCTAGTTAATTTACAAATACAGATTGCATAGGACCTACTAGAGCAGCATTTAGAGAATTTGATGGTAAATAGATTAGGCAGAACTTCATCCAAAATATTCTTCATTAAATGTTGACATATTTTCCATACTCATCAGTTTCACTCAACAAGTAAATTTAAAAATTTTTAACAAAGCTCTTAGGATTTACACATTTATATTTAAACATTGATATATAGAAAATTGATTGAATGCTCATAAGTTAAATTGGTGAAGTTAGGGGCAACTATTCCTAAGATCTCATCATTGAAATTTATATGCCACCTGTCTTTCATAAAAGCTGAAAATTGTTGACTAAGATGAAAATCAACTGTTCATGTTTTGAAGGTAGTTATTAATACTGTTATTTGTTACAGTTTTGGGCACAGTATATTAAAACATAACTTGTATTGTTCCAATGTGTAACATGGAGGGCCAGGTCATAAATAATGACGTTATAATGGGCTTTTGCACTGTTATTATTTTTCCTTTGGAATGTGAAGGTCTGAATGAGGGTTTTGATTTTGAATGTTTCAATATTTTTGAGAAGCCTTGCTTACATTTTATGGTGTAGTCATTGGAAATGGAAAAATGGCATTATATATATATATTATATATATATAAATATATATTATACATAACTACTCTCCTTTATTTCAGTTACCATCCCCATAGAATTTGACAAGAATTGCTATGACTGAAAGGTTTTCGAGTCCTAATTAAAACTTTATTTATGACAGTATTCATAATTAGCCTGAAATACATTCTGTAGGTAATCTCTGAGTTTCTGGAATGTTTTCTTACTTAGACTTTTTGGATGTGCAGCCGCTTACATGTCTGAAGTTACTTGAAGGCATCACTTTCAAGAAAGCTTACTATTGGGCCCTGTACCATCCCAAGTCCTCTGTAGCTCCTCTTGAACATTTTTTTGCCATAATTATTAAAGGGTAGTTGAATAAATAGCATCACCATTCTTTGCTGTGGCACAGGTTATAAACTTAAGTGGAGTTTACCGGCAGCATCAAATGTTTCAGCTTTAAAAAATAAAAGTAGGGTACAAGTTACATGTTTAGTTCTAGAAAATTTGTGCAATATGTTCATAACGATGGCTGTGGTTGCCACAAAGTGCCTCGTTTACCTTTAAATACTGTTAATGTGTCATGCATGCAGATGGAAGGGGTGGAACTGTGCACTAAAGTGGGGGCTTTAACTACAGTGTTTGGCAGAGTCGCCTTCTACCCTGCCAGTTCAAAAGTTCAATCTGTTTTCATATAGAATATATATACTAAAAAATTTCAGTCTGTTAAACAGCCTTACTCTGATTCAGCCTCTTCAGATACTCTTGTGCTGTGCAGCAGTGGCTCTGTAAATGCTATGCACTGAGGATACACAAAACAAAATATGATGTGTACAGGATAATGCCTCATACCAATCAGATGTCCGTTTGTTATTGTGTTTGTTAACAACCCTTTCTCTCTTAGTGTTATAAACTCCACTTAAAACTGATTAAAGTCTCATTCTTGTCATTGTGTGGGTGTTTTATTAAATGAGGATCATTTCAAGTACTTCATTGAAATTTTAAATAGTGGACAGCCACATGTGATTAAGTTTTCTGTAAGGTTTTTTTTGTTTTTCCTGCTGTCCTTCAAAGCCTTCGGTTATAAAAGCATGGTTCTTTGTCAACTTGGGAGTAGAGTATCAGTCTACTCATGTTCAAAAGAGGCACTTAATATTTTTTAGGGCCTTAGTCAGCACTTCAGTTGTTTTCAAGCATTGAGTAACATTCTAGTCCTGAAAAAAATTCAAGATTCTTGAAAAATTGAGTATTTTTTTTCCAACTAAGATGTCTGAAGATAATTCCCCACAATGGATTTAATACTTCAGATTTCAATTTTATGGCTTTTTCATTTGATTCTGTAGTCTGCCATTGATATATGGGAAGCTTCATCTACTCACTGTGACTTGTGCCATTAAAATTTGATTTTCCAGAATAGTTTAAAGGACATTGTGTACTTGAGTTTAATCTTACTGTTTCAATATTTTTAAGAGTTTAAACACTAAAAGCTTATCCTTTCAACAAAGCATACTAAAGTAATAAGTGGAAGTGTAGCTTGTACAAATGTTTTAAAAATAATGCAGAACATTTATGTGACAGTGGAATTTAATATTTCAAGTTTATATTTTTTCATGTGACTTTTTACAAGTAGATGTGAATAATGTATTATAACCTAAAGAACTATGAAAAGTGTGTATACACAGTTTATTTTTTCTTTTTAGTTATCTTAAGTATGGTCGAAAACCATATACTGGAGTCTAAAGTTATTCTGTTTTATAAGATGTTGGTGATGTCTGAAAAATAGGAATTTACTGGTAATTTTATTTTTTTCTCATATTTTAACTGCACTGTAATGAGCTAGTTTGGTTAAAGTGAATGCCATCACCATTTCCATTGAGAATTAAAAACCAGCAGTGTATAACATGCAGGCTTCCAAAGGCTTACAAAAAATTAAGACCCTTAAATCTAGTTAATTTGCTGCTAACGTCAAACTCTTTTTGTTCTTTTTTCCTTGCCAGATAATTTTCCACACATCTGAAACTTGGTCTTAAATGGCCTAAGTGTAAGTTTTGAGTAGCTGTTAGTACAGAGAGAAATGTTTGTGAATGGAAACAAATATTCCATCCAAACTAGTATAAGGACAGTATCTAAAAAATAAGCAAAGAAGATCATAGAGGAAAATGTTTTAAGCTTTTAAAGCTATTATTGATTTTCCTATACAATTAGATAGCTATAGGAGGCCTAATGATTAAGTTGCTTATCAGTTGCTATTAATTTTAGAGCAAATCCACTCTTTTATAACTATAATCGTGCTATTGACGTCTTTCAAGAGAACTTCCTTCTTGAAAGTATAGCAGAATGTAGGTAGCCACTCTGACAAATTCACATTGGTTAGTGGCTTTAAAAGTTGGTAATACGAAGACAGGAAAGGACAAAACAGTTTCTTGGGTGTTAATATCCTTTGGTTCTTAAATTAGCTATTTTGAGAATACTTTCCCATAACATCAAAACAATCACTCATAATCCCATCACCTGGAGACACAGCCATTATTAATACTTTAGTGACTATACAATCATATATGTTCTGTATACTCATGTATATATTTTCTCTAAAAAATGAAATTTGTACAGTGCATACTCTCAAAGCCTTTAAGCTTTGAATTTCCATCATGGATTTATCAAATGTTCAGTTACATCAGAAAATGAACCGTAATTCAGTTCTAATGCTACACGTGCAGATTTTGTGCATAACTCAGAGCTCTTTTCCAATTCAGTGGGTTAATCATGAATGTTTAAGTATTGTAGCATCAGGATGGTCTAAGTATGTATGTCTAAGTAAATAAAACAGTTATATTTATGTGCCATAGACAATGTAGATATTTCTCTTCAAAAGCCATTGTAAACATTTGCATTTTGGAATTGTATGTTCAATAGTTAACAATGTGTGAAACACTATTAGTCAACTTCATCATCACCTATTTCCCTTACAGGTTGGTAAAGACAGATGAGGTTTTCAGTTTTTATAGTTTCCAAACAGTTGCTCGATTTATAGTGAATTAGTTTTAACACCTGCAAAAAAAGAAGCTATTGCTGGTTTATCCACTTGTGTTCTTTAAATCTGTGTTGCTCATGTGTATTTCCATCACTTCAAAAACAATATTTAATGAATGGTTCACCTTTAGCTCTGGAATTTACTATGTTTAGGTAATTGGTGTGCTTATAACACAACATGCAGCTCTTTTTGACAATTCGTTGAGAACAGGCGTTAAAAAAATTAGCTGGAGGGCAGTACGTAACTTATAAACCAATGTGTTGATATTTTAAGAACACTTTTACTTATATGAGTGAAGTCAACTGCCATCTTTGAGCATTGCCAGTTTAAAATAAAGCTGCATATTTTTAAATGAAGTGTTTAACAAGGATTTATATTTTTCATTTTTTAAAATTAAAAACAATTTATATCTATCTACTTTGTTGCATGTGGATTTCCATCTGTCCTTGAAATGAGTTACAGATTTTGTTTGTGTGGAGTGGAGGAAGGCTAGTAGTCATGGCTCTAGTGTTTCAGTTTGCCAGATCTGCTTACTGTAGTGAAAAATTAAAATGTTTAGGTGCGGCTTTTTGTAGCCTGTCATTTATTGGCTTTTATTTATGTGTTACCTTTAGGATTTTCTTCCTACTCTATGCAGTTGTCCAAATGATACCCACATTTACAAATACCCTTTCAAATTCTATTTTCTTTTTCCATTACATTTCCCTAAATGGGCAGTTTATAAGTGTGTGTGCAGGCACTGGCACGTGTGTTTGTGTGAATTAGGTTTTTCAGAGTACGAGACTCCAGCTTTAGAGGTCAAATAGTTTGATTCAGGCCCAGTTCTCATTGGAATTTCACCGTTCATTGTAATGAAAATAATCCTGGATGACCTTTGACATACAGTAATTATTCTTGGATATTAATTTGTTAGCATCTTGATGTGTGCATTGAGTTATTTTCGAAGTGCATTTAACGAAAGTTGGTATGTTGAAAATGCTTATGTCAAGTTTATTTGGCTACTTATGGACATAAAAATAGAAATGCTTTCCTATGGAGAGTATTTTTTCTTTAAAAAATTAAAAAGGTTAATTATTTTGAATATTTGGTTTTAAGTTTTTTATTCAACAAATATTTATCAAGTCCCTGCTATATATAACATGTTTGGAGTACATTAGTGATCAAAGCAGACATACCTTCTCTTGCCCTTGAGGAGTTTACCTTCTAGTAGAGGAAATAGACTTTATTAAGATAATTATAAACTGTGATATGTACTGTGAAATATGAGATGCATGTAATACAATAATGATCACCAAACATTCCATGTGCTCCCCTAGATTTCCATCCCCTTGATGTTAGATGAGACCATTATAACTAGTTAATTCCCATAAAATAGCAGTTAAACTGGTGTGACACTCAGAGGAAAGGCATTAGAAATAAAATCCCTTGTGCAACCCTTCTGCTTCCTTCTTCCCCTACTGCAGGGACCAAAGAAGGACTTGACGTTTCATATGGTGCAGCTCTGTCAACCTGGGTCTTGAGTGACTACATGGATCAGAAGTCCCTCAAATTCTCCCTTGTCCCACGTTGAATGTGTTAAGATAGCACAAGCAAGAAACAAATTATTACCTTAATTAACACTGAGATTCTGGGACAGTTTGTTACCATAGCATAATCAATTTCATTCTGACTAATGCTTTAGGAAGATCAGAGAAGGGTAACAGAAGGATTTCATGAAGCAGAATGAAAAGTGACATCTCTAAACAAATAACATGATGCAATAAAGAAACTAAATTGCAAGTCACTCGGTAGTTAGTGGCTCACTGAGAGCCACCTGGCGTGTGTCAGGCACTGTTCAGATGCTTCAGAATCAGATGGGAGAACAGCAGAGCCCTGCCCTCATGGGGCTTACATTTTAGCAAGGGATACTAGATGATAAAAAAAAAAACGTGAAGTAATAAGTACTGTCGGAGGGGGAATGTGGAGAAGGCCGAGGAAGATCAGGTTTGAAGAGGTGAGGAGAGAGCAGGTGTGAGTAGGGTAGTCCGGAATAGGCCTCACTGGCAAGGTGAGAATTGAAGACACCCCTAAAACAGTGGTAGAGGTTTCTTTCATCCTTCCTGTCAGCCAGATGTACTTGTTATCCTTTATAAGATTTTATTCTCAACTTGTACAACTCCCTCTACTAATTTTAAGTTTTTAAGATTATTGTTGGTTTATCGAAGGAGATTTTTTAAAATACTGCTCCAAATAGTTATAGTGTTCTAAATCATCTTGTTTCCTCAATCAGTTTGGCAAAACCTATGTAAGCAATCTGTTCCTCTTCATTCTCAAGAGTTCATTTTAAAATTTTCTTAAAATCCTACTAAATGTGTTTGTGTTTTGAAAATACCTTGATACCACTTTTCAGTAGAAGTTCAATTCTGTGATGGCCTTAAACATTTCTGTAAAGCTGAAAGGAAATGTCATTTCTGATTGATTGATGGGAAACAAGTTATAAATTTTGAGTTACTTACACATGGCCTAATGCTATATGTTTTAATTCACAACTCATAAGCAAAAAACCTGTGGAAAAGTACCATTATCTAAATTGTAAAAGAGGTATTTTTTCAAAAAGCAGGAATTCCCCTCTTCTCCTACCCCATTTCAAGATCCAAGAAGTTCAACTTTGATCAAGGGAAAGTAGTATAGCTGAATTAATTTGATATAGTAGAAATTTGCAACTATTTATTCATCAGGGCATTATTAACTAGTGTTTGCAGTGATCAGCTTTTTTCCTCCCATTAGGGCAGGTAGCTACTACAATTGGGCATGCAATTTGAAAGAAAATGTTAGCTATTCATTTTTCCTCTTTTAAATAAAATTTTTAATTTTAAAATAAGACTGACTACGTGATTTTAAAGACATTTTCCTTGAAAATTTTGCATTTTGTTTTTATTCCAAGTCTAATGAGGTTTTTTTTTACATTTTATTTTTGCTTTAGAAAGAATTTAAGGTAGCTGAGTAGGTTCCCCCAATGTTAGAAAAATTGTCATGTAAATTTAGAAAAGTATTTTGCATATATCCTCTGTTCTTGGCCTAAGGGTTAAAATTTACTGTCTCCTGAACTTACCTCATTGCAATTTGAAAGTACATTCTAATAGTATTGTGAGTTGCTCCTTCAAACATTTATGCCTGAAACCTAGTTTTCAAGGAAATAAGCTGTGTTTTTAATGTAGTGTTTACTCTTCTTAAAATACCTGAGACTTGGAAAAATTTAGTTATGTGTTTCGATTTAATAGTATGGCTAAATGTGACCTGTAGATACTGTAAACTTATCAAAAATGTATGTAAAAATACTGGTAAGTATGATAATACTATCTTTGTAATAGCTAAAGTCCAATTAACTGGCATTACTATACATCATGACATGTAAATTAGGAAGAATATTAGCAAATTAGAACCACGTTTATGCTTCTGTTTTCAATTATAATCATGTTTTTGTATTTAGATATCTAAACTTTATAATCCTTATTAACAAAAAGAAGAGGAATGTATTTAAATTTCTTAAGTGGATGTGAAAATTAGCAAACTTGTTAGTTTTATTTAATATTTTCATGAAGATATCATGGGCAAGAAAGCCCAACATGACCATCTTCCACAAGAGAACTACAAGGGTTCCTTAAGTAATTAATTAGCGAGTATTTTGTTTACTGTGTACAGCCATCACAATTACTATGAATAAAGCATGAGCATCTTAGGATCATTAGCTCTATATATTAATGTTTGAAAGGGAAAACAGTTTTTAGTCTTTGGTAAAGGTGAATTTTCCCTTTTGCCAAACTCAGACAACATTTCATGTGTTTAAGCTGTCCTCGGAGAAGACTGAAGCCATTGTTTCTATAAAAAACTCCAATAAGTTTAAAACAAAAATATCATTATGAACATGATTTACTGAGGTAAAATCTTGGCTAGGAGGTACTTGAAAACCTCAAGCAACTTGAATCCTTCTCAAGAAAGTTAACACAGTTTTCCCTCAGAAAACCTGAAGACACATAGAATTCATAGGAATTCTACGATAAGTCAGCTACCTAGAAACCAAAATAAAGGAGCCCAGAGAGAAAAGGAAGCTGAAGTGAGAAGAGAGAAAGCAAGGAGAGCCCAGGAAGAGTTCAGAGTAACTCAGTACTAGAGGGTTGGTGGAGGGATATGAAAATAATATTATTTTGAGCCTGCTGTATGTGTCAAACACTAGTGACATTTCACATGCTTTACCCACCCATCAAGGTAGGTGGTTTTATCTCATTTTAGGCACAAAAACTGAAAGAATACTTAAATTACCCGGGCTTCCCAACCAGTAAGTAGAAAACTGCATTTGAACCCAGGGTCGCCTGTTGTTTTTACCATACTATGCTACCTGTAAACAGAATCGAATTTACAAAGCAACTAAAAAGCAAAATCCTAAACGGGTAATGGATAATGGAATCATGCCAATATTCTTTGTTACAGAAGAAAAGAAAACTTTAGGATAAAAGTATAAATCCTGATAAATGAACAACCAAGAAGTATTCAACAATTGGAGCCATGAAAGAGAAAACAACTCTGTGTATCTTGCAAAGTTCTTGGTGAGGTGATCAGATGTCGGCACATATTTTTGTATCAAGACTCAATGAAAGTTCTTTTTTTTAATAGTTTGGTGTTAAATCCATTGAATAAGCTTGTACTTTATTTTTGCTTGAACTACAATACTCAGTTTAAAGCAATTGGTTCTCAATTAAGCAGGCCACCAGCCATCTAATAAGTACATGTGTATGCCTACTGTATCCATTTGGAATTACATCGTGTGGAAGAGGAAGACTAGTGCGGAGTGAGTGACAGGAAGAGTGGTGGAAGATAAAATTTGGAGAAGTAGTCAGAGGAACTTCTGTGTCCGGCCAACGTGGAATGAAACCACTCAAGCCTCTCTCTCCAGCTGATGACAACTAAAATCCTTGGACTCAATGCAAAAAGCAAATACCTAAGAACTCTGAAAAGCAAACAGAAGCAAGCAGATTGTGAAGGAGAGTCAGGACTTGGAAAACAACCTATATGAGGATGTTTCCCTTTTTTTTTTCTTCTTTTACACCTTTGCCTCAAGGGTGGCCCCCACTTGTGGAGCTGCACAATGGTGGAGACACAAGTAGTTAAAACTCAGAGAAATCCGTGTTCTGGCCAAAGGAATCAGGAAGAGTCTCTCTGTTGGCCCTCTAGAGAACAGGCAGTTGGAGGAATGAGGAAAATCCTGAAGAGGTGAGGGCTGGAAAAGGGGATCTTTCCACAATGCCTAGGCTTCCTCCTGAGTGGCATGTGCAAGACAAACCTAAGGAGCCATAGCAAAGTCTTTGAAAATGAAAATGAGATGGGAACAAACACTCACGGAAGGTGACGCAGAATTTGCAGAATTTGCAGAATTTGCAATCTGAGCCAAACTGGACTGATTGTGTAAACAAACAAGCAAATAAAATATTTCCAAAAAATTCTAACAAGATCCAGAGTTGGTATAACCCAGTATCCAAAATTACCTAACAAGGAAGACCAGGAAAATGTGACCATGCCGCCCTCATGATAACCCAGATATTGGGATTATCAGATGTAAAAGCATCTATTTTAATTATACTGCATGAGATAAAGATAAATACACTTAAACTGAATGGAAAGATAGAAGTTCTCAGCAAAGAAACAGACATTACAAAAAGAACCACATGGAAATTTTATAGCAAAAAGTATGATATCAGAACTTACAGAAACTGATATCAGAACTTATTGATAAATGGCAACTTCAATGATGACTTTTAAGTCTTAAAAGTGGACAAGGCTTTGAAAAGCAAAATGTTTCTGATGGCGATTCTATAGGGAGCTTTAATAAGATATTAATCAAGTACAGTCATGTGGCTCTCTCCTACATATGAAGAAGTTCCTGCTGATTGTCAATTACATTGGATAAGAATAGCATCATCATAGGTCTAACCATAATGATCATGCAAATTTTCTATTACAGTATTTTAGATAGAATTAATATGTAAAAAGTTGCAAATACTCTGTCTGTATTTACAATATCCAAGGTGATGTATGCATCAACAAAGAAAAGTTTTGTAATTGGGTCCATTAGGTTGTGTACCTGCAGTGAAAGCCATTTGGAAACATAGGAGAGTCATCACTAGATAACTTGTCAAGCTCATCATCAGAATCAGTGCCTGGTAGTTACTTTGCTCTCCTGCTCGTGTTAACTCTTTGATTCAGCCTTTGCAAAGGGCCCTTTTCCAAATATGGATGTTATTACAGACATGTCATGAAAATTGGTCTACCACACAGGCACAATACATGTTTTTCAATTTTATAACAGAAAAAAAATGCAATGTCTAATGCCGCTAGTACTTAGAAATCTGTTATGAGAAATCATTAAGGTGCATTAGGAGAAAAACTGAAGTGGTATTATGTTTGGAGAAATGACTTCCTGATGAAAGAAGAGAATATCAAGGCTTTAGAATACCTGCCATTGTTACATTAACACCATATTACTCTTAAAAGATGTGTAAGTTCTTGTAATGGTGATGATAATTCTGGATTTAATAGTTAAACAGGTGTTGTATTCTCTCACTCCACGGAGCATAAACAGAGTTTATGAATGAATTTTGGACAGGCCAGGTTTGACTGGCAATAAGTAACTTTCTAGTTCTGTGCTGCCTAATACTGTAGCCACTAGCCACATGTACCTATTGATCACTTGAAATATGACCAGTCCAAATTGAGATTTGCTTTAAATATAAATCACATGCTGGATTTTGAAAACTTAGTATGAAAAATAGAATGTAAACTATCAATTTTATATTGATTACATGTTAAAATGATAGCCTTTGGATACATTGAGTTAGATTAATATTAAATTAATTTTACCTGTTTGTAGTCTTTAAAAATACCTGACTACTGGAGAATTTACAATTACACAGATGGCTTGCATCACATTTCTATTAGACAGAGCTATTCTAGCGAGCAGAGTTACCCCCAACAGAACAATAACTTGAAGACGAACCTAATTTTACTTCTAGTTTTACTTTTTGAGGTACGTGGAGAGAGGCTGGGTCACAGGTTTGACAGGACTGCCAGGACAGAAGACTGCATTTGCCTAGGATTTTGTCAGTATTGTGTTCACAGTCTGTACTCAGAGGAGTGCTAGGGCTCCACCAAGCTCCGCTTCCGGGATTTGCCAGCGGTTAGGGAGGGAGAAGACCAAGAAGAATGCCTGACGTGGGGCTTGGGAGACTCTCTCTCCTTCCTTCCTTAATTCAAGCAGAGAATTGTGCAACATATATTGATTCTGTGAATGAATGACTGTACAAAATAATAGGTGTGCATTTCAGGTAAAATGGCTGATGGTCTAGGGTCAGGCTTTGGGCCAAGTCACGCCACTGGTCTGACGCTCAATGCCACTGCTCACTGCCCGTGTGAGCTCAGGTGCCCACTGCTCACTGCCCGAGTGAGCTCAGGTGCCCACTGCTCACTGCCCGAGTGAGCTCAGGTGCCCTCTGCTCACTGCCCGAGTGAGCTCAGGTGCCCACTGCTCACTGCCCGTGTGAGCTCAGGTGCCCACTGCTCACTGCCCGAGTGAGCTCAGGTGCCCACTGCTCACTGCCCGTGTGAGCTCAGGTGCCCTCTGCTCACTGCCCGTGTGAGCTCAGGTGCCCACTGCTCACTGCCCGAGTGAGCTCACGTGCCCACTGCTCACTGCCCGAGTGAGCTCAGGTGCCCACTGCTCACTGCCCGTGTGAGCTCAGGTGCCCACTGCTCACTGCCCGTGTGAGCTCAGGTGCCCTCTGCTCACTGCCCGTGTGAGCTCAGGTGCCCACTGCTCACTGCCCGAGTGAGCTCACGTGCCCACTGCTCACTGCCCGAGTGAGCTCAGGTGCCCACTGCTCACTGCCCGTGTGAGCTCAGGTGCCCTCTGCTCACTGCCCGTGTGAGCTCACGTGCCCTCTGCTCACTGCCCGTGTGAGCTCACGTGCCCACTGCTCACTGCCCGTGTGAGCTCACGTGCCCACTGCTCACTGCCCGTGTGAGCTCACGTACCTACTCTTTGCCTCAGTTTCTTCATCTGCGAGATGGGGTTTGCATGTGCAACAGTCAACAGAGCGCAGATTTCCCCAGAAACAGGGCACACAGCTAAACATATTTGGCAGTGTGATTGCATGAATCACGTCTTGCAAGAGAAAACTATACACAACAACAAAAAGCCCTTTATAAAAGAAATACCTAGCCTGTACACAAGTTGTTAAACACATCTTCTCTGCTGTGCCCCTGTCACCACCTGTGCAGCGTGCTTTGAAGCAATTCCACAGTGCTTATGAGTAAGGCAGGTCTATTCCCTGCCCAGAGACCTTCAGCAACGTGATCTTACGGAGGGAGAGCCATCTGGGGGAAGTGGAAATGTCAGGTTCAGTGAAGACCTGTTACATGCAAAGCAATCCAAGGCGGTCTCTTCTGCGTTTCCCGTCCAAACCTGAGCCTGGCCAATCTGGAAGCATGGAAAGGGGAAGTAAAGTGTTTATCTTCCACGTCTGCTCACTGACACCTAGGACTCTAGAACACGACTGGGTGGTGTGCAGCGATTATTTTTGCAACCCAGAATACTTGATAATCCTTTTTTACTCCTCTGTCTAGCTCACTCCCTTTCCCCAGACCTTCATCGTCCTGCTTGGTCCATCTCTCCCACCTCCTCTCTTCTCTCTCTCATAGAACCTCCCTTTGACTTCTACTGGGTATAGAAAATAGAGGCTATCATACTGCATGGAATGCCTCAACTTTCCACCCTTATCTCTGTCAGCACCAACCCTCTGCCTCCTTCAACCTGCCTCCCTCTAATTTTAAATGAAAAATATTTCCCCTTTTGTTTAAGTCTAATTTTTATTATTCCTTTCTTTCCCAGATCTAAGGTCATGTTTTATTGAACTATCTCTTTTTATTTTCAACGTTTTAGTGTCTTTTGAATCATTTCTTAGCATCTATAAATTTTTAAAGTTTTTAGACTTAAAGTTTTTAGATCTAAAGTTTCTAAACTCCTCCAGTTTTTTTAATAAAGGGAGAAAAAGAAGGAAGCCTTCTTTATGTTGCCTTCACTTTAGTTATTACTCTCCTCTATCTTTTTTAAACCAAGTTCAAAATAAAATTACCCATTACCCTTGTCTCTATTCACTCCTTTTCCTACTTACAATATTTACTGTGTTAATTTAGTTACAAATGCACATTTAAAAATCACATATGTAAAACAATATATCAATTTATAAATATTCAAGACCTCATCAAATCATCAATCAAGTATAAAGGTAGAATATACAAACTTTCAAATATTTAAGGATTTAGAAAGTTTCTCTCCTGTGCAACCTTTCTTGGGAAGGTGTGGGAGATTATTTTCTACCAAAATGCAGAAGTAAACCAAGAAAGAGGAAGACATGGGATCTGGGAAAGGGGAGGGAGAGCAGCAAAGGGAAGTCCTAAAAATAAAAGCAGTGTAGCAGGCCTAGAGAAAAACCAGTCCACATTGCAGGAGAAAATGGAGTCCTCAGGGAGAAAGGTCTCCAGGGGGGAAAATAAATGGAAGCAATATGTGTGCTGTACAAAAAGTTATCAGTAGTTAGGTGACAGAAATTTTGGATCATTTTGGAAAGAATGTTAAATGTTAGTGATACATTGAAAATCAACTAAATGAAAAGATGAGGTAATTATCAACTCTAGGAAAAATGAGTGTGGTTACAAATGACTACTCGGTTCCTCAGCAGCATTACTATCCATTATTGGAATGTAAACACTGATTCATGATTTTACCAAAAATTACTGAGATGTTAGTGAGGGTGGGAACGGTGGGGTGGGGAGAAGGGTGACGTAGAAGAGCAAAGTCCTCATCCATCAAATGTGAAATCAACGTAAGCTAATGCCTATTGATGAACAAAGAGATAACATAATATTCAGTTAAATATATGGAGGCAAAACAAGAATAGTTGAGAAGGGGTTTGAGACATTGATTTTGGAGAGCAGAGCCAGAGCACGGAGAGAGCTGGAGGTAGGAATCTGTTCTTTTTCATTATAAACCTTGATCAGTGACCTAAACATATTTTATGGGCAGCATTTAAGTAATCACATGCTAACGCTCACATTTCTTTGATCCATCTTCTTAGTAACTTAGGGCTTCGCATCAAGGCAGCTAAGGACTTTCCCAAATAGAAGTGGTATCAATGCATACTTTCTCATCTAGAGGATAGGAAACTTCCAAGTGAGTGGCTGCAAGAGTGGCTACCAAGCCAAGCAGTAAACTGGACATGGAAAATTGCCTTCCTATGACAAAGAATGAAATGTGGAGGTCAAATACCGATGACAGTTTCCCCCTCCCCATCTGACCCCAGGCAGGCTCTGGCCTCACTTCTCTCCTGTGGACTTGTTTGGGAATGGTTCTGAGAGCACCCATCATCAGCCTTCCAGCTGGATCTGAGAGAAGGGTTAGGGGATGCCCAGGACACTCAAATGAGGAGACTCAAGGACAGTCCATGTACACAACTTGGGGCAAATATCTGATCTGGTATTTACCTCTGTGTTTCTAAATAATATGTGACTACTTAATCTCTTTATTTTTTCATTTTAAAGATTTTATTGATTTCCTATTTTGGTAGATGCTGTTTAGTACACATGTCCCTTACCTGTCCAATCTTATCCTTTTCCAGTCCTCCTGGTATAGTTGTATCACAGTTTTTTGTTAAATCACTATTAAGTATTTGCATCACTGGACTAAATAAATGCTCTCTGCTTTGCCAAAAAGGGTACTGATTGCTTCTTATACAACTTTTTGTTTTTCCTGTAGTTAGTAACTGCCTGATTTATTTTTATTTGTCTGTTTCCTTGTACCTTGTACCTTGGCTAATTTTCCCCCTTCCTTTTAATATAACATTCCACGTGGTCAAATCTGGCTGTACCTTGCTTACTATTCCATTTATTTTCCTGGAGACTTTCTTTTGATCCTCTCTGGTTACCCTCCAGGCTGCTATACAGCTGTGATCCGGAGATATTCCTTTTCTTTTGCCTTGTGTTAGATTCCCTATTTCCTAGCCTTTGTGTCTTCCTCTTTCTTGGTTTAATCCATGTTTTAGTGATGCTCATAATTTTGGAGTTTCCCCAGAAAAAGAGGCAGAGGAAATGAATTTTTTTCTTGAGATTTTGCATATCTGAAACGATCTTTTTAAACTATTCTTACAGTTGTTTAAGAGTTTCAGTTAGATACTCACTTCTAAGTACCAACTCATTTACCCGTAGAATTTTGAAGTCTTGTTCTTGTCTTCTTTAAATTTATTTAGAAAAAACTTCAGTAGCAAATGTTAGGTGGCAGAAACTCTTCTGAGCACTTTACAAATATTAACTCATCTAATCCTTGTAACAACCCAATGAGTAGATACCATTGTTAATGCCGTTTTTCAGGTGCACAAACCGAAGCATCGATTGATTAATTCACAGTGCAAACTCACATTGCTAGTAGGGAGAGGACTCAGGATTCAAACTCAGGCAGCCAGGTTCCTAGCTGTTACACTGTAATGCCCTTCTGATGTAACTGTTGTGAAATCCAATAGCATTTGGAATTCTGTTCTTATTATGAGACCCATTTTTTTCATTCTGAAAATTTTTAAGATCTCTATATTTTTGGCATTCTAAAATTTCATGATCATGTGCCCTAGGGGTATCTTATATTCATTTTGTATAATAATAGACCCTTTTAATTTATAGTTGGAATTCCTTTCATCCTGCGAATTAAGTGTGTGTGTTACAGTTTTTAAAATTTCAAAATCTTTTCTGCTCTTTGTGTGGTTTTCTTTTTCAAGTTCCTTTTTACAGTTTTCTTTCTTGGTATCTTTTTTCACATTAGCAAAATCTTTCCAGATATTTCTTGGCTCTCCATTCATATTGAAGAGTAAGAGATCCTAAATCTCAAAAGCTTTGTTTTCAGTTTTACATCTCTCCACCCCAACACCACACAACTCTGCTTCCGACATCTTCTCAAGGCATGGCAGAATAAACTGACTGTCTTTTTATTGATATCTCTCACTACAAGCATTTAAGTTTCACTTTCTACTATTCTGATAGGTGGTTACCATTCTTTCATATCTTTCCAATTCCTCATATTTTTGTGTTTTACAAATATCGCCAGGATTCATTAAAGTTGGAATTTGTGTCTCTGTTCTCAATCTTCTTGATATATGGAGGATATTTCTGAGAGGAAAAGTGTGCAGAAGTATCTTTACTTTGCCATTTTAAATGGAAGACAACCACTCCTTCTTCTGGAAGCACCTTCCCTTCTTGGCCCCTGTGACTCCTGTCTTCCGATTCCTCTCTCACCTCCGTCTTCTCTATAACATGTCTAAATTTGGGCGTCCCTCAGGCTGTAGTGTTTGGCTACCTACTCTTCTATCACATTATTGAAAAAAGAAGATTCATCGTGCAAAAAAGAATACTATGAATGTATATAATGCTAACATGAACAATAACATATAATGTACTGAGAAGAAATTTCAAATCTTACCACACCCAAACTGTTGATGGGTAGATGGCAGACAGAAGGGAGGTAATAGAAGGACATTTATATACTTATTTCTATGTCTTTCATAAGAGACGTCAGTAGATGTCTCTTCATTTGTGAACACAGACATTTGAAAATATGGAAGAGACACGTGGATTTAAGCATTTTTTTTTAAAAAGGTAACCACTGGTAGACCTGAAGCATTCCAGATTACCATTGGAGGAAAAAATATTAAAGAAACAGATAAAAGCTGAAAGAATGGTGATGTGTTTAAAAATGTACAAGATGGAAGAAATAGGTCCAAATGTGTATTATTTGAAAAGAAATATAAATGGGATAAAATCACCAACTAAAAGAAAAAGTTATCAAGTTGAGTGAAAAGTAAAATCCATTAAGATGCTATCTGGAAGAGACATGTAAAGCAAGGTAACAAAGAAAGTTAATCAGCATTTATTGATTCAGCCAGTCAGCAAATGAAATTATTGTCCATCAATTGCCAGGTATTGTTCTAAATGGTATGTTAAACATACAAGAAATGACATGAAAATTCAAACAAAAGGAAACAATATTCACATTTTAACATAGTTTCTATATTCTAATAAAAATCAACAAATAGAATAAAGAAGACTGTTTTATTGTTGACATACACAAACTTGTTACTGAAGTTTATTACTATATTTATTGACGTGTACATAGTATTTATTATATTAACTGTAGCAAAATTATATGCCCTGAACAACATAACAGCAAAATACATAATGTAAAATCTATTTGTAATGTGTGAAGAAAAAAATCAGAGCAATAGTGGAAGGAAAATTTAGCATAATTCCTTTGAGTTTTTACCTAACCAAAGAGACAAAAGTGTATATGATTATAGAAAAATTGAAGAATATAAATTAACAAGATTTATTTAAGTACACAACAAATTTTGTTCTTTCCAAAAGAAAACCTCTTATTTTTATGTCCATGGAGCACTGCATGACTTTTTAATTATAAATAACATGTGTATAATATGATTTTATTTTTTAAAATCTGTATACACACATAAAAATTTATTCATATAGTAGATGAATGGATAAAGAAGATGTGGTACGTATACACAATGGAATATTATACAGCCATAAGAAGAAAACAAATCCTACCATTTGCAACAACATGGATGGAGCTAGAGGGTATTATGCTCAGTGAAATAAGCCAAGCCGAAAAGGACAAGTATCAAATGATTTCACTCATATGTGGAGTATAAGAACAAAGAAAAAAACTGAAGGAACAAAACAGCAGCAGACTCACAGAACCCAAGAACGGACTAATAGTTACCAAAGGGAAAGGGACTGGGGATGATGGGTGGGAAGGGAGGGGCAAGGGGGAAAGAAGAGACATTACCATTAGCAGATGTAATGTTGGGGGGACGCATAGGGAGGGCTGTACAACTCAGAGAGGACAAGTAGTGACTCTATGGCATCTCGCTACGCTGATGGACAGTGACTGTAATGGCGTTGGTGGGGGGGACCTGATGAAGGGGGTAGTGTAATCACCACAATATTGCTCATTTAACTGTAGATTAATGATATCAAAATAAACTTATTAAAAAATTTTTTCATAAAGATAAAAATCAGGCAAGACAGAGACTGCTATAGTAATAGTGTTTTCTGTAGGTGGTGAGATTTCTAATTATTAATATTTCCCTTTTATTTATATGTGTCTTCTAACATTTCTACAATGAAGTTTTATCACTTGTATAATTTAAAAAGTGAAGGGGAGAGTTAGACAATTCATGCTAAAATAAAATATTATTAGAAAAGAGATGGGCCATCACAAGAGGGTGATCAGTAGGAAGGAGGAAGTATGCACAGAGACAAAAAAAATCAGTGTGTTTTGTGAAGTTTTATTAAACTACAGGAATTGAGAGAAATCCAAGAAAAATGCATTATTTGAATATATATGGAAAAGGGAGTCAAGACAGTACAAATCTAGAAGGAAAGCTCTCATCAAGGCAGAAGGCTTTCCCAAGCAAAGCATACCATGAGATAAAGAATAGAAAGAGCAATAAATCTCAAAGGAATATAGGTATTAAAATTAATGCTAACCCTGGAGGGATTATATTGTTATGCTGTGCATTTTGGAAAGTGAAGAAAATTCAAGCCTCATGAAATGATAAGAGACACTGGTGTAGTAAAAAGAACCTCATGGAATTAGGCACACTTGAATTGAAATTTAAGGTCTGCTACTCGACCGGCTTGTAACCTGATTACTTAGAGGTCTTTGACTCTCAGTTTTCTCATCTATAAAATGGGGATAATAATGGTTTCTTTGGATGAGTGTATATCGAATTATCCAAAAAAAGTATATATGTTTGTATGTGTGTGTGAATATATGTATATATACAGACATACATAGCATCAGGCATAAGTGAACCCAGGGTTGGTTAGGAAAAGCTTTTGAAAGAAATTGAGCTGGATCTTGAAGGATTAATCTGGTATATACGCCTTGAGTACTTAGTACATACCAGGCACAGGGGCTTAGAGAGAAACAATAGAGACCTCATTTCTGCCCTTAAGAATCTTACCTTCTAGTGATAAGTAAGAGTTTTCTAGGTAAAAAAGGTGAATGGTTGAGCTAAAGAATAGTTTAAATTGGTTTACATTATGTACATCAAATACCATACAAATAATTTTTTAAAACCTTAACCCAAATCTTCATTATTCACTAAAACCTTTAAAGCAACAACTTACGTAGGATAGCAATTTATACTCAGGAAAAATATATTCATTTGACAAACACTTAATGAGAATCTTCTATAAATACAATGATAGGTCCTGTTAAGGATAACATAGTAAAAGCATGTGTATATTTTTCTTAGGGATCTTCCAGGGAAGTAGGAGGGTTAAGACATATACAGTAACATCTACAATATGCAGTATAAGAGATTAGAGAAGGGACTACATTGAGGGCAGAAATATCATGTTAGGCGGGATAGTATCAGGGAAATTTCAGAGGAGATATTGGCACTTCAACTGGGCCTTACAAGAAAGCTATAATAGTACTTGATGGGCAGGAGCAAGTGTGATAAAGCACACTCCTGGGATAAGAAAAAAGATGAAAAAGGCCAGAGAAGAAAAATAACAAGTTGTCAATAGAGAGTAATTTGATTAGGTCAATAGTAATGGTAACATCATTTTTTTTTCTATGTGATTTCAGAGTTTTGCTTGGGATGGCAAGGCAGGCATATAGAATTGAGTAGGTGATTATGGGAAGTTGGCAAAAACAAAATTCTCAAGTATTTATTTCTGCCTGCCTGCCGTGACCAGTATTACTCAAAATGAGTGAGAAATCAGTACCCATGTGCTGAATAAGATGTTCATGAGAATGACAGAGAGCTTTTTGTTAACACTAATTGACAGCTGATGTTTAAAAGACAAAACATAATTCTCATGATTTAATGGGAACATAAGGCTCTTTAATGCTTGAGGTGGGAGAATTAATATATGCCAACGCCTGTAGAAATGAGAAATATGGACAAAATAATCCCATTTTTGTTTCAGGAAAATGTAAAGTAGTGCCCCAGGGATTGTTGACAAACATCATCTTTGAAAGTTACTACTTAACACAAATTTTGGGAAACCAAAGGTTTCTGGGTAATGTGAATCTCAAGGAAAGAATGTCCCATTTTGTGGCCAAAACTTTTTAGTGGAATACTGAGGGGCCTTAGTGAAGAAGGCCAGGGGTCAGGGTCAGTTTGCAAGAATTTTCTGCCTGTTTCTGTAGAGACCCCTCCATAACACCCTTCTTTCCTGGCCTGTCTGGCTGGACTGTTTCATACGATTACTTGGACGTGGGAGCCACTCCCATCTCTAGGGATATAGTTCCTTCTTTCTCTCCTCATTGCTTAGCTTATGGCAGAGTGTAATAGTGCTCTACTCATTTTTTCAGGTGTTGAAGAGCTGAAGGGGGGCTGGCCTCCAGGTCTACCCAGGTCAAGCGGAGGTGGGCTTCCAAGAGGTTTAAAGGCACAACAGATTGAGAGAACATGGCGTATTTGGGCAATGGCAAATGGTCCAATCTGGTTGAATGTAGTGTGAGAAGAAGAGGGTCATGAAATGAGGCTGGGAAAGTAATCAGAGGCAGAACAAGTAAGGGCCTTGATGCAAAAATAAGAAGTTCACATATTTACCCCATATCGAAGGGGACCTGTTGGACAATTTTAAGGAGAATCTTTGTAGCTGCCACCCAGTCACTCACTCACGCCCTCAGCAAATATTATCACAGTTCCATGTTGGACCATTCTTGGAGCAGCATGAAGGATGAATAAAGAAAAGATATTTGGTGAAGAACATCAGCTCTTTTCCAAAATGTACTTCCCCTTAACTTTCTGCCTCTCTCGTTGTTAGGTGTGGCCACGTGTCCTTATCCAATCTATGGAATGTGTACAAAAGAGAATTGTGTTACACCTTGTCCAGGCGCAGTAAAACCTCACCTGTGCTGGGTTTTCTGCTTTTCCTCGTATTGGCTGACTGGTTTGAGACTTTGGAAACCAAGTCATGAAGATACTACTGATGCCATCGGAATAGGCCTCCCTACTGTCTTGAAACACGCCCTGGACTGTTATGTGATCCAGAAATAAACATTTATTATGCTGAGTCGTTGTGTATTTGGATTTATTACCATAGTTTAGCCTACCCTAATAATACAGAGGGAGGGAAGAGGTTGGTGTGAGGAAACTTAAGTCTCAGGTAGAGACAGTGGAAGTGGGAATGGAGAGGTGGGGGATGAGGGAGCGTGGGGAGCGTTGTTTAGGACATGGAACAAACAGGCCCTGGT